>CM068314.1:5664200-5826700 GCA_034766995.1 Acanthacorydalis orientalis
GATTTACAGTACAATTTATAATTTATTTTATAATGTCAATAAAGTAAGTTTTCAAAATATTTAACTAAAAGTTAAACTCTATTTCAGTTCACATTTAAGTTATAATGAAACTTGCATATTTTTTAAAAAAATAAATATATATTAAATATGAATACATTAAAATTTAATCTAAATCTAATATTTAATTATAATCGTAACTTTAAATTTTACAGACAAATACACTATTTAACAGATTAGTTTAAAGTTTATATTTTTTCATCATCGCATATTCTTATAAATTAAACTAAGTTATTGTACAACAGATCTCCTCCATTAGTGAATTTAAAAATCCATTTGAGTTTCTTGGAAAGAATTTTATTATTATGAATTTACTTTGACAATTTACAAGAAATTTACTTTACTTTTTCCTATCACATCACAGTCTATAATTTTTTTATAGACATAATATTGAATAAATAATTGATTGATGTGTATGTGTATTTAATTGACGATTTTATCATCTTAAGAACTTCAAAATATAGAAAAATCTTTTTCTGTGCCGGTTAAAATTTTTCTGTACAACCTTCTTCTAAAAATGATGGTTCCGCCATTAAAATACGCACAAGAAACAATCAAAATTGATGAATAATGATTCACTGAACATTTTAAATAATAAAAAAAAACATTTTTAAAGTTTGTGGAATGAGAGTAGAATTTATTTGTTAAAAAAATATTTTATTACGACATTTAAAGCTAAGAAAGTTAAACTAAATATTTTTCTTTTTAATTTTTGTAAATGAAATATCTATTATTTCACTAATCGAATTTTTATTTTTTTATCCAACTTCCTACTGAACTTCAATTATAATTCTTCCATGTTTTGATCGTGGTTGGACAAGGGCTGTTTGTTTAAAGAAAAATGTACTTATTCTTCTCTATTAGATTTTTAAATTTAATTTTTATTGTTGTGTATAATATTTTATTTTGTTCATTTTTACCTAATTTTTAATCCTGGTTTTATACAGTTAAAATAGAAGTAAATCATTTAATTTTTTTATCAAAAAACAGTTGTATTAATTGCTCTTTTAGTTTTTTATATATATATATATATATATATATATATATATATGTGTGTGTGTGTATGTACGCATGTGTGTGTGTGTACGCATGTGTGTGTGTATGCATGTGTGTGTATGTATGTGAAGGTGTATTAAGCATCGTTATATGACTATGTGTGTATGTTTGTGATGTAATAGCAAATGTGTGCGATTAAATGTACGAGCCAAAGGTCCAAAGCATGTCCCGACGGACATCGTATGAGACAGATATTGTACGATATTGCCGGACCTGCTGCATTCTGCCACAACGCTATATGATCATCATTAAGCCTTCTGTGTGCTGCCACAACAGACGCCGACGTCGTCGTCGTCGTCGACGAGAAGAGGGCACACACACGTTTGGCGTCACTTCCTTCTCCCGTCGACGTCATAATGTAGGTGGTGTTGTCGCACACCATTCTAATATTGTCCCGGTTTTTATTCGACCATCTCTAATTATATACGTTCCGGTGAAAGTATTATACAGTTGTATGTTTGTACTTTAATAACACGTGTTTAAATTACAATCGTTCCAATTATGATTTGTGAATTCAACGAGGAATTCTCTCGTTAAACTCTTGTCTCTAATCCACGTGGACGTTTTAATTAAATTTATATATTCATAGTAATGAATAATTAAGAATAGGTACTCATAAAATGTCAAGAAATACAACGGTTATAATTTTTTAATTATTATGAAAAATCTAAAAAAATTAAATCGATTGTTTATCAATTAAACTGGAAATAAATCAATAAATTTTATGTATATTACATATTTATATACATATATATGTATGTATGTATTAAAAGGGGTGCACACAATACAATTTCATGAAAATATATTAATGTGACGAAGCGTGTAAAACCTTGTCGACAAGATATTCTAACATTCGCAACGTTATGAAAAACACTAATGAACACCACACATAACAATAAATTCGTTTTAAGTGTGTCAAAACACACGTGCTGTTCGATGGCTCCGGTACGATCCTTTTACTTGGTCGAGCGTACTGATACAGCCGGACCGAATCGTTGTTGTTGTTGTTGGAGAAAGCAAAAAGCAATCCGTAAAATAGCAATTAAAATTAAAACTGGTATCATAAAAGTCGTAGAAATAAATTAAACGTATTGTAGAAGAGGCTGTCGCGCGATCTCGCACACACTTACACACACACAAAAGTGTATAGAAAGAGAGGCGCGAGGCGTTTTGTCGCGTCCCGCTTAGCCGTAGGTCGAATGCATTAGGTGCTAAATTGCATTATATAGGTGTTTCGCGCCGTGTGTTAGGTTTAATAAAAGGAATAAAGGACATACAGATATTAATGTAATAATATTGTGAGTGCTTACCGGACTACTGCCACCCCGTGCGCTGCTCATGTAAGTGGTGTCCAGTCGACGGCCATAATCTAAATGTGCTCACAGATTTTGCTTAGTGAAAATTCAAATGACGTGTAAAATTTTCCTTATGACTCTTGTGTTTATATGCACGGTCGCCGGTCGAGATCCTGCCTATTGTTTGAATACTGGCTTGCGGGCACGGATTCTCTTCAGATACTCTTATCTCTAACGTTTTAATTTTTGAAAACATTTAAAAAATACATATTTACCTGTCAGTATGGCAAATTGATTTTTTTATCGTTATATTTAACCCTTTCCTCTTCATTTTTATGTACATAGTTCTTGACAACTATAAATTATGGACAGTGTCAATTAGTATAGACATGAGATTGAATAATAGCTGCAGCTGATTCTAATATTAATAAAAAGTTTGAGTAAAAATCAAAATAAATAAAATGTTTGATGGGCATGAATTTCTTGTATTTCCTAATAAAGTTAAAAGTAAATGATCAGCAATTATGTTTGTAGCTAACATACAGGTAAATTTTCTGGACGAGTAATATTACTAATAGTTTCAATACATACTACAAAAAGTACAAGAATTGGAGGTGTTCCTTGAGAAACTAATGTGTAAATATATGTTGGGTACGATTAATTCATCCATAAATTATAAAATATAATTGTAGAGATAAAGCAAGTCCTAAAGTTAAAATAAGATAACTTTTTCTTGTAAAAATATAGAGAAATAACCCTAAAAAAATATTGAATAGAATTATTGAAAATAAATATTGATCCAGAATATCCAGTTGTTATTAGTAATGTTTTAAATTATTTATTAGAGTATTTTAAATTGAAAATCAAATAAAAGAGAAACGTGTTGGTAGAATTCAATAAATTATTTGAATAATTATTAATTCTAAAAATTTTCTTAATCAATTTAAAGATAAATTATTGATAAAGGATTAAAAACAGAATAAGTTTGTTATCATTTTCAGTTTAGTGAATTCAATTTAAAATTTTTTATTGACCTTTCAGAAGAAGGGGATAAAATGAAATAGTTTGTAATGTTAAATAAAATAATAATAATATTAAATATAAAATCAATCAATTAATAGGGGCTATTTGGCAAATCAAAGAATATTAAATAATGCTAATAATTTTAGTATGACATACTTATGTTAATTTAACTAATTATTTCATTAGAAGTAATTGTTAATTTACTATAAAATGGTTTGAGACCAGTACTTACTTTCAGTCATCTAATGTTAATTATAATTTTTATTTCAATGAATAAAAAATTAGAAGATTGCTTTCAAATACAATTGACAGTATCAGAACAGTATTTTAACGTCACAAGGAAACATTCCAATAGAACAAAAAAAATTTTTTAAAATAATTTATAATAATTGTTTTGAATAATGTACAATATGAAGTTTGAAAGAAATTGTAGAAAGAGAAAATGATATTTAATGAATTTATCGAATTCTCTTTACTGAATTTTAAAGAAATTTCATAAAATTTAATCTTTTTATTGAAATTAAAAAGTGAAATAATTGTTAAGAAATGAAGTGAGTGTCAAATATTTTTATTGTTTTAAGAAAGACAAAGAAATGATATTAAAGAAAGAAAACAGTGATTTTATTTTTCATAACACCGCGTTATTACTTTCTTGTAACTGAAAATGTAAAATGAAAAAAGTCAATTTCCGCTATTTGTCAGAAATCCTTCCTCTTGTTTCCAAAAACGAACACATTTAATAAGAGAACAACACGGCGGTAGATACACACATTATACCCAACTGGCTAAGGGGACTGATTGTATTGTCTCATCGCACACCCACCCACCGGCTTCGGAAAGTTCTCACACTGCCGATACGACACGATGCGGTCGGGTACGGCAGCGGGTACGGGAATCAAGTAAGAGCTGCTGCGACAGAATACGAACGGACGGACAGACGGACAGACGTACGGGGCTCGGCTAGCAAAAGGGTCAAACCTTATGTTACTTACGGTACAAAACTAGATATGTGCGCGCCGCAAAACGTGTGTACCACCGTACATCTGTAATGGCGGTCGCGCGCGAATATCTGTCCGTTCCGTTTGTACACAACTTGGCGAGTATCATTAAATGTAACCGGAACAACAGAATTAGTAGCGGACACAGACGTGGACAATCAGACTGAATACGACAATGTTACGAACGAATATTAAGGGTTGGATCCGTTTTCGTCAGTGGGACGAATCGGCGAAGACGGTGGCCGGAGGACAGAGGTGCGTTTTCAGCATGTCGATCCCGTATAGAACAGTCAGCGGAAACGAAATAGTTTAAACAGCATCTTATATTCAGTTCTCCGTATTATCAAATGTTCAATTTACAAAAATCGATAAAAAACTAATCCGACACTCATATTTTATAACAAGTTTATAGTTTGTCTATCTATAATTCTTCAATATTTTTTTATAAATTTGATAATCATAGAATATTGAACACGAAAATATCAAAATTCCATCAAAAATATCGAAAACCATTATCAAATACCAAAAGATACCATTATTTACTTTGATAAAGATTTTTAAAATTTGTGTTTTATTTAAATTTGAATAGATTTGAATTTTCCATATATATTACTATGTCTTAAATCCAAATGTCTTTTCTTAACTCATCTCCAACAGTTTGCTCTTTTCTTCTGGTAGAACGAACTGTATGAGTTTTTTTTTGTGATCTATAGGATCATAAAAAGAATTTATTTGAGAAATATTCTTCATAGAGACTTTAAAACTAGAGGACTCCGCCATCTTCTAGGGAAAGAGGGAGAAGTTTTTCCTTCAGTTTGCTAATTCATGCTTCCTCTATAACATATAACAGAAATTAACAAATTATATACACAAATAATCCGCATAAAATGTAAAATATAAACACTGATCATATGACTGATATCAACCAATCACAATAAAGATAACTTGACTGATGTCAACCAATCATAAAATGAATAAAACGCATGCATAGTAACGGAATCATTTTTTAGTTACAGAGAGATGTAAAAAATCATTTAATTTTTGTTGTGTGTGATTCTGATTCAACCAACGCCTTCAGTTGGTCGTTAATAGACTGAATAAGGATGCCCTCGACCTTGTTCATCTCCAAAACTCTCGTTCCCAGCACACATTTTTGGAACCAGCATTGCACCGTACGTTTCTTAACAGTATCCACATCAAAAGCATCGTTTATTTTAAGAGCAGTTTCTGATGCTTTACCACCCGTTTTGTACTCATACAAAAAATACTCTTATTTGCTTGTTTCCCATTTTTAATTCAATAGCCCAAGTTTAGACAAAATTAATTATAAAACCAAAGTCGATGTTACAAAAAAACAGTCCAAAAAATGTACTTCAAAATAATATTAATATAAATACGATGAAATTACAGTCATTAAAAAAATAACGTTATGATTCAGAAAACAAAAATTATAATTATTTTTCTATCAACTTAATAAATCATTAAATTTAATATTTACAAAATAGTTTAATGATAGAACAGTTTCTTCTTCTTGTATACAAATAATAATTATGCATTATAAATGAGTTTAGAAAATAAATTATTATCACACACAGCAAAATTCAGAAAACTACCAATAATATTTATTTTGAACCCCGAAAATATAGTTATAATTTTATTTTGGTTTCGACCACTTCAATAATAATAATATACACATTTTTAATAGAAGATTTAATAAAATTAATAACTTTTCTGATCTACTTAACATGACAAAAAATCTAATAAAATCTATGAATAAAGGTACAAAAGATAATTAAGAAGTCATTATTTTTAAATATATGAAAAGTTTAGATATACTTTCTATGAATCCATATTAATATCTACACAAAAATATAAAACTTAAATGAATATTTAGAATCTTATTACTATAGGATTTTTTTTAAAAAAAGATATTAAAAGGGTATTTTTTCAAAAGAAATATTAAATACACTTAGCTCTTGTCAAAATATAAAATTACAAATAATTGTCTGTGTCTGTTAATAATAAATCAATTAATTCAGAATCAGTTATTAATTATTTATTACAATCGAATTAAGTATTTATTATGATCGAAAAAAATATTATCTTGTATTCTCCAATAAACATATTTTATAATTAGAAGCGCATGTTTATTCGGATAAGTAATATTTTTACTAATAAGAAATTTTCATTTCTAAAAAAAACATTATCTACTTTATTATAAAATAATGTAAAGCCCACGTTCTTAAAATAGAAATTTTTGGAATTGTTTAAATACAACAAGAAATTAACAGCTAATCTAAATATTGTTTAGATATTTTGTAAATAAATTTGATATTCTCATAAATATCTGAAAAATCTTATTAAGAATTATATTTTTTGAGAAGGAATGTAGTTATTTTTAGCTAATTATAAGAGAATTTATTTAATATGTAGGTGTGTAATTCTTTTGTGTTGAACATTGAATAGAATTTACAAAACGACAGCTTTCCTCTTTAATTTTGTCATGCAGTTAGGTGACGAGCGAATCTTATATCCTCACGCTGCGTCACATGTTACCACATACATATAATAGACACACATATGTATATATATATATATATGTGTGTGTGCGTGAGTGTGACCGTATGTACGGCATACACCATCCCACAAAAGCTCCTGTACGTTAGTGACCGTCGCGTACCACCACGGTCATCTCATCAGGAATCAGAAATAACCGTTTTAGTTAACGTACACAATAAGTACAGGCAAATGGCGATGTTTGTTTTTACCAACGACCCTGTTTCATGCTACACGACCTCAAACCATAACCGCCGCTGTCTTTATTTCGTCCGCGTACAATTGTGAAACACATCATGTTTTATACAATGGTTGTAATATTGTTTAACAGTGCATTGGGAATCAACTTTTCGTTCAGTTTATCATACAAGCTGCTATGAAAATCTAGTCGCCGGCACTGAAAATTTAATAAATACCGTCGAGTTCAGAATCTGACTCGTACGAATATGGATTTGTATACATTGTACGGTGCTATTACTTGATATAATTGTAAGATACTGGAAAAATAAATGTGAATTGTTAAAATGTGCAAATGGTCTTGAAAAGTCGACCTATGTAGTAGATTCACTGTATTTGTTGGAATTATTGTTTTTATCAAAGAATTTTAATGGAAACATTAGTAGAAATAATTTGATGCTTAAAGATATATTTCGAGGAAATTAATAAATATTATTCAGCTAGCATATCAATTCTTTTAACGATATTAATTTGATAAGTTATCTTATTAATAAAATGATTTATGTTTAATAATTTAATCATCAAACTACAATAATTGTTAAATAGGTTAAATACTAAAATAAATACTATTAGATTGGTAGAAAAATAATTGCGGTAATAACCTTAAAATTCATATACATTTACAGCTTTTTTGATTTTCTTAGCTTTTTTAAATGGCCCAGAACTGTTGGGTGACTAACGCTTAACTTTTGTATAAACCCTAGTATTGTTGTGTATGGTTCTGATTCGACTAACGCATTCATTTGGTCGTTATGAACTGAAGAACGACGCCTGTGGCCTTCTTACCAATCTAATAAAATAATCCATTTTTCATAAACGAATACTTTTAAAACAATTAATTACAAAAAATCGTCAAATTAGTGTTCAATAAATCATTATTTATCGAAATTCATTGCTGATTATACGCGTTTCGACAACAATTATATGATTTTCAAAGAAAAAAGTACCAAAATTCTCAGATAAATCAAAAATAATTTACTTAAAAAAGAAATAATTTGTGAAAGTGAATGTAATCAGTGTCAGAAACTGTATTATGACAATTTTCAGAACATTAATAAAAATATTAATAAATTAAATATACTTTTATGTTTCATTTTAAACCCCAGTACATATATTTCCCATAATTAGTCGAATTCAAGTAATCACCATTCTTATATATATATATATATATATATATATATATATATATATTTATATACATATTGATTTTTCCTTTAAAATTCAACTAAGATTTGAAAAAATTAAACTTTATTTGAAAATATTAAATTATATATTATAAGGTTTGTATAGCTTTAGTAAACATTAGTATATGTATACATAAATGCATGGGTATTTGTATATAAACTTGTGTATATGTATACTTTACATGTGTGTAAATATTCATATGTAACAGTTATTTAAATTATCCTGTACAAAAAGCAAATAAATTAGACGACGTATAAAGAATGGGGAATAATTTACGTATGTAGAATGGCGCCGCGACGCAATGCAGCGGCGACGCCACAAACTAAGCGAATGAGTTGTGATCCGGATTTGAGGACAATGTCTACATTTACAGTTGATGTCACGTATCACGTATGACTCCGCAATGTCGCAATCGGACACTATTCTGTTCTTTATCGCGTCTATGCCACCCGTACCCGACCCACACACATACACACACACCCGACAACTCACTCCCGTTTATAACGGCGCACACCCGAACACGTCCGTTGCACGCGATTTATTAACACAAATTATGTATTTATCTGAGAGTTGAATGGACTCCTCGTAGAAATAATGTCGGGTTTTGGTACGTAGTTCTTACAAACAATGTAAATGGATCAGAACGAGTTCGAATCTGCTTGCTTGAATGTGTGTCATGTCATGTAGAAATCCATAAAGTTTCAATGTTACATAAATCTTAGATTCTTTAATGATTTTTTAAGAACTCGAATTCAAACGTTTTTTTATTCAGTTTATTTCCAAACGATGCCAAAATTTAAAATTACTAAATAGTTATTTTTTAAAAAAAAAACATATTCCAGAAGCTGAAATGTGAATTCAATCAATTTATTTTCAAGGCAATTATTTATTTTAATTCAAAATACATAGAAGTCAAACACATCGATTTTTTTAAAAATATGAATAGTCACTTTAAACGACAGTTATTAAATTCATATATTCTTATTTATTCGCAATCTCGTTTTGTTGCCAAAATAATAGAAAAAAATATGTAATGGAATATATAAATATATATATATATACATATATATATATATATATATATATATATATATATATATATATATATAAATAATAAATTAATTATCAGTTTAATTAATTAGGACTCTAAATTCGATAGTATAATTTCTAATTAAGAACTGATTTGAATCTAGGCTGATTTTTTTTCCATAAATGAATTCTTCTTTATCCCAAAAACCATAAAAACTTCTCTGATCAAAAATTTCTAATAAATTATTTTTAACGATTTTAGACTTTTGTTTAAATGCATTTCAAAACCATCGTTATTTTTTAAAAAAATGATTTATTTTTATCTGATGTGTGATTTTATAAACCTCTTTTCTTATAACAATTTTCTCGTAGATATTTCTAGGTTAATCAACACTAATGAAGGAATTTTTAGTTAATTAAGTTAATTATATAGAATATTTAGAAAATACTGCAGTTGTGTTTATAAATATTATTTTTTTAATCATTATAAATGAAATGTTTATTCTTAAATTTTTATTTGATAAAAATATATTTATTTAGTACTAAGAGGCTTTGTCTTCTGCTCGCTTCTCTCACAAACCTCCAGGTTCGCTGCATTCGCCCACTTTTCAATTATAAGCCTTTACTTATAACGAAATGAAGCAATAAACATATTTTTAATACTCATTATGTCTATATATTTATTATCAGATATATAGAAACGTAATCGTTATGTGTATATATATATATATATATATATATATATATATATATTAGTATATCTGTAAAAATATGGCAGTAGATTATATTTTGTAACCTTTTGGTTTTTTGTGGCTAAATACAATTATATATATATATATGTGTGTGTGTGTGTATGTGTGTTAGTATGTGACCTTCTCATCATCAAGGCTTTTGTGTCTAGTACAATATTTTTGGAATCACCATTTAACCGTACGTCCCTTAACAGTATCCACACCAAAATCATCGTTTATTTTACGAGCAGTTTCTGCTGCTTTAACATCGGTTTTGAACTCATACAAAAAATTGCTCTTATTTTCTTCTTTTCCATCTTTATTTCAATAGCTCAATTTGAATTAAAATTAATAATAAAACTAAAATCGGTGTTACCAATTTAAACACAGACTGAAAAATGTACTTTAAAGTGATATTAGCATGAACACGATGACATGGCACTTTCACTGGAAAAAGAAACTAAGTTTAGAATTCAGAAAATAAAAACCGCATGTATTTTCCTACCAACCAAATATTTAAGTTAATGCTTAAAATAATGTTATTTATGATTATGATGATGTTTTTTTTTAATTTTAAGTTTTAATAATCAGTAGTGAAATTTTACTTAAAAGTGAAATGTGTTAATTTTCATTAACAAGTACTTATTTTTCATATAGATTCGTATATATATATATATATATATATATATATATATATATATATATATATATATATATTCGAAATGTTACTAAAAGGTACAAAAACTCCAATCAAGCGTATCGAAGTAACAGCGCGTCGTAACGGATGCATTAAAATAACAGTGTCGTGAAACACACGTTAGGCAGATACAAGAAGAGAAGAGTGTGTGTTTCAATAATATTACGCTATAGAATAATAATTGTTTCGGTCACCTCCCGCGATTTAATCCCGTACATATTCACGGGACGCTTGTGTATGTCCTGTAGGTGAACCACCAACGAAATGAAGAAATAGGATGAGTCCGGGACACCGATGGTCAGTGGCGAGACCGGTCGTATCCCACCCTCACTGTAAGCAACTGTGAGGGTGTAACGTCCACTGAGTAGTGTGAGTGCTTTTGAAAGTCAGAAGGGAGTGTGGGGAACGAATAGGGTGGTGGTCGGCCGGTCGGTGCGTACACTGGGATGACGATAGCTTTTTAGAACCGAGAAGAATGAATTTTCGCGTGCACGCTTGTATGTGTGTGTACATATCTCGTCGTGTATGTGTTTGTATGTGTTGGGGATTTGGCAATGCAGAGGATATATTCTGTTATGGTTGGTATATGTGTCACAAATCACTTTTACTGGCACATTGTATGCCGTTTGGACTCGCTAATGCCACAAAATGTCTGAGATCCTCTATATATTGCTGTTGACCGGGCGATTTAATAACCGAAATGCACAAGGATTCTCGCTATACTCAGGACCTCGGTCACCGTTGCTGTTTGACGCTTTGTACAAGGCGTTCGGAGTTTAATTGAATTACTCATACCGTGTGCATGTTTCTACTGAAACTTGTTTCGGGAAAATAACAGAAGTATTATGTATTACATTCTAACAGAGAATTATATGAAATATGTTTGGTATTGTTTTCTTTTTTTTTGTTTTCTCGCTGTAAATGAATCTTCTTCTTGAGCTTTTATCAAAATAACGGGTTATGAAAACAATAGAAATGTATATATATATATATATATACTACAATAAAATCTATGTAATAAATTTTTATATTTTATATAAAATAATTTTTACTTTATTCAATTACACACATATTAGTATATATAATAATTATGAAAAATGTGCTCTATAAATTTTATTCTGTGATAATTTGGTTGAAGAGTTCTTTTACAATAAAAATTTTTATTGAAATGAATGAAAAATAATCTATTTTGTTGAAAATTTTATATTAAATATTTATTTATTTCCTTTTTAATTAAAAAATTGTTCAAATATATATCAAACGAAGTTTATTTTATAGCCAGTTTTTTTTTTAAATAACTAAATATTTTACACTGTTGATTCTTATGTTTATCTTTCATTAAAAAAAGTATTTTATTATGTTGTTATATCATTTTTATTCTCTTTATTTTTATGTAAATACAGTAATTTACTAATAAATAATTTTTATTTACTAATTCAATTTATAAAGTAAAAATTAAATTGTTTCTATGAAAAATTTGAAATTAAAAAATATTTTAAAATATATAAAAATCGTTAATAAATTAATATGATGGTTCTATTGATATTAATATCATAAATATTCTATTAAAATTATTTTATTTAAAATGTTTAAAATTCATTTAAATACAATTAATATTTCATATGAGTATAACAAATTAATTTCTCGCGTTCATACATTTTTTTTTACAAAGATTGACTCTATACTCAATATCTAATCCATAATTTAGACTAGAGACTTGATTCTAAATTAAATTCAACACTAGATTTGATATACAACGGCGTCATATTCGAATGACACCCGACCGAATAACGTAGTGCAGTAATCAGTTGAGAATCTGACTTCTGTGTTTCTCTCATTTGGCTCTCCGCGTCAGGATTTAGTACTTTCCGTAGATACTCGTTATAATATGTGTCCTGCACGGTGCTTACTTGTAATGTATGCTCTTGGCCTGTCCAGCATCGATATGAGCAGGCGGCCAGGCATGCATTATATTAAAGAGGGAGCGCCGTCGCCTACCCGCCCCCGTACGAGACCGGCTCACAAGCACACGCAGCCTATATCGGCTAACCACCCAACATTCTGACCCCCGTTTGTCTTACACACACTTATCGCGGCAGGCAGTTCACTCTTGTGCTAGCAATGTCGCTTACTCTGTCGTTATTTAATTTTTAATGCGATCGTTTAACGAGATTCGTTAGCGGGAAGAACAGCTACTGAATACATCCCGAAAGATGTATTCGCTCGTTGGATTTTGACTGGATTCAGATAACGGATATTGTCCGTGAATGTTGTTCGTGCGTTCTCGTCGACATTGATAAGAAAATTTTGGAATGGTTTATATAAGGGTTTGTCTCATAGTTTATTCACGGATTATAAAATATCAGTTGAACGCAAAATTATATTTACTGTAAATTAATCATAAATTTGTCTTGCAAAAGATTTTTCAGTTTATTAAAATCAAATGTATAAAATAAAACATTTTAACAGTTATTGTAAAATAAGCAAAAAAAAATGCTTCAAAGATGAAAGGGATAAACCTTACAATACACAATTTTTTTAAAATAAAATTTATAGATTTTTTAAAGTAAAATGTTTTATCTACTTGCATTCAAATTTTCATTCTCACATTATGAGATTAAAATACAAAAATTATGATCTTTTTCGCTATTTTACAATTTAAGTTACAAGATATCATCTTACAATAGTCAAATTAAAAAGAAAATCAATTATAACTATTATTTAACTTAGAATTAAAATATTTACAATTACGAGAGAGAGAGATTTCAAAAGTAATAGAATCATACGTGAATTTTATTAAGCTTGTTTCCTATATAATCCTAATTTCTACGTACTTAACCAATGAGTTTCTGAATTTTGCCCTAGAAGAAACTTTTAAGTCTTTCACAAAACCAGTTTTGCATGTAATCTTCACACAGCTAGAAAATAAATCAATTATTCACGATCTTAGTTTCGAGTTCCTGGACTACCTATCATATAGTTTCAATTCAGTACCAAATTATTTTCTTGTATTGGACCTATGAAAAGAAGACTTGGGGGAACAAAAAATTCTTTATAATGAAAAAGTCATTAATAAGGTACAAAAGTGGTTGTGCAATAGACTAAAAAGTTTTTACTAAGACGAAATCTAGAAAGTTATTAAGTGCTGAAATAAGTACATAGTATTACATTGGTAGACAAATAATTACGATTTATGATCTTTAAATTCATGTACATTTTTCTCTTTTTTGATTTTCCTAGCTATTTTAAGTTGTTCAGAACTGTTGAAAGACTAACGCCTAGCTTTTGTGTAAACTCTTGAATTGTTGTGGATGGTTCTGATTCAACTAACGCCTTTAGTAGGTCGTTACGAATTGAAGAAGAACGTCCGTGACCTTCTGTATCTTTAAGGCTCTTGTCTCCAACACAAAATTTTTGGAACCACCATTGTACCATAAATTTCCGAACAGTACCCACACCAAAAGTATCGTTTAGTTTACAAGCAGGTTTTGCTACTTTATCACCCGTTTTGAACTCATCCAAAAATTTCCTCTTGTTTTCTTCTTTTCCATCTCTTATTCAAAAGCCCAATTTGAATCAAAATTAATAATAAAACCAAAGTAGATGTTACCGAAATATAGGCCGAAAAATATACTTTAAAATGATATTAACATGAATACGATGAAATAACACTTTCGTTAAAAAAAAATAAGGTTAGGATTCAGTAAACAAAAATCACAATTATTTTCGTACCAACAAAATAGTTGTAGGGAAATATGTACAAAAAAGGTCTTAATAAAAATCTTCTATATGAAATAAGAGTTTTTTAGTTCTTTATTCCTGTACTTTTTTTATTAGTGTATTTTTATAATTACAGAATATTAACTGTTGAAGAAATAAATATATTCTCAATTTTTTTAATATTTTATAACATTGTATTTTATTTATAGACTCTTCAAATCATATAATTCAATATTTAGTTTTTCTGAAATTTCAAAACGTTTTATTCTCAAATTTTGAATAAAATTTCCAAATCTTTCATGAATCTGTCAAGAAGAAATGTTTTTAGAAAACTCTGTATTGAATTATTTTTCTTGGAAAACAATATGATTTTTTTCTGCTATGTTGTAAGAATATCGAGTTATTTAGTAATTTACCGTATTTTCCTCTAAAAAAATGGTATGATCAAAAATAGGAAATCCTTGTTATAATTAACCGGCTGTTTTATAAATCACTAAAGATGGTCTGTCCAAAACAGCCAAATTAAACAATTTAATGTGATCATTCAGGTCACATTGCCCTATCGTAATATTCGTTGCGGTTTAAGCCAGAAACACTGCATTCGGGACGTAATGGTTCGGAATATATTATATAACTTAGTCCACTACTATATTAACCTACAATCTACATAATGACATTGAAGCGGACCGTCCTAATCTATGAGACGGTAACCATTTCACATGGCGACAAGATAGACAAGACCGTTGACGTATAGTGTCAGTGCGTTACCAGTGTTGAATTCGGGCAAAGGGTGAATTAATCTGTGAACGTGTTATGGTTATTTAGGTAGGCATCGCTTCAAAGTTACACGCGGCTTGATTAAAATTGAGAAGTGCTTCGTATGTATATCGCACTCGTATCAAATATTTTATATTACGGTCGATCCATTGACTCAGGTACCAACTTTGTAAGAGTTGGTCTTTATCGGGTAACACTTTAATTTCCTTCGATGAGAGTTCAAAAAATCTACAATTTCGGGATTAGTCTCATATAAGTCTACAAAATAGAACAATTATTGCGTTTAATATTGACTTCATATTTATCCGACAGAGTATTGCAGAGAGTCATGCGACTTAAGTCTGTAAGTACGAGCTTCTTCCCATATCGATATATATATATATATATATATATATATATATATATATATATATATATATATATATTTCTGACATTATACATTACTACGGCTATGATTCTTAGATGCATGTTCTATGAAGACACAGAGAACATGCATCTAAGACACACAGACAGTCCTATTATTCATTATCTAACCACATCTCTGCAATTATCAAGTAATTATTATTTCTGTTTATATTGAATTTATTCTATTTATTATAAACAATAAATAAACTATTTATTCTGTGTTCTGAAAGCAGACCTTGCTTTATATAACATTTATAATGACATACATCTCTAACAACTCTAACAATAATTATATAATTAAACATAATTAAATTAAATACAGTAACTAGAAATCACAACTGGCTATAATTTATTATAAAAATATTTTTTTCAAAAAAGTTACAAAAAAAAATTTTTCTTATTAAAGAAAAAAATAACGTTATTATTTTCTCCGAGATAAATAAATGAACTATTTTTTTATTTGAGAATTGTATTAAGAAATATTTCATCTAATTGATTGAATTAATCTTCTTTATTAGGAAGATTTATTATATCGATTGTCTTTAATTTATATAAATTCTATTTTATTATTGATCACTAATAAAATAAATTATTATTTAAAAAATTACCAGTTTAAATATATTTTTTCTGTTTTGAGTTAATGATCTTAAAAAGGAAAAATTGAAATACAGGAGCGCCAGAACAGAAACATTTTAAAACGTAATAAGTAGTTGAATTTTTATTTTTATATAATTTTGATTATATATTCTTGTTAGGTACATCGAGCCATTTTATTTTTTGAAATAACGCTTGATAGATTAGCAGTATATCGGTGCACGTATTTTTATAATTTTATTTAGAAATTTTTTATTATGCGTCTTAACATGTTTGGTGAAATCTTTGCAATAAAAATCTAAGAACAGGAAAATTTTCAAACTTAATAAGTAATTGAATTTTTATTTTTATATAATTTTTATTATATATTCTTGTTAGGTACGTCGAGACATTTTATTTCTTTAAATAACGCTTGATAGGTTAACAGTATATCGGTGCACGTATTTCTGTACTCTTATTCGGAAATTTTTTATTAATATGTCTGGTGGAATCCTTGCATTCTTCTTAGATTTTCAACTTGTTTTTTAGATTTTTATTCTTTTTAGATTTTTTCTGCTCTTCTTAGATTTCTAAGTTCAGAGATATTATGTGGATAATAAATATACATCTTAGTTTTTAAATAACTTCAAAGAAAATAATCACAATCCGTCAAATCTGGGAATCTTGCTGATGAAGCAAAATCTCTATTTTTGGAAATAATGTAGTTCGAAAAAAGCGCTTTTTTGGCAGCTATGGACACTATAATGGCATGATTTGTTGCCTTATTTTGCCGAGATCATTTAATTTGAAAATATAATTAATTCTTGTCCCAGAAATGTTGTAATTATGTCAGTATGACGGGCAGCATCAACATTTGTCATTTTCTTTATCATCTTCTAAGAATAATGGCCCTATAAAATCAAAAGATAAAATTGCACACTACACAGTAACGTTTGGACTATGCAGCGACTTTTGATGTGATTTAACTGAATTCACATACTCCAAAATCGACTATTCTGCTTATTCACATAGCATTTTAAATGAAAATGCGCTTCATTTCACATGAATAAATTTAGAATCATGTTTGAATCTTCATCCAAACGTGTAAGCATATCTTGACAAATATTCATGTGAGCAGGCAAATCAATATCTTTTACTCTTGAACAATTTGAATTTTATACAGATGAAAATTTAAATTTTTATGTAATATTCGACGTACCAAAGCTTTACTAGTGTTTAATGCAGATAAGTGTTTAGGGGCTGAACGTCGTGAAGTAGGAATTACAGAGTCTCGAACATGGTTTCTGATGTTCGTACTGTTCTTCTGGACATATTTTTCAAATGTGATGTGGAATTAGTTTTCTCAAACTTCTGAACGCACAAGTTGATGGCATGAGCGGTCAGTACCTACTCACGACATGCAAAGTTTTGATTATAAAATAGCTGTTGCACAGTTCTCGCAGACTCACCATTTTTTAAAATGATTTCACAGTGAAAACACGATGTACACAGATCCACTTATGGATATTTACTAAATGACCATGAATAACTAACAATTTATCACTTAGTTTTACCCTTTCATTCCAATGTTAAACGAATAAACTTGCTTTTAAAGTTTCCTGCTCAACTGTTGCATCCTGTATATAGATTTCCATGATAATGATTTTTTAAATATTTTATTTGAAAAATAAGTATCCTTCTGTATGACAAAAATAGTAAATTATCATCGAAATTTCTAAGAATATTATTTATCAACACTTAAAACAAGTAGATGCAAATGTATAAAAAATTCCCACACAATTTATTCTCTTCGATTCCATCAACACCATTCAAACCAATTACTGAAATCGATCTCCTGCCCAAATATTAATTTTAAAAATATTCAATCTTTGTTAAAAATCTATCTAAAAATATATTCTCGGGTTCCCGAAAATGAACTGACTCTATGTCGTATGTATTTCATCATCTCGTAAATTAATGTTTACTTTTCTTTTCAGGCGTCACGTCAACATCACATCACATCGTATATATATATATATATATATATATATATATATATATATATATATATATATATATATATATATGTACGGATGTAATATAACTCCAGATCGAGTATGACACCTTGATGGATTGCTGTCCAAAACAGACTTCACCGTTCACTCACTTATTTTATGACAGACGCAAGCTACAAGGGATATCCAGAGAGACTGATGGCTATGTGAAAGACAGTAAGGTACTGTGCCTTTATATAATATTATATATATATATATATATATACTTTTTTTGATTAATTACTGAAGCGTACTCTGATTCGTCTCCCATCTATAATAACGCAGTTCTCTTACACCACCGCATGTCACTTATTGCCCACCTCCCACAATTAAACGTTTGTCGGTACTGGAGAAATCATCATATTTTCTATTTTAATACAATGAAAATCCTTACTTTTTTATAATGTTTATTCGGTTAATTAAAATTTTCATGTGAATAAAAATATATAATAGTAATAAATATTAAACGATGCAGAAATATTATTAAATATATATATATATATATATATATTGAATTTCTTAACTTGCTAAAAAAAAATTTCAATCAATTTTTATGTATACAAATTATTTGAATATACTCGTATGTGCAAAAAATAACAATTTGAATTTTTTAATCAGATTCATAATATTTTATCTAAATTTATAGGTTTTAATTTATTTACAAACTATATTTTTCGATAAATTTGTAAAAAGAGTATAATATTTGTTTATATTTCCCTTATTATTCATAAAATTGTAATTAAAAGGATTTCAATTACTTTAATTTTAAATTTTAAATCAACTTTATTATTTATGATTTTTTTAAAAATATTGTTCTGTCAATTAAGAAATGTAATTAAATTTAAAATTAAGTGATTAATATATTATTTAATATTTAAATTTTTAATTCATTGAATAAAATAATGGAATCATTTTGGTCTAGTAAAATAAATTACGCCTCAAACCCAGTTTCTTTTCAACGAAATATTAAACAGTTTCTTATTGTACATTTTTATTTATATTTTTTTATATTTTGTGATTTTTGCATATTTGTGTGTATGTTTGATAATTAATTTTTATTTATGAAAGGAATTTAGGTAGACTAACAAAATCATATTATCAGTAAATAATTTTTCTATTTTTACATAAGAAGCAATGAAAATTGATTAATAATGATTAATTGAACATTTTTGAGTGGAATTTTTTTTTTGGTTTCTGGATTGAAAAAGTATTATAAAACTTTGTCTCAACAATTGAGTTCACATTTTTAACAAATAACCAGATCTAGACGTTTCAGCTCTAACATTTGATAATCATTAAACACAAAGTAGTTTATAAGAAACAACTATTTTTTTATTAAAACATTTCATTATTAGCATGAAAATTGTAATTTGATTATATAAATAAATGTTAGAATGGATGTGAGGCTTAATTTTTAATGAATATTTGTTCGCTCTGAATATTTTTCCTAAATAATTCAATGTTTATAAATTTTTGTGTTTCTTTTGAAAAATTCTCTCATACAAACACTCAATAAATAAGAAACTTCTTTAATATATCTTATATTTTATTTAATTCAATATGGATTTTTGTAATGTATGGTCATAAAACCATATCAATTTTTATTCTTATATCTAAATATTAATACTAGTAATTTTGTAAATAAATTATATAAATATGAATATTTTATTCATAATTCTGATAGGTTTGAATGAAAATAAAAAAATGATATTTTAATTTATCTAATGTTCCTTTTATTCTACAAATTTTTGCAACACAAAATTTTTATTTGCTTTAAACCCAACTCTTATAAATTGAAAACAGAAAATCGAGTACCTAGTACAATAGAGTCTATTTTAATTAAAACAGTAGAAAATCTCTACACATGAACCACACATCGATCATTACATAAATAAACGAACTAAGTAAAAGTACTATAAAACGCTTTATAAATTGAGACCTGGTCTCCGAGTTTCCTCTGAAGTCATCAACAGTTATTGACATGGGTTTGGTAGCAAGATTGAAAGCTCTCGTTTCGCCTAGCTTTCCACAAGCTCGACCACCGCCGCTAGCAGCTTGACGTCATGCCTTGAAGTCTTTTATGAAATATTAATTGAATAAAAAAACAAAAAGCACAGCTTGTGCTTGCGCCGCTCACCCGTCTACGTTTTAGATTACGTGCACGAATTTTAATAGCTTTTCAATCAACGCCGATACGAAATGTGACTTTGTATCGTACGCAAAATCACGTCCGAACACTCTATGTATGTGTGTGTGTGTGTGTCTGTGCACACGTACATTCGTTTTTTTACTGATTTATTTACTTTTTTATTTAATTTTTAATAGGTCCGTCTAACAGGAAAAATTAGTACAGAAATGGTTCGTAATCGAGTATTTAAAAAACTGAAAGTCAATGAAAACTTGAATGCTATTTCATTGCTTTATTTTTATTTTATATTTAAATCAATCGACGAATTTAATTTATTAGGGTTTGGAATTTTAAAAATGTTTTTTGAAGTACTTACTGATGAATTTATATATATATATATATATATATATATATGGTTGCAAAGCGGAGAGTTAGGTGTTTGTGTACTTAGTGGAACTGCAGGGTGTCGGGTAGCATTGCGCGAGGGGTTAAACAATGTAGTAGAATGGGAGACAGTAATGCAAAGCTGCTGGCGTTGTGCTAAATGGTCTCGCGGCCACCCGAGAAATGATGGACGATACTGTAGCAGGTGGACCTAAACACTAGTTCTGGACATAAATATAGCCGGAGCACTGGCCACCGCCGCGCTAACATAACGGCTCCGGGAGCTGTGTGTATAGTGTCCTGTCGTTAACTAGCGACTGCCTGCAACCTTGTTTATTATACTACCGTTGATAGGCCATTATAAACAATCGGAATACTAGGTGTATGTTGATAAATTGTAAATTATTACTTACAAATAGTTTGTTGAAAAAATATTGAATGAAATTAGAAAGAAAACAGTTTTCTAGTCATATGATTTGATTATTCTTTTGCAATTTCTTAATAGTAATATCAAATATTTACTGTTTTTATCTTCCAGTACAGATTCTTTTCGGATATTATATAACTATTTTTATATAATATTTTTTAAAAAATAAAATTTATACTTTTTCTCTATAAAATTTTTTTAATATAAAATATTTCTTTATTTTTTTTTTGTAAATATTATTAATTAACGCAACAAACCAAATCTCTTATAAACTTTATTTAGTTTTAATTATTTTTGAATATTTTAAAGATTTTTTTATTATATAAATAATAAATAATTACCTTTTTATGTAGCACTTAATTGAATATATGTATTTTTTATAGTACATTCATTTTAATCAATATAAAAATTTATTTTAGCATAGCTTATATATTTTTATTAAAATAAAAAATGTTTATTTAATTTTAGTAGACATTGATCAGTTTATTTTATATAAAATTTCGTGTTTTTTTTTAATTACTCTATACATATAATAAAAATTAATTATTTTTAATAACAATTAATTTTTATTATGATTTTTGTTAAAATTTCTATACTATGGATCTTAGCTCGTATGGATCAAAAATGTAAAGTTTTCAGAATGGAAATATTTCCACATATATTAATTTTAGACACCGAACAACCCATTTTTAGTAAACTTTTTGAATTAAATTTATAGATTTTTTTGTGGGAAAAGAACAGTTTCATACTTGTTTAAATTTCAACTATTTTTTTCTTAAATAACAATTATTTTGAGTGTTGATTGTGGTTTAATTATTAAGAAAATATAAATTAATAAGTAGATTTCATTAAATTAACTAATTGAGAAATTCGGTCAAAAATAAATTTTATTTCTTTATTTGAAACTTGTAATCATATTGCTTTTCCAATTTATTTATCTCTTTTATTAAAATTTTTCTATTTGTCATTAATTTCATACAAATACTATTTGAAATTTCGAAAAATCCATTTTTAAAAACTTATGATTTTTGATTAAATTTTTTCGTATAGGTCTGGGATTTTTTTAGTTTAAAATATTTTTTAAAATCGATTTTTTCTTCATACATTAACCATTATCATGAAAATATCTCAAGTAAAACAAAAATTTTGATTCTAATGTATTAAAAGATAAATTTTGTTTACAAGGATTTTTTTAAAATTTTATCTAAAATTATAATATTATTTCTTTCCTCATTTATTGATTAGATATAAATTTTATCAACAATGATATTTATATTACGAGAAAATATATGTTTTTAGTAAAATATAAAAGAAATCACTAAGGAATAATCGTAGTTTATATTTTTCTTAACATTCAATCAACAATAATATTTCTTGAAACATTAATGTTTGCGGTATACATCTAAAGAATGGAATACTGTTCAATAAAGATCTTAAATATAAAAAATAAACTAATGAATGACAATTCGATACAACTAACCCATAATCCAAACATCAATCGAACAAATTCGACAGGATATTTAGGAACATCTGTCGCGGCGAATCGCATCGTCGGCCGCGACCGTCAGTGCCTCGAACGCAGTTGCCGCTCTCCCGGAAATTTGTCTGGCTACGTGCGAAGATATTGCAGATACAAATATAATTGCCGTTTGTGTTTTGCGGGAGGGCGTTATTCTGACCGACCGCCGTTGTAACACATTGTTCTTGGGGATGGATGGCCGATTAGTCGTAGAGAGTGTGTTTCGCCGGTGCCAGAAACAGCCGTTTATGTTATGTGTAATACCCGAAACCGTGCAATAAAACATCGTACGAGAACAATTAAAGGAGCTTAATTGCTTCATATAGCTCGCTGATTAATAGCAGTCCGTTTTGTACAATGAGCAAGTTATTTATTCGCATATTAAGCCAGATTTCTCAATATCGCCGCTGCCAAAGACTGGATTTTCCGTTCGTATATAAAACGTTTTATGCGCGACGCGTGCTTTTTTTGCACCCGTGCCCCCGATTCGTATTTATTTGTCGTTCGCTCGTTAATTTTATTCTTCTATCGACAAAATAAAAAATAATATATGTTTTCATTGGCATATGTACTATCTAAACGGGTACGCAATCTGTGTACACTGATTATTTATTTTATATTCGCCTGTCGCACTTACAAATAAATAACCGGTTGAGTTTGTGAAAGTGTCCTTGATTGCTTTGTTCACAATAGAAAAAAGTATTTTTTGGATATCACTTTTTCTTTCTGATTATTTTGATTATTCGTAAAAAAATATTTCCTCACATTATACCTAGAAAATAATGGCGTCGATATCAAAATATGCATAATCAACAAAGAAAAACTGACAATAATCAACAATTCGACCACTTAGATCTACAGTTGTGGTGTGAGGGGTTAGTGAAAAATTTATCATAGAAAAAAATTGTTATCTTAATACAATCAAAAATTCTTATAATTTATAAAAAATTATTAACGAATCTGCTATAAATAAATTTGTTGATGAATACATTCTGATCTGGGAATATGTCACTGAAATTAAAAAATATACATAAATGTTTCTTAAAATAATTTTGTCTAATCTAGTCTTGCCATAAATATTGTTACAATATGGCACGGCTATATCAGTGGCTCATGCAGGCGGGGGGTCAAGAGGCCCATGCACCGTCCAAAAGACTTATTATAAATCCGATGATGTAGTATTCCGTTCTTATCTTCATTATATATATATATATGTATATATATATATATATATATATGTATATATATATATATATATATATATATATATATATGTGTATATATATGTATATGTATATATATATATATGTGTATATATATATGTGTATATATATATGTGTATATATATATATGTGTATATATATATATATATGTATATGTATATATACGTGTATATATATATATATATATATATATACAGATACATACATATATATTTATGTGGATGTAAGTATGTATGTATGTATTATATTCTAGTTAAAATCTTAAAGTTATAATAAAATCAAAACATCAATTGAAAACTTGTACAAACTTTATTGGAACGACCATTTTTGATCAAATAAATGATTTCTTAAATGAAACTAAAACAACAAGTAGTCAACAAAAAGTTAAATAAAGTTATAAATTAAATTTATTTCAATTTTCCATAAAAGAAGGACTTATAAAATAATTCATAGATTTATTTCTATAATTATTAGCAAAAGTTATGTAATTAGTATCAATCAATCATCGTATCATTAAAATTGTAATTATTATACTTATTTAGGATTTATTCAATCTACTGAAAAATTAATTTTATTTCTAATAGCTTCAAATTCAAAAAAAAAAAATGTAATTTATAAATGAATACCATTATCAGCCTGTTAGTCATCGATATTTAATCTACTAGCGAAGTAATTTTGAAAGAAACACCATTTAACTCTATTTGCCTAAGTGATTTTATGATAATTTGGAAATAAGATATTATTTTCGTTATATATATATATATATATATATATATATATATATATATGCGGATACGTATGTGTATGTGTGTATGTATATCGATTGTAAAATCTATACATAAAATATGAAAATATGAACTACACGCGGATTCGTTTAAATACATTTTATTTATACGACATAAAGTAGGCTAATGGCGACACGAGTTGCGTCCGGGCCGATGTAATTTTGCGATCTGGTGTTCGCCCCCCGTTTCGTATAACGTATTAACGTCAGTGCAGATCGCCCGCTACACGGTCACAAAACAGTGCCGTGCGGTGGCCGCATCATCGCCAGCGCGTGTATCAGTGATTTAAACGCGCACAGTCGATACACTGTTGTCGATTGTATGACGTTGATAATACACCGAGTGTTCGATAATAATTTAAACCTGGAGTTAATAACTGAACGCGAATGATATTTCATTTTAATACTACAACGAAAAAGTGGAACGGACATACATGTGCCGTTTCTGTCTGTCCTGACAATTAGTTTAGATGTTATTTGTTTGTCAGTGGTTCATATGTCAGTCTAATATATATATATATATATATATATATATATATATATATATATATATATATATTAAAATAAATCATTTAACATGACATGGTTTATTATAAAAATAAACCAGTTCCAAACATTAATTAGTGAAAATACGGTTAAATTTACATTATTTTGTGAAATGTGAATGAATTTTTCAGAATAATAATAAGTAAACTCATGTTTTAATAAGAAAAAAAGAATTGTTTTTTATTGATCCGTTTTTCAATCATGTCTCGAAGGCGTGCATTGATAAAGATAATGGATTCGACTGACAGGAATGCAATCAATTTTATATGAGATTAGATATTCTCACAATCGCCTTTTATAATTATCTAATCTTGAATATATTAATTTTGAAGTATGTTAGTGGTTCTTAGGAATTTCTATATTATATTTTATTCACAAGTTATGATGAAGTGAGATACAAATGAATGAAATTTAAAGTTAATATTTTTTCATTTTTTATATATAAATAAATTTGTATAATGTTTGAATTTTATATGAAAATAGTAAGTTGAAAGATTATATTCTTGATCGTTAAAACGGACATAATAATCTAATCAAAATATTTATTTCATCTACATTTAGGTACATATATATTTCATCATCAGCCTCTGTTAATTTACTACTGGATAAAGGCCTCTTTCAAAATTTTCTATTTTGTTCGATTGAATACCTCTCTTTTCCACTGATTTCCAAGAAAAGTTTTAATTTTCTTATCTCACCTGTTCATTGATCTATTTCTTGGTATTTTTATATTCTTTAGTTCCAAGTCAATAATTTCTGTTGTACATCGGATTATTCAATTATTAAGTATTTGTAAATATATGAAAATAATTATGTTAGAAAATTTTCAGTTACTGTTATTTTTATATGTTTTTTATATGTTAATTAAATAGGTTTTAAATTATTTTTCTAGCAATCTAATAAATACTGAAATTCAAACAATTTGTTTCTTAACAAGAACCTGATTGCCTTTCTTTGTTAATTTTCAATACGAAAATTTTTTCTAGATAATGTGTTATTCATCTTATCATATAATAATTAGTATAATAAAAAAATAGTAGTATTTAAAAATATATTAATAAAGTTATAGAATAGATCAACTTATTATAGTGTTTCTATCTTTTTTTTAATATAATATAAAATTATTTTAAATATGGCTTTATTGTAATAGAAATAATGTTATTTCAATTTCACCTTTTGTAAAAATCTTAATAATTTCATATTTAAGATTCCGTCACTACAACTATTTAGAAATGATTGAATCTATGCGTCTAATAGTGATTATTATTCAACAATATGTCTCGGATCTGCACCTATTGTTATCGTTTGTTGTCGATGCGGTCTGTACTGTTCGTTATTGTCGATCCGCGATCGACGGTCATCTCTGCGCCCGTAAACGTGTATACGAACGCGATATCAATTGGATGTTTATGACACGGTGATGGCTCCAGGGTGTCGTGGCGGCGTATCAAACCGTGGGGGGAATAGGTTAGCCGTGATTGCGTCCGCGGCCGCAAAGTGTCATTAGTCGTCATTATCCCGGCCTATCGGCTACGGCACGCGGCCCATCCATTGGCCCAATTGACACAATCGCATGATTGCAGATACTATTATATTATACGGCCGGTGGATGGTATGGAGCGGCGGACCACAGACACGGTAGATCATCACGTGCACTGTACAGGTTCAATTCGACGAGCTTTTGCGGGATTTGCAGCCGACAATGACATTACGATGATAATAATAATGACTATTATTATTACATCTATTACGGTGATTTATATATTATTTACATTTTGTTTCCGATACACACAAATACACACAAGTCCACAACTACATACATACACACACACATACATACACACACACACATATATATATATATATACATATATATATATAAAGATAGAATACTATTACAAATATCCCTTCCAAAACACCAAAGTTATATTTTAAATTTTTATTCCAATAAATTAAATTATTATTTTTTTATTTTATCTACAAATTTAAAAACTATTCAGAACATAAATCTTGTTTATAATAGAACGATATCTATAAAAAATATTATTTGTGTGTCTCCTGATAAAACAATAATAATGAATATAAAGTAAAAAAATATATATTAGTGAAATATGGATAGAACGTAGAGTAATTGGCAGACGTGCTTCGAATAAAATTCTAATAAGTTCATCAAACCTCACCCAATGTATTTGATGTGCTGAGTGCAGTTAAGGTAAAGATGTTTTCTACAAAATTAATCATACTAAAAGATGTTAAAGTACTAACAGCAAATACTTTCGAAACTGATATCGATTGAAATACGTGGGTCGATTGATAAGTATGGTACAAACAACAAGTTAAACATACTTTTTTAGAAAAAAATGATTTTATTTCTCAACGTAGCCTCCATTTAGTATTATACATTTGGTCCAGGAAGTCTGCAAAATTCGCATTGACACGGCAACGATGACATCTTCATTCGACTAGAATTTTTCCCACCGAGACAAATTTTCAAGTTTAGGGAAAAGAAGTCGCACGAGGCCAACTCCGGATAATAGGGATGATGAGGAATCAATTAGAAGCTTAATTCGTACAATTTTCCCAATGCGACGGTTGATTTGTGGGACGGAACGTTGTTTTGGTGAAAGGATACTTCATTGAGCGCCAATCTTGGCCGTTTTCGTTTCATTTCTTTTTTCAAACGATCTAATAATATTGTAGAATAGGCTTCTGTTATAGTTTTTTCCTTCGTTAAGTAGTCGACCAAGATGATTCCCTGAGAATCCTAAAAAACAGTCAATCACCTTTTCGGTCAACAAAACTGTAATCTTCGGCACACTTTCACCAGTCATTGTCCACTGCTTTGCCCGCTGCTTCTACTTAGATGTGTAGTGATGGATCCGTGTTTCATCCACGACGACGAATCGACACAAAAAGGCCTACTTGTTTTTTTCCATTTTTAAGGCAAGTGCTACAATGCTCGCTTCAAACATCCGTAGAACGTGAACAATGCGTCACTTTTGACTGAAATTTTGCTACTTGATAGCAGTGATGTTACCGAATGAATGGTGGCGCCACATCATAAATATTTACCAAACTTATCAAACGACTCTTGTATGTACCAAACTATTTGTTCGAGTTGATAGTCACTAAGAATATAAAATATCATTATAAACAATGAAAAATTAAATGTAAATGAAATTATTAATGGTATGGAATGGGCGATGACTTGTACTATTCTCTTTCTCTCTTATATATATATATATATATATATATATATATATATATATATGTATGAATGTATGTATGTTATAATTATTATAGTTTTTGAACTCATAACAATATTTCATTTTTATCCAAAATAAAATAATACATCCGAACTGAATCATTTTTTCATAGTAATTCGTCAGATTAAAAAAGAAGACCGTACTGGAAATTTGCCAGAATATATGTTGATGTACGTATATTATAGATATTAAAGAACATAAAACTGAAATCAAGTTTGAATTGCTTTTGTGTTATATCAGAGATTTGTTACTAAATTACACACAAGGAACAAAGCATCCAATGGCGTATGATTCGCTTTGGTGTATCTGTACTACTCAAGTGCAGTGAAACTTGATAATTTGTTTTTACAGAAGACTGTTATGTTTTCTTTTAATGGGCACGCTTTTGAAATAGTGAAGAACTTCCGCACTTGTCCCAAAGTATATATATATATATATATTTGTGTGTGTGAATGCGCTCGTGTATATAATCCGTGTCTGTGTTTTAACTCCGCGAAACACTGATTTAATAAATTTGTACATTGAAATAACTGCGGGATTGTTTCATATTTTCTTTTTTTCAGGCACGAGTGCGCCTCTCTTGTGTGTGTACATGAATGAATGCATGAAACGACTTCCTCGCCTGTTTATATAATTCTTGTTTATTTCGTACGAAGGGCGTGTCTATGCAAATTTTTCTACTACCGAGACAAATTTTTGTCATATTTTTATACGTTAAGACTTCCGTCATTAATACAAAGACTTTGTAGAGGAACACTTGAAATGAGGAACTAAATAATATAAAAATGAGTTATATTAATGGTATGTGGCTGAAGATCTTTAAAGAATTGTATTTCAGTATATATGTGAAGAGTGAGACTCGATAGTATATAAAATGAATACAATTTGGTATTTTTTCACATTTATCTCCATTAAGAAACTCCATTAAAGAAACATATAAGTAATTTATTTTTATATTATTATATACATTAGTGTATTTTTTTCAAGAAATGTGTAATTAAATTCGGTTTTTATTTTTATGTTATTCCTGTCTGCAACGACCGAAATGTGATAATTTTTAAGAAATTGTTTGTCTTTTCTCTTACTGTAAATTATTAACAGTTATTGTTGAATTTAAAACACTTATATTTTCTGGATATTTTCTTTATAGTTTAAAGATAGCTGATGAATAAAAATTGATAGGAGATATAGAGAGAGATCAGACTGAGACTTGTTGCAAGCCGAACCATGTTTGTACTTGCCAGTGAAATAATATCCTTTGAATAGTCTTTGTATATTAACTGAATTCTCGTTTATATTTGAATGGGCCTCGTAGATTTCGTGAAAACGATCTCGGTTCGTGTAAAATAGATCCGAAACAGATTGTATTGTTTAGTAATATTAAACGGGATCGTATTGAGTGTTCGTCAGCAATTATTCAGTGCGTTTGTCGTTTGTAACAGACTCAATATTGAATCCACTGGTTGTATAATATCGAAAACGGCGTACGTATCGTACGGAACGAGCCAATATAAAAAATGGTCCGCACATTCATCGCATCCGATATTACATGTGCTCGCTGTTGCCTTAACGTCACACATATCGTGTCAATTGTTTCGCGCGGAATGACGAAATAAAAAAAAACAACAAGAACGTACAACGAAACAATCGATAAACAAACAAAAATAAATAAACAAATAAAACAATATCGTAACGGAATGACGTCACGTGCGCAAAACAATTCACGTTAACCGGAGGCGCCGCCCACGGTTTAAAACCGTAAAATTCTCGCAAAGTAAATAACGAATAATAATAAATTCACATACTCCATTGCTCGGCTGCTATCTACATCGTCAGAAATTAAAGAATATTTCAGGTTATATTGTATACCATCTCTTACAACTGTATGGCGCGCGTTAAAACAGCGCGACGGCGACGCGTCCGAGCGCGACAGACGCACGCCGGCGCGCGCGTCCGCCGTATCGCGCTCATTGTCTCACGCCGAATTGATCCGAGCGTTCGGTTTATGGTTGGTAATGTGTAATTCTGTTTGCGAGCGGATTTCCCTTGATATGAATAAACGACCGTTGTCGTGTAATAGAAGTTGAACGAGATATGTATTTTATAAAGGAAAGACGTGAAAATATATAAATGTGTTCGCGAAAATCACATACAGACAGATGCCGACGAAATTGCGGACGGTGGAGGGAGACGAGAACGAGGCTGGAGAGGATGAGATGAGAAACGGGATGGTGTGAGGAGGACGTTTCCCGATCGGGGATGAGTGTGGGAACGGGTGCGAGGTCGACGGATGGATGATCAGAGGGGCGGAATGTACGGTGTACGGATCGAGGTGGTGACTTGTAATGGGGACTTGTACGTGTAAAATTGGCCTCGGCTACGTGGATGCCGGAATCTTAAATTTGTATAAGATTTTTGTGCTGCGCTTTTTTCTGGATGCTACGTTCGCTCCTTGTAATATTTAAAATGTGTGTGTGTGTGTGTATGTATGAATTTTTTTATTGGTGACTGTATAGGGTTTAATATTTAATCTCGGTTCGTTTCGTGATAACATAAGATATGTAAAGATTCATTTACATTCTTTAAATATAATATATATGGGATTATGAATAATTTAAGAAATTAGTTAGGCCCGATGAATTATTCGTGAGTGTTCGTTTTTCGATATTTTTTTCAATAATTTACGATACAATTTCATATAACGCTCGTATTTAATAACATGCAACGTTTTATGATTTTTTTCCGTCCCAAACATCTATATTTATTCACAAGTATATACGTTTCAATACTGGAAGCAAATATATATCAAATCGCTTTATACAGCCATTTTGCAGAAGAACATCGCAAGATAAATACTTGCTCTGCAGTACGGTCAGACAGTTTATCTAAAGAACTATGTATAATAATTTATTTCAATCCTGTCAAAAATATACTTAATTTTACATTTAATTACATATTAAAAAGTAGAACGCAAACATCAAAAATTTATAATTTTTTTATAAAAGGATTAAATAACAAACTAAATCGTCAACAAATTCAAACTCAATGTAATTTATTTCCATCAAAAATTCCCAGTAAAAATATTGATTAAATTAATTTATTATTTTTAGACGATTCTTAACTTACATACTATCAATATAAATAATCTTTTACATTTTTATGTAAAATTAATGAAATTAAGATGCATTTTGAATAAAACATACCCAGTTTTTATTGAATTAGTTTAAAATTTTAAATCCTATTCACTATTGGAATATTTAATAAAAATAAAACTTATACGCAAGACTTTCTTCAAAATATGTTTCAAAAATATAAGGAAAAAATGTTTCTCTTACATAAAACACTAGTCTGAAATTTGTTTCATTTTTATAAAATAAATAAACGTTAATACTTACTGCATATTTTTTATTAAATATGAAATTAGTTCTGAAAGCTACATATTTATAGAAAGATCACATACAAACACAAATGTCATACGGACTCTATATCAATAGAGAAAATATAACACTTCCTAACCATACACGCCGATTAATAAAGTAAATATTAAAACGGACTTCACAGAGATTTATTCATCTGTCAGATGCTAGTAGCGTTAATATTCCGCAACGGGCATGAATTTTTGATGCCCGATGAAGATGAAACAATCCTCGTGTCTTGTCATGCACAATTAACGGCAGAAACGCGTTAGCAGGTATTGTGTCTACTACTATAACATATTATGTTCCTATATAAAGGCATATGACGAGGGGACATTCTAACACACTGGTATGGGTCTGTATATCAATATACATACAAATACATATGTATATATATATATATATATATATATATATATATATATATACAAGTGATTCGAAAGATGATTCTACTTTCAGAATGGTTTAATCTCTATCAATATTTTTTTCTCAAATAAACTAAGCTTATAAAATGTAACCTTTTTTACTAACCTTCAGGATTCTGATCCTTATATGGATTATATCAAGAATATCTAAAACCTTATACGGAAGATATAAGGTTGAGAATTACTAGGAATATGATAGAAATTAACAAATAGTCCGGGTAAAATGTAAATCGTAAAATTTTATGGGAAAATTCTATAAAAATTAACAACAAAATACAATGTTGAAATGTGTAAAAATTTTTTTACACTAAATCATCAATGAATACAATATTTTGAATGAATTTCTTATCAATTTGATACTGAAATCATATACTCACTTTCGTTCTACACCGTGAAACAGGACACATCCTCTGACTGATATCAACCAATCAGAACAGAGACACGTGATCGATATCAACTAATCACAGGAGAAATAAAACGCACGCATAGTGGCGGGACCATTTTTTAGAGAGAAAACTAAACACATTTTAATTTTTTTTATTATTCTTAATTGAAATATGTATTCATATTATATTATATATATATATATATATATATATATATATATATATATATATATATATATATAAATAATTAAGATGACAAATTACAGGACAAATTTTTGTATTCAAAACACATTTTTGCTAATGCTAATTTTCTACTTGCATCTAATTTTTGAATATATTCTGTTTTAAAGAAAAATATCTTTCAAGATTCTGTAAAAATCTAATCATCTGTTAAATTTTTTCTGATTTATTTATTACTTTTCATAATATTTCACTAACCCCATAAACATTTTTACCTGAGAATAATAGATTTATTTTTTCTCTCAGATTAGGAAGTTTTCACTAATTTAAGCATAAAATAATGTAATTTGTTTAAAGTTATTTTTATGTCTGTGATATTTTTTAAATAGTGCATATTATAGAAAAAAATTCAATACTTACCTATTGAAAGTATTATATATATATATATATATATATATATATATATATATATATATATATATATATATATATAATTGTATTATTATTATTAGTTTCTATAAGTTATGCAATAAGGAATTAAATATTAAAAACGTACAAACACTGAAAACTGAAATATTTATGAATAATTCATAACGCTCTCACTGCACTGGTTTACTAATAAATCAGACCATCCTGTATCTTCCAACGTAGGTGGAAGAAGTAAGAGAATAGATGATAACAAGTATAACAACAGCCCTGTCGACAAAGTAAAGTCTTCTTGCGCCCGAGGAGGAATCACCTTTCACCAACTGACCGCATGAACACATAAGCAACGCGTTCCGTTTGACCCTCGGACCATCTGACATCTAGACTTACGGCGAGATTAAAGTTAAATTAGTTATTATGATTCTGCCTGTAACCGGCCGCTACCGTGGCATATAATTTGATAATGTATTATACTACCCACCACCTATACTAGTAGTGGCTGTTCCTTAGTTTCATGAAGTTTCATATATATGTATAAAGTACGCAGTTGGTGTACGGTCTACTAAGTATCGGGATATTTATAATTCAGTCGGAATTTAGTGACACGACGAACGTAGGAAAAATCGAGAAAATCCTCCACTGCTGCATGTATGACGAAGTTTTAAAATGTTCAGTAAAAAATCCCCAGACTGTCATTTCGAAGGTAATATATAATGCTTGTTTGTAGCATATGAAGTTAAATTTTAATGAACACGGAATTTCATAAAAAATATTAAAGCGTTTAATAAACATACTTTATATCATCTTTTTTCTTCAACTTTTATTTTCTTGTTTTTATTCACTTATTACATTCGAATAATACACACACTATAATTAAATAACGTTTGAAAAAATCAATCTAAGATACATTTTGAAATATTAAAAAAAACAGTACAACTGGACAAAAAATGTTTACATTTTTTACTTAAACTTTTTTATTATAAATTTTACATTGTTTTCAATGTTTGTGAAGATAAAACAATAGAGTATTAATTTCTTGGTTTATTATATATTTTCTTGTAATTATAAAAATATTTTAAAACTAGTTTTGGTAGAAGGAAATGTAAGATGTATATTAATATACAAAGCTGTAATTATTTCAAGTCAGAAACAAATAACTTTAATTTTCCAAGTATAAATCATTTATAGTTGAAATTAAATTACTGTCTGTCCGTTATTATTTAATTAATTTGATAGATGACATTAAATGAGGTTTTCTTTTGATTGTAATATATTAGTTAAAGTGAGAAAACGAACAGCAGCATCCTAGAGGCTTACTCAACCACGCATAGAGCACAGAAAAAAAGAAATATGTATTCATTTATGTCTCTGTGTATGTATATTTTTTTATGAACACATTGTCTGAGTACAATGCAAATTTCGTACCAGTACGAGCGTCCATTCCGCAGGACATAACAAACCCATTTCATCTGTAGACATGTGAGAGCGTATAAATTAAGTCGAGTTCTTAATATAACACATTACTGTGGTGAGTTAAAGGACAGTAATTGTGACATATACACTTGATACATGACTGTTGGTGTCTTGAACACAGCGACGAGGTCTTATGCGACCCCTTGACGAAGTCTTGCCCAGGATTATGCGAGCTTCGCCGTGGCTAAGATGAATTTACACCGCACCATATCCGACGCTTATAGGATGGGTGCCGGCGTGCGAGAGAGACACGACGCGTTCTTAATGTCGACGATACGTTCCGTCTCCGTTTTCGAATCGTACAGATTCGTCGAAAATGTAAACGACTGATTATAAATCAAGCCGTGCAGTGGTCTAACAAACAAAATGGCAGGCTGGAGACTTGAAATGTGGACTAGGGAGTTATGTGTCTCTGCTTAGATAGACGTAGAGTGCAGCTGACAGTGGGGGTGTTTGTTTGTTTGCTGTTTCGCATACATTTCATTGTATGCCTTTTTTATATCTAGACATTGCAGATAAATTGCGGATAAATGATATATATATATATATATATATATATATATATATATATAAAGTAATTTCATTAATGAAGAATAAATCAAAAGACAAAAACTTAACTCGTATCTGAACGATTAGTACTAAAATTTTATTTTATACAATATGCTGTTCGATTTTTATATAAAAATTGAAAATAGAATTTCTCGATACAGAATTTAAATGTATCTACAAAATAAAATACCTAATTAAATGACATAAATAAAAAAATGATATTAATAAATTTGTAAATCTGCAAAGAAGAAAAATATTGCAATACAATTCGGACATTGTGGGTGAATTCAGTTTCACACATTAATTATTTTTTTACACTTTAAATCAAAAAAAAGTTTTCTGGTCAAGAATTTTCATTAAATTAATATTAATCATTGTTGTTTATCTGTACTTAGATGACAATCTCATCATTTTCAGAACGATTAAGTTTAGAAAAATTCAGATTTTCAGTACTTTGGCGTTTTGTGAAAAAGTAATGTTAATTTCTGGTCCAACAACACCTTTCAAATGTCTACATATCAAAGTTTGTGTATTAAAAATGAGTTATAGATTTGTTTCTGATATTTTCTGTCGTATTCACTATCAAAATATACTATAATCAATTTTACTTATTTATGATTGAAATTGATTTCATATTTATAATCATTTTGTAAGCTGTCTCATTAAGCAGTTTGCGATTTTATGAATTTCTGATATATAAGTATCTACACATTTAGATTTCATTTTAACTCACTATTAATAAAGCTTATTTAACACTGTAAAGAATTGTTTTGACATTAAAATGTTTAGAAGACATGTTTTCATTCCTTTTTTCGCAAAAAAGTTTTTATTTATTTTAATATCTTCAATAATGAAAATTAAATAAGTAGTATTGAAGATTTAAGTTATCAAGATTTAAAAATTGGAATGATTTCTCTTAAAATATTTCCTTTCTTTATTTAAATTCCTTTTTAATCAAACAAGTTACAATTTTTATATGAAATATAATTTATGATCTATGAAATTTGACAATGTCAAAAAGATAAGTGAAAAACGGGATATGAGTTGTATGAAAAATCGAATGAAATTATAGTTGTGAAGTTTTTTTATGATAAGTACAGAAACAGACCTATATATATATATATATATATATATATATATATATATATATATATATATATATATATATATATATGTATACAACTGTATTCAGGTATAATTCTATGTGTTTGTGTCTATGTGCCGAAAAATCCTTTAATTTTATCCAACACACATTAGCAAAATAGCAATTGTAGACGTGACACCATAATTGCCTTAAAACAAGAATAAAGTGGCAGACTTAGACACGGCCACTATGAGTTTGCTCTACAGGATAAGCGACTGATATGTGTGTGTGTGTGTGTGTGTAGAAGAGACAGTGGTTCCATCCCGAGTCGAATGGTTGATAGTGGGGAACGGGGCGAAATGTGGGGAAGACATTCAAATGCCGGTCTGTCTCCAAAACAACGATACAGCAGGACCAACTATTATGCTAATTCTCCCGTAGCACCTGCATTGCAGCAACGAGGCAAAGAGCACGACGTCGTGTCGTGCCACAGAGCCAGAGATCCGTGTAGCTCTTTAACTTCAACCCGTATGTGTATGTATTCTGTCCCAGCGACTTAAGTGGTACGGATTATAAGTCTGATTTGTTCGTTGCAACGCAATCGAGTCAAAGTTTCAGGTGTTTTGTTATAGAAATGTCTTGTTTCGGTTTGATGATATATTTATTTTTAAAATGTACGTATTTACTTATAAGTCGGTACACTTGTTTCTAATTCACATAAAAATAAATTTCATCGCAAATCTTCGGCACATTTCTAAATAAAACTGTTCAATTAGCTTAAACGATTAAGTTTAACTACAATTATAAATACTAAATCCCTAACTAATCACATAATTTAATATATATATATATATATATATATATATATATATACATATATATATATATATATATATATATATATATATATATCAAAAATATAAATATCTGTACGGATGGTCAATCTTCTCATTTTACTTATTGAATGACACAATCATTCTTTAGTAATACTAAAGTGTTAATAAGTTAGATTGATAATTTAATAATAATCGTCCAAAAATTAGTAACTCTATGTGAAACTTAAAATATCTTTAGAGAAAATACTCAGTTTTTATTATAAAATTTAATTAAATATTTCATAATACCTGAACAATGATTTAAATTTGATATAAGAAAAAAATGTTCATGTTTTTTTTTAATTCTAGTCCAAATCTTCAAAGAAAAATATATAATATAGTTGTTGAAAGCGATTTTAATAATCGATATTATTTGTTATTAATCATTAGTTATATCATTTATCAATAATAATGTTTGATTCATATTTCAATTCATTTTCACACATTTAAAATCTAAGTATATCTTAATTATTTACTTTTATATTACAAATTCTAATATTATTTATTTATTTAATTTTATACACAGTATATATATATATATATATGTAATTAAAAATCGGTACTATTCCGTCACTTTTATTCATGTTCTGATTGGCTGATTAGATTGCCTCATCTGCTTTCTGATTGGCCCGTCTTCGCTTCTTCGCTAATCACTTGGCTTCTTCGTTGATCACTTCGGTTCTGTGACAATGTATGTGCATTGATCATTGTATATTGCTAGCATTAAGCAGTAGAATTAAGGAGTTGTCAATTAACACATTTAGTAGCATTAAACTTTATAAAAAAAAAACGCTTATCTCTTTATCAGTTTACATTTCTCACGAGGAGAGCGAGTGATAACAAGCGGAGGATCTCCTCCACTCTTATTGGCAAGGAAAACAAGCAGAGGGCGAATTTTCTTGGTATATATAAAAATATTTTTATAAATCATTCATTTTTATCAACATGCAAAGTATAACAAAAACAAAATGTTGATTTTTTTATATTCAGTGCTTATATTAATTTTATTTTATGTTCATTAATTACTATTTTCTTTATTTTTTTCTCATTAAAAATGAAATCATATTATAAATTAGATTAATTGAAACAATATTATAATTTGTATAAATATTTGAATATTGAGTATTTTCAATTTTACAAACATGATTCAAAAAGAAAAATATAAGATAATAAACACAAAAAAATTTTTGAAATACAATTTTTGACAATAAATTATCTCAGTTATACAAATTTATTTTTGTAATATTATCCATAAGAAAGAAATACAATGTTTCAATATATAGTAAATAATATTTATATTTTTTAAAATTTTCTCAAAAAAGTTTACATGTATACGAGAAATATTACAAAATAATAACTTTTCTAATATCTTAATTAATCATTTGAGCTTATAATTATACAAAACTCACATAAAATACACAATGTAACTCTTAAGATTTTTCTTGGTACTTTTAAGATTATAACATCGCCATATAAATGCTCATTAGACAAAAAATTTACAATTATTGATTATTATCCTGGTAAATCATTAAATTATTTATCAGGAGAGATTATATTCAGCTCTACAGCTATTATGAGATAACTTATTGCTCACTTATCTCTGTAGTTAATCTACTACTCGATGAATATATCTACAGCTGACTTGAAAATGACTCAAAAGACAAAACTAGTTATGTTAGAAAAATACATAAATAATTTACTGTAATAGAACTAAACCCAAAGAATTAATTACTTGACATCTTTAAAAGTATAAATGGTGGATAAATTGACAGTCTAATAATTATCCTATAAAATTTATTAGGTTTACATAAGACTCAAAATATCTTTTAGAGAAAATATTTGGTAATTAATTATTTTTTTATTAAATATTTGACAATACGCAATGTTTTAAATTATATATATATAAATATATATATATATATATATATATATATGTGATATATATATATATATATAAATGCTTTTTTGAAATTCCAGTTCAAATATTCAGCAAAAAAATGTATAATACAGTTATTTAAAATCAAATTTAATAAGCGATATCATTTATTAAGTCGCCAATCAGATGACAGGTATAAAGAAAACTATGATTTTAATTATCAATTAATAGATATTTTGATAAATAAAAGTGTTATGTGTATGGAAAAGTATTCGTTTGACAAATTTCAATATTATTTGTAAAATTGTTTTACGTTTTCAACATCAAAAATAATTATTTTTTATAATTAAAAATAAATATTGTATTTATATAATTTTTCATTATCTTCACTATTTAACAATCCACTGTTAGATAAGATATTTTTTGATTTTTTTCTAGTCAGATCTAATATTTCTCTTTTCTACACATAACTAATATTATTTTTGATATTTTTATGTTATCCATTTATATATATATATATATATATATATATATATCAAGTATTCTATAAATAATCTATACAATTCTCTTAATAGATTCTCTGACTACGCCAATGTGAATGTGTAGAACACACATTTTCAGAGTATGTGTACCAAGTGTGCGAATGTGTTTGTGAAAGGATACAACCGAAGTCGCTTGTCATTTCCCCAAACTGTTACATGCATTATTGTGATGTTGGATTAACTGAAGTACTTTACAAGTCTCTTTAATTGCTATATGCTGTATGATGATCTGTAACGAGATCAAATTTAACACTGCCTTAACGTTTTAGTTGACTAAACAATATTTACATGAAAGTTGTGTATAGTAAGTTCGTTGTAGAATACACACACACACACACACATATATATATATATATATATATATATATATTATTTTGTATATTTGAGATGCAAGTAAAAGGTAACCGTCTACGGAATAAAAGGCATAAACGGACATTAAGAAATCTCACAGTGTCTGTATAAAAGAAAAATATTTTTTCGTAGCTGCACATACGTAGTAGATAGCGTCAAGTATAATTATAAAATGTTTGTCTCGCCTTGGTAAATAGAAATTACAGTAAGTAGAAATAGTGTCCTCGGTGGAGGAGCGTGCAAACACTACACCGCACAAGTAAATTCTTGATGGTGTCGAGATACTTCGTCCTCAGGTCATCTAAAATGTAGACAAATGGACTCCGCAACACTGCATTACTGTTGCATATATGGGGTGGATGCGAACGAGGGGTGTGTGCTTTTGTGTCGACCGGTGGCTCACGCTCTTGCCAGTAGCTCACACCACTTTAGCCGTGTACCTACTCAACGAATATACGATACGAACGTCTTAGAAGACATTACAAACGTACAAATATATCAGAGTGTTAAACGGTTTTCCTCTACCGCCCTGTGACATACACATTCTCATATATATATATATATATATATATATATATATATATATATATATATATATATATAATTAACAAAACCATTGTACGCTTATTCATAACTCATGAATGAACTTTTTTGTTTTGTACACAGAATGGATAGTGCTTTGTTGTTTAATAAATATTTATTAATTATTTCATTCTGTATTCAACATATAATATTCTTTTACTTATTTTTTTTTGATTTCATTTTCACATAAATTAAAGCTGAATTTATATATTTTTAGAACAATATAAATTTTAGAATAGCATATAATAATTTCTAAGGATTACTGTCGATGTTTTATTGAAAAATATATTATATTTTTATATTTAAAATTTAAAACAAGATTAAAGATCTGGAATCAACCAAAATTATTGAAAGACTTATAGAAGTTTTTGAAGTTGTAATGAGCTGTTGGAGTTAGAAGATCTATAAATCGTTTCTGCGTTTATAGAAACGATGCAGCATTACTGTTTTTTTTATCAAAACTAATAACATGGTGCTCTAAGAATCCAATGTTCATATAGTTCAGGACGAATCAACTTGATTTCTATGTATTTAGTTGCGAGTTTCACATAACGCGGTTTCTATATAACGTGGTTTCTATATAACGCGGTCCGTATTAATCGTGTTATAGGAGGGTTGATTGTAATTGCATTGCTTTGTAAAAGTGACTAGTGGATAACTTCTTCTTTTAGTATTACATCCGCTGTATCAGTCTCATCCAACACATGTTTTAAATCCAAATGAATTTGTTTACGCTTTTTATTTTCATTCATTGTTAACATTTGAATTAAACACATTTTATTCAATATCAAAATGCAGAGAAAAAAATAACAAGACTGATTTACACTAATGGCTTTGATGAACTGACCTATCGTACATAATCAAGATTAAAATATAATTAAATGGGGAATTACCAAAAAAAAGTAGATGAATTACCGAAAAAAATTAAAAATTCCATAACGAAGTAAATCGAAGTTTAGGTATATATATATATATTCTGATTGTCTTTGTGATCTGAATATGGTGTCGCCACTAATATTCACTTAATTAATAATCAATAATAATTTATTGAAAATTTCTTACTAGATCTTTTATAGTTTATGATGTAAGAAAAGAAACAAGTTAAGAAAATAATGCTTAAATTTTCAAATATTTTCTATCCTTCACAAAACACATAATGTTTTTCTGATCAAAAATATCAATTGATTATTCATTATTTTGATTGTAACTTATATGCATTTCTACGGTTTTACTTTCATTCTGAGAGCGCTAAAGTAATAAAAAATGATATAAGTGAATTTGTTAAAAAAAGTGTTTCATTTTTCAACCTGGAAATGTTATTGACAAATTTTTATTCCACAAGGAAATAAAAATATTGCTTATCTACACGAGATATTAATTGTTGAGTTACTTATTGTATTTTTTTGCAATTATTTAGGTTGAAAATTGATATTGCTAACATATTCAAATCCTAGAACGTTTTATTATAAATTACTCTACATATCCTTTCTCAAGTTTATTTACATACGCACATATGTTATTATGTTTAAACACGAATGTATACATTTGTCTGTGTTCGTGTGCGTAAACAAATATATATATATATATATATATATATATGTTTATATCAAATAAACTAAATTTAAGCACGGTCGTAATTTCACTATGACGATCTTCATAGTGAGTAAGAGACGTCAGTGCGCTTTTGGTCTGAACATTAAAGAGACGCCACTTTAATCTGGCGTAATTCACAAGTCACAGGTTAATTCTGCTGAAACGGCTTAGTGCGCCGCCGTGTGTTCGAGCCCCCGAACGGACCGTGTTGTTGTTGTATGAGAGTGGCCGATGGCCTCGCGGCGTTCATCGCTGTCTTTGTGTTGGTCACAGTTCAGACCTCGGCGAAATCCCTCACAGCCGTTATATGTTTATATACGCCGCTGTCCGTTGTCTGCGGATCACGTAGTGCCGAGACCGTACGGCCAACCCGTGCACCAGCCCCTACACACGACCTTCAACCCCCAACCATACCCCCACGACGACTCCACTACATATTTTAATGTAATATGTATGTGTTATGTGTGTCGTGCACGTATTAATGATTTAATCATTGTTTAATACGTTCAATGATTATTAATGCCGCATGCTGAATTTAATATCGGATCCATCTTTGGAAATTGAATTTAATGAACACTGCAGCGCTTGTATTTAGTCACTAACGTTGTTCTTGCGTTGTTTTTTTTTAGTCAAGATCGAATAATCGGACTGAAATGATCTTAGATGATTACTAAACACGAAATGTTATTAACTAATAAATGGAAACGTCGAATACTAGTTTACAGATTGTATAAAAAAAATCTCTTGTATTCAAATAACTTTAATTTCATCCAAAGAAAAACCGTCACAACTTACAATAAAATAAATATTATTCTTTTCATAATAACTCTCTAAAATAACGAGGAGTAAAATATTTAAAAATGTATTGATTTTGAAACATTTTATAAAATATTTAAAAAATAATTAGATCTTTGAATAATTGTTCTTTGATAAATTAAAACTAATATTTAAGTATTTTTTTACACTTGTTTGAGGTATTTGGACACATTTTGTTTTGTTATCGTGTTAGACATATTAGGGTACTCTGACCCTGTTTGCTCAGCACATCACTCCTTCCTTCTCCCAAGAAGGGGAAGACTTCACGCCCCGCTTGCTCGCTCCTTTTCTAACAAATAATAGAAATTAGCAAATCATACACACAGATAATCCACTTAAAATGTAACTCGTAAAATTTTTGTTGGAAAAGTTTATAAAAATTAACATAACAAAATATAATGTCAAAATTTGTAACAATTTTTAAATTTTAACGCTTCAGTAAATACAATATTTTGAATAAATTTCTTATCAATTTTACACTGAAATCGTATTCTCTCTTTCGTAGTAAATCGTGAAATAGAACACTGATCATGTAACTGATATCAGCTAATCAGAACAGAGACCACGTGACCGATTTCAACCAATCAGAGAACAAATAAAACACATGCATTGAGACAGGACGATTTTTTAATTATAGAGAGATTATCAAATTTTTATTTCCTTGTAAATATTATTTTTTCATAAAAAAATACACTGTATATTTTTTTTGTAATAAAATACCAATACAAAAATTTTAATTAAATGCCATTATCGTGAAATGAAAGAGTTCTGACTAGTATTCTGAATGGTTTCTTTTTATTTGATATTTTAATTGAAACGTGAAAAAATCATTAAAAAATATGACTTCAATTAAGTAATATTCAATTAGTATAAAATAAATAATCAATACAAATGTTCCACTGATGTTCGTACATTAATTTCAAGATGAATCGAAATAATAAACCTTTAAGGTATGTAGTATAACGATTATAGAACTCTTCTTATAGTTACAATACATACATAAGAGGCGACGTGTCGAAATGGCATGTCTGATTAGAGATACGGCAGATTCGTACAGTTGAGTATACAACGGCACCCTAAGTCCTGAATAAATCCTTTCTACGGGAACAGTAAACTGTAGGTAAAACCCTTTTGTAATATTATTGGACATGTGTTCTTGATACAAACGGAATACATTATACCGCATCTGTACGTACTTAATGACATGATAACGCTCATAAAGTCTTGACTTGTGTTGTCCGTAAACCGCCCGTAGTTCGGTGCCACCGTGCCGACGGACGATCAGTGGAATGGGGTGCACAATTACATCGCTATTTGTGTGATTATAATTGTGCGTTATTTTGTAACATACATGTGTTTCAGATACATTTATATATTTTTATTTATAATATTGTTTATTAATACAATCCATCTTTTTGAAGACAAATAATAGAATTTATTTCCGTATTGAAAAGTATAGATACCATAATTTTCTGAATGTCATTTTTGTGCTAAAAAATTAAATGTTTAGTATTTTAATTTACATAGTAGAAAATCGATTACAATTTATAAAAGATATTTTCTTATATAAGGTCGGTAGGAAAATAATTGCGATTTTTTACTTAATTTTTTCAATGAACGCGTCATTCATCGTGTTCGTGTTAATATCATTTTAAAGTGCATTTTTCGGTCTATATTTTGGTAACATTGACTTTGGCTTTATTATTAATTTTGTTTCGAATTGACCTATTGGATTAAAGATGGAAAAGAAGTAAATGAGAGCATTTTTATATGAGTTTAAAACGGGTGATAAAGCAATAGAAACTGCTCGTTAATAAAACGATGTTTTTGGTGTAATTACTGTTAAGGATGAAACTTCCAAAGCAAAATACGCCTAATAAACTCTTTTCCCACTTGCATGACAACTAATATTTTTTCTTGTAAATTTGCGTGATCACTGTTAATCTTCCACGACAAGACTGAGAAAACGTTATGTACAACTAAGCAGCATATACATATGATATGTTATTGCAATACTTGCAAAATATTTGCATCAACCATTTTCACCTGTATGAAAATTCCACATTACTTATGGGATAACTCAATTACTTATTGCAATAATACGAATGTAGAGCAATTATAAATATGCAAATAATAAGAATATTTACTTATGTTTGCCTTATTTATCACAATGGGAAAAGTATAGATTTTTTAAAAAAATATAGACATGTATGAAAATGATGTAAAAAATGTTTCGCAAGAAATTAATCTCAAACGTTAGTTTAATCAAAACTACCCACCACAATTCTAAAGCTTGCTCAAAAGTTAGACGTTAGTCATCCAACAGTTTTAGACCATTTCAAACCAGTTAAATTAAAAAATATATTTGTATTTGAAGGGCATAACCTGCAATTATTTTTCTACCAATCTAGGTAATAAAAAAAGTAGTATGCAATATTTGTTATCACGAAAAATTTAGTACTAAATAGTACTGAAAACCATTGAAATAAAATATAAATTATAATAATATGAAAATAAATTATAATAATATGAAAATAAATTCTATAAAACCATTTTTCTAAAAAAAGGGTTTGATAAAGACGTGTAAGATAACTTAATAAGATTGTTATTCCATTGTGTATAATTTCAATAATAATATTTTTGATTAATGTATGACATTTTTCTTAAAATATGATAAGTTATATTTATAAAAAAGTTATCTAGTGTTTTACTGCGAAGGTTATTTAGTTTACAAATTTAAATAAATGTATGTATAAACTTATAAGATTTTCGGAAGACTGTATAGAGCATATCTTAAAATAAATCTTAAAAGGAAAAGTCAATACACGTGGAGGAGAAGAACAACGAAAAATGCATTGAATCGGAATCGAAGGTGCGCGTTGTTGCGTCCAGTACTCAGTTACGTGCCATAATCTCCGAGCAAAACGCCAATATTTCAAATGGACGCACCGTTATTGGTTACAGACAACAACGGGAGCTACTCATGGAAATAACTTTACACACTAAGAGCGACCATCGTGTCGTTACATAACGAAGCGTAGGGAGCGAGAGCGGGGGCACCGCACGGCACGGTCGTGGACAATGGGCGAGTCCTCGGGGATGTGGCGAGATAGCGCACACAACGGCGCGAGTAAATTCGCTGTTCTGTGATCGGACACTGCTTAAGCCGACACATAAACATAATACAATATCGGCTCGAATCTACTCATAAACTAGAGTGGACTGTAGAGGCCGAAAACCGGTTGGGAATTTCCTATAGCCCTCCACGAAATACAACTTACGCTCGCTGGAACAGAATGCCAACATATACTGCTTGTACTGCAGACGCGTCCGCACCGCACGGTTCTGCCGCTGCTGCTACACGTCGACTCGCCCACTGTCTCTCGATACGTGGGGTTGAAGAGTTAAGGGCGGCATCGAAGGATTGTGCAATTTTCTCGAATACCTGTAATAAATTCATATTAAATATTAGGGTACAAGTAGATTGTATATTTACGCTGCTGATACAGATGACATATCTTTTGGGGATGAAGCTGCTCACTGCTTATCTATATATTGATAGTTTATGAAAGAAGTATATATATATATACATATATATATATATATATATATACTCTGAAGCCTTTACGATAAAAACTAATCCATATCTAATACCTCAACTATTATATTTATATAGAGTATGCTATAAACAACTTTATAATCGCATATCACTTAAAATAATATAAGCAGTTAACATAACGTCACAAAACAGTAGTGAGCACGATGGCGTCCGAAAAGCAGTATATAAGGCATTGCATACTTTTAGTATTTCAATTCAAAAGAATGATTTGTTCAGCTTTGGAGGAAGGTGGTGTGATGTATAAAACAACTAACAAATTTATTTTACATAACGTTTATCTATTTATTAGATGTAAAAACGAATTCAGTACCTTTACATTGAATCAATCATAACTCTTTTTTAAGTTCAACTATTTTCTAATCATTTTAGGAGTTTCAAGTGACAACTTTATCATTTTAAAACATTATATACGATATGTGGTAATGGAATAACGATAATTTCTTTCTAAATCTTTTATTAAACAAAAATACATGAATTTATGCTCTCATACCTTCACAATAATCTCCCTCAAGCATGACTCACTTATGTCAGAGATTCTCTCATTTCTGGAATTAGCCGGAAATGTCATCTGAAATGAATGCCTTTAAAACCCGCACCGTATGTCTTTCAATGTCTTAAATGACATTAAAATATTGACCTTTCGTCAGAGATTTCATCCTAGGAAATAAAAAAAAGTCACAGGGCGTTAAATCTGGACTGTAAGGGAGATGGGGTAGTACCAAAATTTTTAGAGTGTAGAGTGTTAGTGATAAATTTTTGACTGGAAACTACTTTTTGAAATAAATTGTTTTTCACTCCACAATCGACAAAGAAATCTTTTTCTCTTACTAAAGAAAATTGAAAAACAATTGGAATGATTTTCAAACGAAAAATTGCAATTCATTCCAAGATTTCTTACCTCAGTTGCAAACTGAATATTATCTGTACTTTTTTTAAATTTTTTATTCGTGATACAATAAGAGAATTAATATTAAGTCTAAATAAAAATTATCCTGTACTAAAACTCTATTAAATTTTTAAAAAAAAAACTGCTAGTGTGATCTTATTTTTACTAAACTATTCCAAATCAAAAATAATTTTATTTTGCTGAAATATAAATTCAACGCCACAGTGTTGTGCGTTGGATAGAAATGGGCATGAGGTCCGGGATCTTAGCCACGAGGCTTTTTAGCTGGTTTTGAGAGGATGGTATGTTTTTGATAGAAGTGAGTATAGGGTAAATTTGTAAGTTTGGAATCCGGAAAAAATTTTCAAAAAACTGGAGAAATTTCTGCTAAACTATTTCATTTCAGTTCCTCTTACATATTTTTAAAAGACGTTATGTGGTTTGTAATAACTTAATTATTATCAATTTCAAACCTAGAATAAAATTCATAAATATATATCTGAAATAATATAATTATTAAATTGGTAACTGTATGATTTTCAAATTTAGATCATTGAAAAGAATGAAGTTTATTAAATGGTTTTCGACAAGGTGATTTATACAACTATTTTTTTGTCAATAATTATTTATTATAAATGAATAATAGCAAATATTTTTTCACTATTATTGAAAAATATTTTTAAACAAAACTGATAGTTTTTCATTTATAAAATAAAAATTCAATGCAAACTTCAAAGATTTATTAGTAATTCGCGCATAAATCAAATGCAAGTATTTCAACCACCATCAGAGATTAAACAATGGGTGCGTAACATCGTCAAGCCCTCCCGTCCCATCTTCAACGTGCATATCGATTAATAACACTCCTCAATAGTCACGTAGCGTCGAAATCGAACGTAAACTAATAATTTTCCTTTACGTAACGTAATGAAATAATTACTCGGCCATTATCTTTTCAATCGTCCGCACGGCGATGATTTTCTTTCTGTGCTCAATTGATCAAAAATCTCGGCACAGATTAGTCAAACAATAGGGGATCGATCAAGAAATATTTAGCACGTCTCGCGAGCTATACCTATGTATAGCTGGCTGATGATTCTCCGTCGACTAACTGCTACTGCAATAGCTCGCCAAGTTCTTCGTTCCATTCAATCGCATCAGAATCACGATGATTATCTTTCAGCGGTGTTTCTTCTGTCCAAACGGTATGTGTGGTAGGATAATTCACTCTAGGGAATTGATTTGTTGATTCTTTTATGCCATTAATCGAGATTGAATCTTTAAAAATAATATAAACCTATTAGTTGGAATACTGTAAACGTTCCGACTAAATCACAATTATATTAGGTTGATGCAAGAATAATTACGGTTTTTATCATTTTAAGTTTGGTGCCGATTTTTCTGATTACCGTTATCTTTTGTTATAGTCATGTGATACATCATTGTAAACAGTGAAATTAGCACTACTGATTTCATCTTATTCTATTATTTTCATTCTTTAGTATTGTTGCTTATAACTTTATGGAAAAAAAGCAAATTCGCTCGATTTTCTTGTATGAGTTTAAATTGGGATGTAAAGAAACAAACTGCTCGAAATAAAAAAATAATTTTTGGCGAAAAGTCAATTAGTGTACGTATAGATCAACACTGATTTAAGAAATTTGAAAAATGCATGAGAAATTATATCGTTTACAGCCAGCATTAGTTAATCGAAGAAGATCAATCCTTCTTGAAGACAATGCCCGACCACACGTCTCACAAATGAGTTTAAAAAAATTAAATGAACTGAGTTATGTAATCTTACCTCACCCACCTTATTTTCCGGACCCGTCTCCAACAGATTATTATTTTTTAACACATTTGAATAATTTACTACGAGAGAATGTTTTCAAACATCAAGTATCAGCTCAAAGCGCCCTTCGATGAATTCTTTAATTCCATGACTCCAGAATTCTATCTTGTGGGAATAAAAAACTTGTTTCCAACTGGTAGAAATGTGTACAAGCCAATGTTATGTATTTTGATTCATAAATATAATTTTTAACTGATATATGCTTCTTTATAATCGATATGTGAGAACCGCAATTATTTTTGTATCAACTTAATAATAAGAAATGAAAATATTTGAAGACAGATTTTCTATTTTAGTTAATTATAATTAAAATATATAAATAAGTGCTATCAACAGTTATTTATTTATCTTTTAATGGAAATATTTTCATATTTTTCAATAGAATTTCATAAATCTTTCTCTAATTATACCTTTTTTTAAATGAACTCTTACTTGAAAAGAATATATTTTTATTAAATAATAAAATATTGTTTAATAAGTTATCTAAATTTTTTGTACAGTCAATAGTTAAATCTTCTAATTTGCAGTCGGTCTAATTACTGAATAAAATCTCCATTTTATTAATAATCGTTACATTTATTTATCATGTAAAAAGTCCAGCGAATTGTAAAAAGAGTCAATGTATATTTTTATTTACATGATTTTAGTCTAAACTCTGATTAAAAACATATATTAAATTGTATTTTATTTTTTTACATTACATTTTAAATCAAACTGGTACAAAAAAAAAACTTTACCACCTCAGTGTAGTGTTAATAACGCTGTCTTTGAAACGGACACCGTCAGAACTTTAAGCTTTGGATGACGCTTTGTGTAGCTTTGACCTCCGGCTGCCGCTATTGACAGAAGCTCGTTCTAATAGTCAAGCAGTGAAGCTCGTCCCGCGTCTCTCACTCAATAGTTCATCAAGCATCCGCATCGACGCTCGTGTCGCATCGCTCAACGACAAAAGACTGCGTATTATTTTTTTATTCTCTTCAATTTATCGTTTTTTAACGCGTTTTTAATTATTTCTCGTTCACGTATCGTGGAACGACTGAAATCCAATCGTTTCGAATTCACACAGATCGCGAAACAAATCTTCCAGTTTATCGTACTATCTGGATCAGGATTTAGGATTTACTTTTTTTTTGTTCGTTTAAAGCCGTTTGTTATACTGACTGTAACTAACACATTAGTGAAGTTACCTCATCTGTTAGAAATTATATTCTTTTAAAGGGTTTTATTAAGTTTATAAAGTTTTCTATACACTTTTTTAAATTACATTAAGGGTCAAAAGGACATATTTTGCTGCAAATTTCGTGTCAATTTATTTATAATTATATTTTTTCTATTTATTATTCTTATACTTTCAGATACATATATACTTTAAAACAGATGTGGGTAATCTTTTTCAGTAACGGGCTAGATCGTACTTGTCTGATGTAGATGAGGGTCATAATTTCTATAGAAAAAAACAAAAACCTTAAAAATTATATAAGTAAAATTAGTTGTTTCGATTTTTATTATTTCAATATTTATTATTCAAAGTAAAGTATCATAATTAGTATCATAGTTATTATATTATTTATTATTACATATAATTATATAACCACCAAGAAAAACTAGGAAAAATACAGTTTCAAACAAAAATTTAATATAAAATTTAGTGCATTATTTGCCACTACTTATTTTTTAATTAACGAATTGATATCTGGTACGATTTTAATAGTGACAACACACAAGATGTGCTTCAAATATTCGGCTATTTTCTGGGATCTATTAATTGAGTTTATGAATGTCATTTCTGAAAAAAAAATGTTCACACCTATATGTGCTCCAGATTAATGGTATTACTTTCTTAGCATTGTCAATTAAGTTTGAAAATTTTTGAAAATCTAAATTTTTATAAAATTTGTTATTAGGTAGATAATTCCAAAAATTAGATGGTGCCAAGGTACAGAAAAATTAAATGTTTTGTGTCATCGATGTACTAATAAGATCAATAATAATTTATTGAAAATTTTTATTAGAAAATATTTATGTGATTTGTATGAATTATAAAAGAAATAAATTTTGAAAAAAAGTATAAATTTTCTGAATATCGTTTTTGGTACAGTGGCTTAATTCAGTTTCACAAATAAAAAGAAATTAATTCTCACAAACTGTAATGTTTTTTCTGATCCAAAATATTTGGTAATAGTTCACTGATAATTTTTATTATTGCTTATTTGGATTACAATGGTAATTGTACTATATTGAAAATGATGAAAGGCAGAAAATGCCATTTTCGTCCAAATTCACGTAACCAAGAATAAAAATGATCAATAATTAACTATAAAAAAAAATGTTAGTCACACTTTTTATGATTTATTTATTATCCAGTGTATTCAAAAAATATTCAATATTATAATTTTGTTTCTAGTAAATGTTATTGTAATATTTCCGTACAGTTTTAATTCTATGTAGACACTTGTATCGTCGTTCAGGTGAAATTTAATGAATTTACGCGGTCTTGTCTTCCTAAAGGATAGAATTGGAGGACGTGGTGCAGCGGTCTCGTCGCCAACATCGCCTTGTATCCTAATCGTGTGAACGTGTGTCAATAACACGACAAACACTAATCCCCAGCATGTAGGTGTGCGCTAATTCCGCATATTCGAGATTACTAATTCGTCGTGTTCGTTCCGCTCGTTTCGTTATTACATAAACAGTTTGAACATTTGAAATGCGTGAGAGTACACCACTCACAAACTACTTGATCCTCGCGACACGCCACACAAATGTATATATTATTATAAGGTTAATGTGTGTGTGTGTGTGCGTGTCGGATGCTGAAAACAACAACGACACAAATCTGCATCTCTGCCATAACACAAAGGTAGAAAAGTGGTTTGGCGGATAAGTACGGGTTGAAGAGGGATATATTCCGGTCGGGCGGCAAAAACGGCGGCTGCTGGTCCGTACTGACGAGTTTGTGGCGGGATTATTTAACTTTCTCGAGGACTTGTCTACAACTACAATACGGTAATCCCCTTTATGAACCATTGCAAGTTTACCTTAACGCGACGTTTAACAACGTCTCGTTGCAAAACTCGTGTGTTTCTGTGTTGAATTTATTATGAGCGTACGTACTTGTTGTTGTATTTGTATAAGACGGACGTTTGTGTTTGTCGCGTTTTAATTTACGCTTGAAATTAAAAAAAAGTGTGACGTAGAAGTCGAAAATTCAATTAGTTAATCATCCTTTTTCTAGAACCATGCGCTCGTTTCAACACAAACCAATAAATAATAAACATCAATTATAAACAATCAAGAAAAATGTAAACTTTTATTAACAAACTAACATTTAACACCTATTTTAATTTTTAACCTGCTTTAATCTTAATAACAAACTAAAAAAGTAAATAAATTACAAACAAATTGCATAGTCAGTTGTAGAAAAAATCATCAGTCATATTTCTTATATTAAATTGTTAGGAAAATAATTTCGATTTTTGTTTTCTGAATTCTAACCTTAATTTTATTCAATGAAAGTATTCTTACATCGTGTTCATGTTAATATCATTTTAAAGTACATTTTTGGTCTACATTTTGGTAACATCGACTTTGATTCTATTATTAATTTTGTAACAAATTAGGCTAGGGAATTAAAAATGGAAAAGAAGTAAATAAAAGAATTTTTTGTATGAGTTCAAAATAGGTGTTAAAACAGCAGAAACTGCTCGTAAACTAAATGATGCTTTTGGTGTGGGCATTGTTATGGAATGTACGGTTTAATGGTGGTTTCAAAAATTTCGTCCTGAGAACGAGAGCCTTAAAGGTGAAGAAGGTCATAAGTGTCATTCTTCAGTCCATAAAAACCAACTGAAACCGTTAGTTGAATCAGAATAACGCACAACAATTCGATATCTGGTACAAAAGCTAGGATCAGTCATACAACAGTTCTGGAACCACTTTAAACAGGTAAATCAAAAAAGAACGAATCGAAAAAGAAGACCGAAAAATGCACTTTAAAATGATGTTAACATGTACACAATGAAATAACACTTTCATTGAAAAAAATTTAGGTTATAATTCAAAAATCCAAAAATCGCAATTATTTTCCTTTCAACTTAATAATATATCATCGATTTTCGAAACAAATATACATCAAGTATCATTAAAAAATATGTGATTTTTTTTATCTAATAACTTAATTTTCAAATAAATTATTTTTATAATTTTAAGAATTCTGTTTTATCATAATATCTATTATTGGATTTAAGAGAGAAATAATCTCAATTGTCAATATCTTAAGTGTATTTCACAATATATATATAAAAAGGAGAAGAGATTCGGACTTGTTCGAAAATGAATCAATGTTAAAATCAAAAACATATAGTACATAACCGACCTATAAAATAAATTTGTGTAGAAAAATCGTACAGGCTAGCGAGCGACGAACCAACCAACCAACCAACCAACGAAAAAATACTTCAGCTACGAACAGCGGCATCGAGCCACAGCGACCCCGTGCAACGTTAGAGAGATACACATAAAGACGATGATTTATGTGCACCAATATTACGGAATATAAGAAACAAGAAATCATGTTTAATATTGACGTCGACGGCAGCGGTCCAGACGCTGAGTTATCAGAGTCGTTCGTCGTCTCCCGGTCGCGCTCTTTTGCACGCGATGTTGTTGAATATCTTCTGGCCGGCGTTAAATGGCCGCCGTAGACGTTGTTGGATACGTTCGTATCGTCCATCACTCAACGCGCGAAGAGAGGAAATCACCTCTAGTGCCGTTATAAACGAGCGTGCACATCGCAGGGTTGGTTCGACCCGATATCCGATACTGGATGGACCGAGTCGTATATTTGAGCCTTACAAGAATATATATGTGGGAGAGTTAGGTACGGGTCACGAGGCTAGTTCATTTTTATACTGTTTCTTAACGTTTATTTGATAAATTGTTTAAGAGAAACGTTTATTTGAAAATTTAAATTTTATAAACGCGCATTCACACATATCTTTCATTCTACTGATTTTATTTCAAACGTCAAGTGGTAAATCAAACAAAATATTGCTTTTACACTAAGCGTTAGCAAACGGGAGACAAAGTTCTCCCAGGTGCGAGCAGAGGGCAGAGCTCCCTGGTTATAAAAATATGCTCTTTTTAAAAACGCATATCTTTTATATTATTTTTCTATTATACTGTATTATGAATAATCATTTTCCATTTTAATTTCAACATTTTAGTTTTTATTGAAAAAGAAATTCAAATTAATAGTTTTAGCAATAAAGACATATTAATTTTTACAAATATTCAAATTGACATTACATGTAATATTTCTATCAATACTGATACATCTTACATTTTTTCCCTAATAAATATTTAATTTTCCGTGATTTTTATTGCTATGTCTTATTTTCAGTTATAATTTTTAAAATTATTATTATATTTTATTTTCTCTACTAGATTTAGAGTTGAAAAGTCGACACAATTTTTATATTAAATTCTATTCGATTTTATGCTATTTTCCATACATTGATTTTCTGTAAATTATTTTCACAAGCGTTTAAAAAACATATTCGTTATTGAATTTTTCAAAGTTTCCATTCCCATGTCGTCATGTATATATACATTCATATGTATATATATATATATATGTTTCTAAACCGCTCGAACCGACACAGAGTATGAGCTATGGCTGACAAACTGCCATTTCTTAACGACACTGTCAAACGTGTGTTTGATTTGTGACGCTTGGAAGTTCGATTAAAGACATCATTTGCAGCGTCCGTTTACTAAAAATATTGCCGACGATGGCCACTCAAGTCTGAACCACAACGATATAATACCTTGAGAGAGACCCACCCACTGACGTATCTCTCCATGTTCACGTCTCGTCTCGCTACTTTTACAACGTCCGACGAAATACATATCTTGCTTTAGTATACACCCAAGTATATACACACACCTTGTGTCCGTTTTACTTCTTTAAGACTTTTTTTCTTCACTCGAATGATCGATAATGTTCGACATGTACTTCGAATAACATTCAAAAGACCTCGCACGCTTTTTTTATAGTCCAGATTTATAGGATTGTTTCTCGAGTGTATTATTTTTTTGATACTATTATTTTTATTTAATATCAACGACATATTCAGAATCGTTAACTATATTTCACTTAATGTACGTACGTGTAATAAAAAATTAATGCACGTCCGTGTAAATTTGTGTACGTTTAAAAGTGTATACTGCAATTATAAAAGATTGCGAAAATTTATGTAATCTTCATACGAGGAACTCGACGGGTATGCTTTTTAAGTTAGGTATGAAAATTCAAAAAATGCAGAGTGGTTAAGCAAACAAGCAATGTAAAACACATATATTATTTCGGGGCGAGTGCATTGTAAACACTGTCGACAATTATTTACTTGACCGGTGCGAAAAACCAACGTATGGAGAAGTGAGAAAACTAGTACTAGCTTACACTGTTCTTTGTAATCAATCGTTTGCGCAATGTAGAGAATGTTTATACTCTTAAAAACACATAAATATACATTTAATCTCTTACATTTCTTAATAATCAACAATTAAGTAAAAGGTTTTGAATTAAATTTTACACTTATAATAGTTTCTATTAATTTTAAACTTTAACAACGTTTATAATTCAAGTTCCAGTATTTATATTGTCAATGGTGGCAATTTCAAAACTAAAAAAATATTAAAAAAGAAAATGAATGATTTAGTTAACAAGAAAAAGGGTTTTTTATTGTTATGGAATAAAAAAATATAAATACAATTTTAAATTTTAAAAATCAGTTAATTTTTTCACAGATAAATTCTTTTCTCGTCCTACAAATCATAATGAGTGTTTTTGTTAAAGAAGAAACAATAAATCATTATTGATCATTTTTAATTGTTGGTCATGCGCATTTCTGTGGTGATGTTAAGGTATAGAAATATCTTTTAGATATCTTCAGAAATTTTCTGCGCCATGATACTATGAAGATGATGGTATAGCCATCGATGAAGGTAGGGTGAAAAGTTCCGGACTCGAATAAAAAAGATTATTAGGATTGATTTTCATTTATTTCTCAACATAATTTCCATTTAGCTCTATATATTTTTCCCAACGATGTTCTAGAGCGATTATGCCAGACTAATAGGCAGATTTGTCAAGGTTCCCAAAATATCCATTAACATCTGCTCTGACTTCATTGTTGTTCACAAATCTTTTTCCATCAAGCCATTTTTTTAAGATTAGGAAAGATAGTTTCACTCTACTGTCTTCCAAAACGTTGTTGTGTATTCTTTTAAAAATTTCTGGCATAGTTACTTCAATGGAACGACCACTGCATGGTTCATCACTAGTGCTCGTCTGACCTACTTTAAGTTAAGCAACCCAGCGCTTAACCAGTGTATTCGATTGAGAAGAGTCCTCGAACTTTAAATTCAGTTCCTTTTTTTTATAAGTTGCACTTAACCCTTTCAAAAAAAATTAATCACGGCACGAATTTCCACTTTTTTCCTTTTTTAAAAACGATGCTTGAGGTGTTCACTTCAGCGAGCAGGTAAACCAATACTAAACAACTTATTGACTTAAAATATGAGCATATGAAGAATTAAGTTATCCAACATCATCAAAATATTGAGCATAATGGCGCCATCTACATGCGAGGTTCTGAACTTTTCACCCTGCCCTCGTAAATGCGTATAAACCACAATTTAAACTTATCAAGTATGATTTATTGAACATTTTTAATCAGATATCTTTTTAAAGTTTTTGTAATAAAAAAATATTAATTTCCTAAACTGAATTTAGCCACTATTGTTTCCGATCTGTTATAATTTTTCCTTCTTTTTGTTAAACAAGTAAACACATTTAATCAATATTGAAAATTAATAGAAAAAATGAACAATACTTTGTTGTTTAGAAAGAAGATATAAAATAAAAAATAAAATTGTGTTTTTGAAACAGAAAATGTTTCTTTTAAAGTTACTTTGAAAAGTATTCTACATTTATTTACAAATGAAACTTACGATTATAATGTATTTTCGTTAAAAAAATGGGATTGTTTCTTGGTTGCATAATTTGTTTTACAATTAGAAGCGATAAATATTTTTATTGAATTTGACACTTTAGTTATCAATAAAATGGTCAACTTATTTAAAAAAGAAATTCTATCATAACCTTTCTATATAATGTAGCTAGTGTACGATTTTCGTTTTAAATTTATGTACTATGGAATCGCTGCGATTTTAATTAATTCGATCGTCGTCATACAGTGATGAAAACAAATGATACTTTTGCTGATGAGTTCGTAAACATATTTATTCCCGTATTAACTCGATCCGTACATGAGCTACTAACTACCTACACGTACAACGAGCACTAGCACTTCCCTAGTAATGGCGAACTGAATTACAGTCACTAGAGGTGTAACGCCTCCGGTATGAGTGTACCGTCGGTGGTTTTCGATGGGGGTAAGCAGCGAGCCACCCCCGTGGCGCGTCTGCCGGCCCAACAAGCGTCCATAAATATGTGATGTCGTTGTAATATCATGTGCCAGCTGGGCTAAATTGTTACGAATGGCCGCCGACAAACACAACATAGAATAGTGGCGGAACGTTTTGCGGAGGCGCGGAGGTGAATCATTTACAGTGCGCCTCTAACGAGTTGGGGTATTTGTCGTTCGTTCAGAGGTAACTCGACATTTCTGTGTTGTTGTTGGCCGTAAACTCGTACGTACACCGCGCTTACACTCTCTCGCCCATTTAGATTTATTCTCGACGCTTATGTTATGTGTGTCCGCAAACATTTCGTCCGGCGGTTATATTTGTCGCTGCTAACGTCATAGATATTCGTCCGGTGGTTTCGCATGACGTGCCGTTTAACATCGACTTTGGAACGCGGCGCTCTTTTACCTACGACTGAAAAAGATTGTACAGTGGCGACCACACGTTTTCAAATAAATGTTTTATAATGATTTTTGTACGACTCGTACTGAAAAAAATACCGATTAAAATTTTTTATTAATAAATACATTGGAAAATTTAATATAGGTTTCCAATCTGTTCTAATCATTTCCTCGCTCAATACTGACCGATTTAATTGACACGAATATTTATATTTAAACATTATACATTACAATTATAATAATTTACTCTTAATTTACAGTATAATAATAATTTCAATATACATTTTTTACTTAGTATTACATTATAGAAATTATTTACATTTTTTACATTATAGAAATATCTCTCAACGATTTTTCTGCATCTTGACACACTGAAGTTAATACAATCACCATCAAAATGCACATAAAATGGACAATAATATTGTATTGAACATTGTTCTCCAGAGATTTTAATATAAGTTCAAAACTCTGAAAGTCATAATATTTTATTTAAAATAACCACTTTAAAAATTATTTTGTATAAAATTAATTTTACTCCCGTCCAGTTTCTAAATTATCCAAAGATTCAACTTTCATAAGGGACAAAATATACCGAGGAAATTTAAAAATTATTATTCTCAATTATTTCCTTATTTAAACATTTTACTTATTTCAACAAAGCACCAGATTATTGGAAAAAATCTAATTATCCATTGTTGTTCTTTAAGTTTTTATAATTTAAATTGTGGTTGATTACTAAATACTTGTTAAGACGTTAATTTTTGTTCAAAGTTATGACATTTTTAAATTCACGTCTTTTTGTAAGAACCTAATAACATTTTCAGCAAATAATTTCAAAAAATATCTAACATACTACTATCTACTAATATATTTTTATTTAACCTCTTAAGAGGAGAATTGATTTTTGTTAATATAAAAATAACTCTTTTCACATGAAGTTTCTTCTTTACAATGATATATTATTATATCGGATCTAGAGAACGAAAAGGAAAGGAAAAATTCAAAAAATGCAAAATATTTTAATAAAATATATTAAACCAAAAAATTTTCTTTTCAAATATAAAAATTAGTAAAACGAACTTACGAGTACATGAAATTATTTTCTGTATGGTATTCCTTGAAACACTGAGGCATACAAAAATTAAGATTACAAAATTACAATTAATAAACATTTTTGATAAAAACATTTTTTTATGGTTTTATGAATCAAAAAAGAACTCATTTGTGATGTTAATAAAAGATTCTCACATATAAATATCAACTATTTTATATATTTTCTTTTAAAAACAATATTATAAATTATAAATAATGTATATAAGTTGTAGATTGTTTATGATATAAAGCAAAATGTTAATTTTTGAGACTATAAAAATTTGAGCTCTTTTCTACCATCCCTTAATCATTTTTTTACAATATTTGAATTCTCATCACAGAAATTCATTTGTTTTTATTAAAATCATAATTTAATCCTAAAATGCATACTTTTTCGAAAATTAAAAATATAATTGAAAAAAATTATGATATATTTATATAACACGATATATTTTTTTTACATAATTACTCAATAAATGACACAATTATTTTGTAGAAGTGTAATAGAAGGTGGAAAAATATCTCTAGTACTTAATATCATCTATATAAATGTAAAATAAATTTGTTGCAGTTCTGAAATCAAATGCAATTAAAAGTTAATAAATATAAAAATTGAATATCAAATGGCCTGAACTAAAAACTGATATTTTGACGATCCTGTCTATTTGTCTATATATATATATATATACATACTCGTATGTCTCATCATCATAATAATAATCAGAATCAGCCTCTACCAATCCACTGTTTGATAAAGGCCTCTTCCACGATTCTCCATTTTGTAGGACTGAATGCCTCTCTTTTCCACTGATTTACGATAAAATTTTTAATTTCCTTTTATATATATATATATATATATATATTTATATTTAATCTCTTCGATCTTTATGTACATAAATATATGAATATATTCAAGGGTTAAAATTTCACCGAAACAAACTCTTGTTGGAAATAATAACTGGCATACGGAGCAGACAAGCATACACATACAACCAAAATAAATAAATATAATTCCAGAGCCCATCATACGACGGTTTATCTGAGCGCGAGGGAGCACCGGCGACATAACCTTAGCATAAGCGCGAAGCCCGTCGCGCGTTTAACGAAAAGCGGGAAACAATAGGCCATGAATCACCTTCGCGGAGACCACGGAGCTTACGAGAGACCCCATAATAGATGACTAGTACTTCCACGGATTAAAATCCAACATATTGAAATATTTTTATTTCCAACGCCGCCGTCTGTTACGACGGGCAACGGGGCGCGCCTCTACCTTCTTCGACGTCCCCGCAACGGCCACACTCACACCCCGGCCGCGACGTATTTTCTGCGGATTGTGCGGCGCGCGCGAGAGATAATATTTCTGTGTTTTCGCGCCTTGCGGACAATGCCGACGGTCATAGTTTTTAATGCAGTTCTCTCTGCATGTTTGAATTACGGACGCTGTATGCGATTTTTTTTTGCTCGTCTTTTGAGTATTTTGTACGGACTAGGTATCTATATTCACTACAAGCGAATGTTTATTTTATACACTCACTGATATTAATTGCTTTTTATTCTGGACAATTATTGTAAAGTTTGGGCTGTATTCCACGACGAGCTTTTTTAGAATTCTTGTTTTCGTTCTACAAATAAAATTTGTCTGTATAAACATATATTTTTCTAAACAAGTGATTTTTAATTTAGTGAAAAAATGCTATTAAAATACGATTGAATGATTATTTATTTCCTATTTTAAAAACTAATTAAAATGTTTTTTCAACTTATATACATTTTCCTAAATTACATAAAAAGTTTGATAAAAAGAGACAAAAAACAAATAAATTCAATTATAAGTAAAACAAACTTGAAATTTAATTAATATCAAACTAGAGGGCTTCACTCCCTGCTTGCTACCCTTTCCCACTTGTCAATTATAAGCAAGTACATGTAACATGAATGAAAGTGTAAACATATTTAAGTATCATAAAAACCTCGTCTCAAATAAATAAATCAACGCCATAGGTTTATATATATATATATATATATATATATATATATATATATATATATATATATATATGGAATGAATGTAAATAAAAAATTTCAATTCTAAAGGAAGTATAAACAAACATATTACATATACATTGAAAGAAATTAAGTGAGTTAATTGATTAAATAAAATAAATTTATTTATAGTCAGATTTTAAATAAATCATATATTTATGATAATGATAATATTTTGAATTTAGAAGTACATCGGAAATTAAAATCATTGTCAATCTATATTTATTATTAATGATTTAAGTATATATTAAAGGAATTAATTAATTTAACAAAAGATAAGTAATTTAGTTTAAATCTAAACAAAATAAAAAAATTAATTTAATTCTATGAAATACTTTATAATATATTTATGACACTGCTGATAAATTAATTTTCACAAATGAATTCTTTTTTGAACTCACAAATCACAGTACCTTTTTCCTGACAAAAATATCCAATAAATCATTACTGATCATTTTTTTATTTATTTTTATTCACATTTCGACAACAATTTTATTATTGTTAGAGCACCAAAATACAGGAGAAATTGAGGAACAACCAAATAAATTATCAACAAATATTTATTTAACATTTTTTATCAAAAAAGTCATTCAGTTTGTGAGTTGAAAAAAATTAATTTGTAAAACCAAAACACTTATTAATAATACAAAAATATTAGTTTTTTGCATAAAATATTAAAATATTTGTCTATTAATCTAAAAAATATTGAATATTTAATGAAATCGTTTTAAATTTTATTCTTTAATGAAAGGAATAAATAATAACAACATTTAGTGATTCGTCAAAAAGTAATTGAATGATTTTAATTTTTACGAATTTTAACTTTGAAGAAAAAATAATTCCAAATTAACTATTACATTTATATATATATATATATATAATGTGTATGCATGTGTGGATACATGTGGAAAAGTTTTGGAAGAAAAAATTTTAATTTAGAATTTAATTGAAAGTACTATAAATCTCCAGTTGTTCCCAAATAGTTGACGGCTAAACTGTACGAAAAATAAAGATCCTTCCAATATTCTTTCTGTCCGTACGAATACCGTAACACTCGAATATATATTTTATATTCGTGAACTATGCGCATTTCGTACGCCGATCGCATCGAATCCCAGAACCCGTTACCGACCGGATCGACCCCGAAACGTGTAATATCAAACGGCGGGCGTCTAACAGATAACGTCACATCAACCGTAGACATTTGAGAAAATATCGAACAAATAAACGTTTCTCGATGCCGTTTCGAAATTAATTAGAATCGTATAATATCGGATGAACGGCGGCGGAGCGAACGAGTGGCGGGGGTGCGGTGGCCGCCGCTCGACACCATCAAACAAGTGCTCTGGCTGAGAGACGACTGGCGTGGCGCGCCCGTCCTGAAGAGATACCGCCGTTTCCTCTCCACGCAATACGAGATCTCAACGTAATATGTACGATGGGGGTGGGACGGCGTTGATTACAATCACCATCAATTAACGTCTAATCAAACTTCTTGCAACAATTACCTACCTCGTCGAATCGACGCTCGTTGCTCTCTGTACGCGTGCTTTGCTCGATTTCTACGTCTCGGTGTGCAGGCGCGCGGCTAGCAGGAGATTTTTTTTACACAAACAGCAGCAGCACATCAGTTGATTTCAGCTAGTATACTTAGACATATAAATTTTTCCAAAAAAAAAAAACAATAATTACTAATCCACATCACAATTCACTCTACAAAGCACTGTTTTATTCTTTATTAATAATCTTTCAAAATTATAATTCACAGATTATTAAATTCCCAACTCCTATGTTAAAATAAAATATTTTACATTATTAAAATATATTTTTTCTACTAAATACTCATTACTTTATTTTATATTAAGAAATAAATCTCTTATTCAAGTAAGAAAAAAAATTAATGAATAAATAATAAACTTTCTAATATCAAAACAGTGACTGAATCTCTTGATATAAGAAACTTCTATTTTATAAAACATAAAATAAAAAATATTAGTCAGTAAAACCAATTTTGATAATTTTAGTTAACTAGTTTAATTTTTGAGTTTATTAAAGAATATTTCAAAAAAATTGAATTTCAGAAAAGGTCCTCTATTTCTCTTCATAATACCGAAATTTTTGACAAGTTAAACAGTTTTTTTATGATCAAATGATCTTATTATTAATAAAATTTGTATGAAATGTTTCAAAAATAAAACAGCAAAATTTTTGAAAAAATCTGGTATTTATTATTTGAAATCTAGTTCATTACACATTAGTCTTTTTAAATATAAATTTATATATATATATATATATATATATTGAAATTTTAATAAAAATATAATTTTCTTATAGAATTCGATGGTTTTATATGAAAAATCTTGATTTTTTAAATTTTCATTTTTCGCGCAGAAATATCCATGATTAGTATGAAACTTTTTGTAAAAAATCATAATTTTTAAGTCATTTTTATTAAAAAATTATGATTTTAATAGTTAGTAATAAATATTTATTAAGAAAAAAATGAATTTTTATAATAAATTTTTGTTAAAATGGGAAAAATTTGATTTTTAAACTTTAGAGACGATCAAAAATTATTTGATTACATTAAAAATGTGAAACAAACGCATAATTTTGTATTTTGTGTATAAGTTTCAATTGTGTCATTAAAAAATGTATTTTTTTATAAAAAAGGATGTCTTTGAAATTCTTCTTTGGACATACAAAGAATAAATTTATTAAATTGATATTTTTATATCAATATATATATATTTATATATATATATATATATATATATATGTATGTATATGTATATATATATATATTTATATTTAATACTGAAATTAAAACTAAATATGAAAATGAAAAATGTGTTTCCTCAAAATCTTAAAAAATTAAAAGATGTTCAGTATCGAAAAGCTTAATTAGAATTATTAAATATTTTTCTATAAAAAGCACATACTTTCTCTATACTTTTTTCATTTCTATATTCATTCCAAACTTAATGTCTGATTTTTGAAGTTCTTATTCATAGTTCTTATTCATAACTGACTTAATATTAAGATAGATATTCAATATGAAAATTAAAAAAATAAATATGAGAATGAAAAATCTGTTTTTAATTTATCTTAAAATATAAACCAGTTTAGAATAAAAAAAATTTAGTAATAAGACTAAACTTTTATAGAAAATCCAATCAAACACCAAAACCTCAAGTCATCTAATCATTACATCGTGAATATTCTTCAAATCTAACTATTCTCCTACATCCAATATCCGTACTGGCGGCACTGGTTCGATCCCCGATCCAATAAGTGTCGTTCATCCATTGACTTGATGTAAGGACACGGGGAATTAATTCAACAATTAGACAACAAAAATGTCGGTTTCGGGCGAACGGGCGAATAGACACGAGCGGCGACCGTGCTGCCACCGTTCCATCTAGTGGCAGTTATTGCCTTTAATTTGCAACTCCTTTCTAGGTGGAAGGTGAGGCACGGAATGTTAATTAAAAGCCTGATGGTGCTACGTATCCCGAACGCCTCGCTATCATCCTCCATCGTACACCCTTACTCACTCACTCGCTCACCCACACTACGTGTTATAACACAGAGGTGTTGCGTTCTACAGTCAGAAATTTCACACAGAACCATTGCTAACCTCTCGATATCTTGTCTAATTAGTCGACGCCGGCTATATACATGAACACACACACACATTTAAACATACATACATACGTACCACACTTATATATATATATATATATATATATATATATATATATATATATATGTTAAACTAAATGACGCATTATACAAACAATGAACGTTTATAAATATATAAGCAAACATCTTTCCAGAAAAGTTATAAAAAGTATATTTAAAACACAAGAGAATAATTTTTAAATAAAAATTGTAAGTAATTTATAATTTATGAAAGTAACGAAATATTTCACTGAATATTTCTTATAAATTTTATTACTCAACTGTATTATTGACAGGAATTGATGAATTAATTTCGGAAAACAAATCAGTGAATGTTAATAAATCGTTATTATATAAATTCTAATTACATTTTTTTAAATTAATACTTTTTATATTCGAAGAACATGTATAGATCAATTCTCTGTATTTTAATAGGAATTATATAGAGTAAATGTAACACATTTTTAGGTAATTAAATATAGTGTGGCATGATTATTAATTTCTGAAAGAAGGTATAGATTTTTATGATTTTTTACTTTTAAAGAAAACTGTATTAAAGTATTTTGATAGTAGAAAATAATGTAGATTAAAGAAATGTGCAATAAAATGAAGTAAATTTCAGCTATCTTTAAAAATAGATATTAAAATATAAAAAACTGAAAATTTAAATTTTGAAAGTTTCTTTCCGCTAACACCTTTTCAGAATGATTTTGAAATATTTTAAAAAAATATTGACTTCATTATTATTCACTAAATTAATAGAACTAATATAGTTCTGATACTATGGTTAGTTTATCTTCATAAATGATTTTTTTTCTGCTCACAAATAATCAGAAACCTTTCTTTTATCAAAAAATATTCAATAAATTATTATTAATCACTCTTGATTGTTAGTAATAAACATTTTTTGTCTGCCTTGGTGCTTTTAGAATGATAGTATTACTCTCTAAATATGCATAAGCAATAATAAAAATGATCAATTGTGGTTTACTGAATATTTCGAAAGAAAAAAAATTCTGTGATTTGCTGGAGTGAAAAAGAATTAATTTGTGAAAGAAAATAGAAAGAATATTACTTTTTTAAAAAAAAAATATTAATAAAGTACTAAATGCACTTGTATCTAATAGTATAGAAAAAATAACATATAAATGTTGTTTCTAGACATTTTTTTATATAATATTATTCGTTATTTCATATTTAAAAAAATCTGTTTTGGAGTTTTGTGTAAGGAGTTATATTATTATATAAAAATTGTATTTGTGATAATATTTGTTAATATATATATATATATATGTATTCTCTTATAGCATTGTTTCTTCGAGACGATGGAAAATTCCAGTTTTTATCTCATTATAGTTTGTGACGCCCGAAATCTTATATTGTCGCCGTCGAAATAAAATCTCCCCGCCCCGAATCGTAGAACGCACAGCGTCGTGTTCACGATTAGCCCATATATTAACAGTCCAAAATGACACCGCTGCGTGTCACCACCCGCGCGCACCATAACCCCATATCATCGCCACCACCGCCGTCGCCTTCACCCCAATCCAGTACGCCTATTTCGCCCGGCGTATACAAACACGGAAGGTCTTCAGTTCGAAACCTGCCCGGCGTAGGAATTGCCGCAATTTGCCACGAGCTGCCGCGGCCGTCGCAACGGTCCGTTTTGGTTCGTCACGTCACGTCCGGATTTGAAGTGAAGCCTCTGGAGGCGACGCACTGCCACCACTTTACCAACACCACACGATCCGTTGGATGCGTCGCGCGACCGTGTGTCGTCCTCCAGTCGACCCCATTTCGCCATCATTTCACCCTTTACGGCTCCCAACTGAAAGAATTAAGTGTACCTTTGGCGGCGCAAAAAGAAGATACAAAGAATGCTCGGAACGTGGTTATATCTAACCTCGCTATTGTATTATATTTTCCGTTATTGAAGCGAAATGTAACATATATATATATATATATATATATATATATATATATAAATTTATTTTCTATTTCACATTTATGTACATATATATATATATATATATATATATATATATATATAATTTTTAGAAAAATATAATAACACATCATAATTTTTTCTGTACATTAACAATTTCTCTGAAATAAATTAAATTTTATTCACTTCTTTTTATAACCTCTAAATTATTAAGGACAAACATTAAATATACTGTCTTTATAGCTAAAAATGCACAAATTAAATATAATACACACAATTATATATATACACATTTATGTTTATAATTATTTCGATATTAGTTCTAAAATGAAACTTTTTTTTACAGGCAGAGACAATATCAACACTTCTTGTTACTGTAAGTGATTTAATTTAATTAATTTTTATTTTATGCTTTTTTTAATATATTGTCATAATATGAACAATGACGTGAGGAGAAAAAGTTAGTTACTTTATCTCATTTAATATTTCAATACAGGAAATTCAGGCGATTAACAAAGTTTGTTTATTATAATAATAATTACTTAGGTTATGACAAATTAATTTAGTAGCAAAGATGTCCTTCAGAAAATAAACTAATAACTATCTTATATTCATTGTTTTAGTCTTTTAGAGAATGAATAGTTTTGAACATTATTACTTGTTTGTATATAAATACAAGTAATTATATTTTAGTTGCAAAATTATAGAAAAATATAATTAATAATACTTTTAATAAATTGGAACTACCTTTTTAAAAAGGTGTTCTTAAATATGTTTTTTCTATTGTCACCACATTTTCAGAAATTAATTACTCTGTATACCTAACAAAAATATTTTCTCATTAAACATCTAATTTTTTTCCACGAATTTTAAGAAACTGTGAGTCATGTTATCGTGTGTCTTCTTATCATCAGCTGTTCCTCGGGGATGGAATTTCCTCGATATTAACCTTAGTCTTGATATTATGTACTGTCTGTGGATGTAAATGAAGCCTGATTCGTGGAATATGTGGGAAAAGTTAAACATCCAATAAATGATACTTAATTTTATGCTTGCGAGTCAGTTCAATTATTATCAATTTTTCATTTTAATCTCAATTTATAATACTAGAAATTGTTATTGATATATAATATATATATACATATATATACATATATATATATATATATATATATATATACATATATATACATATATATATATATATATATATATATATATAAGATAAATATTAATATTTTATTTTTTCATACAATATCTTGAGTTCAAGAGTTACCTAACAATGACAAAAAATTTAAAAATTATCAAAGACCGCATACAAGGCTGATAGAATTGATATTTATGTAAAATGTATAATTATTTAATAATGAACAACATGTATAAAGGACAACAATACACAAATGTATTCATTAATAATTAAAGACATTATGTAATTGTGTAAATTTATTTTATGTATGTATATATATATATATATATATATTCAATAAAGTAAAACAGGAACTAAAGAGGCATGTTGTAGAGTAATATAGTAAATATAGTATAGTACAGTCGTTGGTGTTATATTACTGTCTATGTATGTCGACCGCAGGGGTTGTAATGGTAACTGACGATGACAGAATGGGCCGTTTGGCTGCTGCGTGTCTACCGGAACATTCCGCACTGACTCCGGGCCAATATCAGTGCGCGCACGAACGGACACTACGTGAGGCACCCACGCTAGTACTAAACGTATCTCCCACTCATTCGACCCCCACGTATACATACACATGCACACACGTGTACAAATATACTTATATACATAAGCGTTCACTTCTTCTTCACGGAAAGATCTGGACGTCTTTTATTGTTATCTCAATGGATACCGCGTTCATCTATTGTCAGTATTTAGTCTTAATATTGTCGAGAAAATGGGGAACGAATAGAGCTGTTCATTTGACACGAATGCAATATGCGAAAATGCGAGGAAGGGGTGAAAGGTGTAACGGTTTGTTATCGTATGAATGGTGTCCGTTGTTGAGTTTAATCCAAAATGGTTTTTAATAGACTCTTTTTGCATTTTTTTTATAAATAGCAGATAAAAACGATCATTATTAATCATTCTTATTAATCATTCATGTGTACCCTTTTATAAATTTTTGAAAAATTCCAAAATCTATAAATTAATTAAATATTATTTTGACTTATTTATGTATTTTCTAATATATAAAAATATTTACTAATATATATATATATATATATATATATATATATATATATATATATATATATATATATATATATATATATAGTTATTGCAGTTTTATTACTATGTACCTATCTATATTTATATATATATATATATATATATATATATATATAAGATACTTCACTGAAGAAATATATTGTTTTTAAAACCATATTGTGATTTTTGGGTCGATTATTGTTAACAGTAGAAGATTTTACTTGAAAATATATTTACTACAGCTATTTGCTGTTCTTAAACCGTTTTCAATTAGTTTATTTATAAATTAATATTGGATAAACTCAGAGTTTATTATCAATATACTTAATAATGACTCAAAACGTAAAATTACTAGTAGATGTAGTAAATAAATAGTGATATAATTTACCAGAACCAAGATCACTAGGACAATACATCAAAAGGATCACAGAATCAACAGTTATAATTTTATCATTATCAAATGTTGTAATAAATATAATCCATTTTTTCATTATATTTGGAATTTATTATTTTAAACAATATATAAAAATCTAAATTTAATTCAGAAAAAAATATTTCTCAATACAGCTCTGACACTGCGACTGAAGTCACAAATTCACAAATGAATTCCTTTTTCATCACGCAAAAGACATTTTTTTTTGTATTTTTGTAGGATAAAATATCCAATTGTGAAAAAAATTAATTTAATTGATTATTAATTTTTTTAATATCATTAATTTTAAATTTTTAAAATTTATCTCTTCATAAAAACTAAATTGTTTCATTTATATTTGAAAATTACTTTCTTTACAAAACTTTATCATTGCATGTCTTCGAAAATCAATTGAATATTATAATTTTTTTACAAACATGAAAACGTATTTGAAACATTTATTATTTTTCAAACAGGCTTAAAACAGTATTTTTTGTTTTGATAAATGAAAAATAAATATTGAAATTTATTGACAACTTTCCAAAAAACTTTATCTATCGAATACGAAAATATCTATTATGTTATTTCGTTCGTTGTACCTTAAATGAAGAAAATAATCTGAATCTAGTTGTATTCGAGTTAATTTCATCAATTTGTATGGAACCAATGACCTCGGTAACGCAAAGCACCTTTCGTATTTCGTAAGGTTGACGACCGTGTGGAATAATAGAAGAAAAAAACATTCATTTTAGTTATTTGTGCGGTGAACTAAATCCATTTGCTGGATGCTAAAGTGTCTGCTATAAATGTTTACGATTGGTGCAGTGGAATGGTACGATAATATATACAGCACGCTACACATCTGCCATTTCGAACAATTGCAGCACAATAACGTGTGAGTGATTCTATCAAAAGTATTAAATTTTACTTATATTCTCTCTCTCCCTATCTATCTGTCTATATCTACCTGTCTATATCTATCTATCTGTCTATCTCTCTATCTCTCTCTCTCTATCCATCTATATATATATATATATATATATATGTATAAATTATAATATCATATTAAAAGATGAAAACGTGTAATCCGTTCATGCATTTCTGAAAACAAACAAACGACCGGTCCGTTTACATTAATCTTTCGCATTAACACAGTGAAAAAAAAACTTTTATTTCCGCACACTCTCTACTATCCGTCGAGCACATAAATTATCGAATTCATAAGACAATTTCCCAATTTCAATAATTATTCTCGCTCAATTGAAATGGCGGCGTTGTTCGCCGGAGCGGCCGATCCGGGAGAACAACAAACGTCGACCGAAATGCGGCATGGACGACGATTGAACTAACGAAAGGAAATGGGAACTTACAAAGTTAACAATATCCGAGTCGGTTCGATCCGCATGTAAACGATACGTTATCTTTTCTGTAATTTTTCGATACAAGAATTTTATTGGAGTTTAATTGTACGAATATTCTTCTTAGATATTCTGTATGAATAAAAGCCTGCAAATATATATTTAAAATAATTCGTATATAGGTTGATAAAATGCAAATACTTATTTATAAAATGCCCCGTTGTTCTTTGTCTTTTTAGATCTGTAAATTGTTTGTTCTCCATTGATAATAACGGTACATGTATCCTTAGGTAGATGGTGAAGCCTAATTTTAAAATCGATTTATTTTCTATTTACATATGTTCTATGTAGTGTGATTAACAAGTTTAAAGTATAGAATAAAACGATGCTATTTATATTCATTTATTCATTTAAAATAAATTAAAAAGGAAACATTTTAGTTCAACATAGAAATAAACACATATACCGACACATTATTTTATATATAATACTAAAATTATAAACCACATACCATAAAATATAAACAGATTGGTGAAAAAATAACGAAGGGGATTTAAAACAATAATATTTTTTTGTTACATATTTTTATCTTTCTTTGTTTCCCAAAATTGCTGTTTCTTGAAATTATGTATTCGCCAAAAATTTCCTATAAAAGTTCAATAACGGGTCTTGTAAGCGCTGTGGGTCCATATATATATATATATATATATATACTTTGTTAAATATTTTTAAAAAATCTATTTTTTATGATAATGATCAATTTTTGAAAAGATGAATCTTGTTAACATGATTTTTTGATCTCATAAATGAATTTTTTTTCATCATACAAACCGCAAATATTTTTCTGATCAAAAATGTTCAAAAAATGATTTTTAAATTTTTTACAATCTAGTTAGTGTTTCAATATAAAAATCATAAAAAAATATTCAATAAATCAGATATTTTTTATATGTGGATTTAGATGACGATTATGTCATTTCCAGAGTGATAAGGTACAAAAAAATAGTTTTCTACTGTAACAAATATGTTTTTTTAAAAAAAATTCGTTAGAAAAAATTCTGTACTTTAGAAATCTAAAAATTTATTTGTGAAAGTGAATTTATACAGTGCAGAACTGTGTTGTGAATACTGATTATTTTAAGTTGTTTCTTACAGACATTTAGATGAAGATTATATCATAATATCAATAATCTTTGTTATCCTCCTCCTCCTCCGTGATTTTTATTCCTATTCTGATTGGTTTATATGGCTCAAGTGGTCTGTGTTCTGATTGATTGATATCAGTCACTTGATCAGTGTTCACGATACACAACGAAAAAGGATATACAATTTTCATGTAAAACTGATAAGAAATGTATTCAAAATATTGTATTCATTGAAGCTGTAGAGTAAAAAAATGTTACACATTTTAATATTGTATCTTGTTATGTTAATTTTTATAAACTTTTTCAATAAAAAAATTACGACTTACATTTTACACAAATTATTTGTGTGTATAATTTGTAAATTTCTGTTATTTGTTAGAAGGGAGCAAGCGTTTTCGAGCGGGAGGCGGATTCCCCTAGTAATAAATAAAAAATAAAGTTAAGATATAAAATTAAAATGAATATTAATCTAATGATAGTTTCCTGAAATGTAGTCAAATATAATAAAAAAAACACCTTAAAATCATACACCTGTAGATTCTTATTTTCTTTTTAATCATCTAGTATTTACAAGAAAAATCAGAATTTTTAATATTTTATGATAAGAGAAATATAACGAATGTTATGAATTCATTACAAGCGTTATAATATATGGGGATAAATATTTTCAAAATCATATTTCTCTCACTGCTAGATTAATAAATATATATTTTTGTAACCTACAATTTACATTTCACACATATAAATGGTTCTGATCTATAAAATGCTTTCTGTTTCACAATGACACTTCTATCGTACGGAACGAAAAATTTCAAATAGTGCTATAAAAACCGATTTGAATTATTATTAATATTAATTCGAAAGGGGTGAAGCTTCTACGTATTAACTACAACTGCTCGAATCGAGTACATATTTATCGTTCACCGATAGCGACCGATAAGCTTTTGTGAAAACGGATGAAATACCCATTCGTCATCGGACTGATTGTTTTAGTGCTCGATGCTGGATGAAGTGCACGTTGTATATCGGCATTTGGTCGACCGTCCCCTCTCTTCCGCCACTAAGAACTAAACCGTAAAATCTCCATCGTCGTCGCCGTCATATATATATATATATATATATATATATATATATATATATATATATATATATATATATATGGCGCGGTGTGCGCACCTCGTCGTTCTCATCCGTTCACTACGGGCAAACCATTGAGCCCATTGAACACTGCTGCAAATGAGCCAGAACAAATCATGTTTAATTGCATCAAAAGTCTAAAAGTGCCTTCCTTCCTTCTTCTTCCTTGTGTAGGGTTGAGGGTGTCCCTTGTACGAATCTCTCGCAAACCCCTTTCTATACAGGCAATGCCACAAATACGGACAGTCACGTATTTAGAATGATTCGAAGCCATATAAGCTCTTTTCTCACATCTACTCTAATATTAATCATAATTAATTGAATATTATAAACTTTTTAATTCAGAAAATATAAAATTTTGTAACAAAATAACCATTAAATCGTTTTTGTTTCTCTAGTAAGTAATATAGATAATAACAATCCTTTAAAAATAATTTATCCACTTTTTCAATTGTACAGATTATTCATAAATTTATAATTCTAAGTACTTGTCAGTTAGTTGCTATTTGTAACTCTACATATATTACAATACTCAAAAAAAACTTACTGTACATGTTGTAAAGTATAAACTAAGATAAAAAAAATAACAACATCCTCTCCCTTAAATTTAACCCATGTAGCATTATTATTCTTATTTAATAGTCATGAAATAAGAGCAAAGATTTCTGTATGATTAATTTATTAAATTTTAAAACACATTCATTAATTAACTAATTGGTCAGTTGTACAAACAGTTGTTGTCTACTTCTATTTTATTAATTACCAGAGGGCTCTGCCCTATACTAGTTACGCTCTTCGATCTTCGGGGGTCTTCTTCCCTCGATCACTAAAACTTGCTCTCGCCTAACAAATAACAAAAATTAACAAATTATATACACAAATAATCTAAAATATAAGTCATAATATTTTAATTGGAAAAGTTTATACAAATCAACAACAAAATACAATGTTAAAATGTGTAATATTTTTTTTTACCTTAAAGCTTCAGTGAATACAATATTTTGAATGAAATTCTTATCACTTTTACACTGAAATCGTATATTCTTTTTCGTTGTAAACGATAAAACAAAACACTGATGATGTGACTGATATCAACCAATTATAACAGAGATCACGTGAACGATATCATCCAATCATATCAATGTTTATTAACAGAAAGATAAATAATTAACTATTAAAAACTGTTCATCTATCATAAAAATTTAAAATGATTAATTATTAATTCTTGTTTCTTATAAATTTTACCATAAGTGTACTTTAATCATTTTGAAATAAACACTAAATTGAATTTAATAGAATTTTTTAAAAGTTTAAATTTTTTTACCTTTAAATTTTTTTAAAAATTGGTTTTACTTTTATTATTAGAAGAAATTATATTTTAAAATTATTTATTAACAAAGATACTTAAAATCATTGATTATTTAGTTAAAAATTCAATAAAAATTATCACAAAAAAGATATTTTCAGAAATAGAAGAAAAATAATTGTGTTAGTTAATCATTATACCGAATAGTCTTTATCTGTATTTATTTCTATTAATATGTTGTATGTGTTGTTCTATTAGTCCATCTTTTGATTACAGTACCTCTAAAACGTTTGATAAAAATAAAATTGAATTTCAACATGATTTAAACACGAAATAAATCAATTCGATCCGTTCTAGTGCTTAATTTAATTCCATCACACCGTTTCTAAACGTGTCGTTAAATCCGCGCCTGTTCATCTTACACACTTCACGCCACCTCACAGTATTTCGACGCTCCGCCACCCCGTTTTGCTTGTCCTGACTTTCCGCACACACAAAACGTATAATTTTCTTATTTGAGTTCACCACTGTTAAATCAAATTTATGGATGAACTTAATATCCAAGAGGAGTCGTTCATTCAATGAATGAATAGATGTGCGCATTAATATTAACCCTTTCTTGAAACCGGTAAGAGTTTTACCTCTCGCGGTTATATACGAATAGTATGGGTGCTGGGGATGCTCGGTGGTAGGTGAGTCGTATGAAATTATATATATATATATATATATATATATAATTAGATAGATAGATACAGATATGGAGGAAACAGGAAGACGGCGACAGACGGTGGGCAGATATTTGTCTGGAGATAATGACTGAGTTTTTAAGATGCTAGTAGATTTTTTTGCTTGAAATCTTTCAGGTGAGATCAAGCGTATGAAATGACTTTTAAATTATCAATTTTATTCATTGTTCTTTTAACTCTTTCGGTTTATTTTTTAAGCTTGATAAATTGCTTTCATTTTTTTTAGACTAATAAATTAAAAATGTAATTTATTTATATAAATCATACTTTAGAATTTTAATGAAGTGAAATTTACATTTATTCAATTTTATTTTTCATTTATTTCAATCTTTTGAACGAATAAAAATTTCTTTCTTGTACATATATAGTGAAAATTCTTTAATATGAAATCAGTTAAAACACCTTTTTTTATTATGAAAATAAGTGATTGTAAAACATTATAGATAATTTTTATCTGAATTTATTATCAATAACTACCTTTATATTATTATAAAACGGTTTATCATATAAAAATTTCAATAAATAATAACAGTGAGGCGGCATATTTTTATTGGTGGTGGAAAGATCTTAATTAATATAAATAATTTAATGTAAAAAAAATTGTAAATATTTTTTGCGTGTCTAAATAACCAATAAGTACTGTGTAATGAATATTTTGTTATATTTTTTACTATACACCCCCTAAAAAGTGTTCTAAAAACGTTTATTTTCACCCCAGTTGGAGATATGTAACCCATTAATAATTTTCTTTGTCTCAAATATTATCCTAATTAAAATAAAACTAATTAAGTTATTTTTTCTATCAATTACATTTCCCAAAAAATCGTTTAATTTTTTCTTGTACAATATTTAAATTAAAAAAATATATTTTTTTAGATAATCAGGTAATCAAAAAATAAAACAAATATTTTATCTTAAGTAAATTTCGGATTATAAAAAAATATTTAAAAAAATACTTTCTCAAAAGTAAAACTGTGTAAGAGTATTAAATGAAAAAGTATTTTTTAATAAAAAATATATAATAAGAAATATATATTTTTAAATGTACTAATTTGAAATCAAACTATGTTAGAATTGTATAGATTTTTATATAGAAAATATTTTTCAGTCTTTCATAGATAATTTGTAAAATTTAGTTGTAAAAAATAAATAACAAGATAAATGTTAAATTCAAAAAACTCAATAGCCACGAATACCGCAATAAAATATCAAAATAATATCCAGTTACTCCGCCTTCTCAACATTAAATCATCTGCTGGTCATACTTCAAACTATCAACTAATAGTCTAACTAACATAAAAAGGTTAAAGATTCTTGGCGATATTTCGAATCGTGCCCATTTATATATATATATATATATATATATATATATATAAATTTTATCATTTTTATTTCTGGCAACTTTTCACATAACTTACGTTTTGTAGTCTCTGCTCGACGTCAAATACTTTAAATTGTTACTAACTATAAAGACGAGTTCACTGTTATGTATGTGACATACGTACAGACAAAATAATAAAAAAGTTTCAGAGCTAGACACGTCTAGGCCATAAATTATTTACCATAATATATAAAATAGACATTTTTCAGTTTACTTAAATTATTATAATTCTCAAAACGATTGATTGAGTGAATATTTTTTCTTGTTTAAAAAATTTATATTACAGAAATCCTAGTATTAACATCATATATATTTTTATAATATTAAACACCATTTAATCATTGTTAATAAAAAAAGGTTCATTATCTCTTCATACGAAATACAAACGAATCAATTTATTGAAACGTTGAAAAACTATTTTTACTTTAAATCATACGATAAATTTCTATTTTCGATTACAAACTATAAAATTCAGTTAAACCGCGCGACGAACCGAATTCATTATGAAGGTTATGACATTCTCAGTCGGTTGCCAATACTTCAACGATGTGACACGGGAGAGGAAAGCCAGTGTCGCATTCTGTAGTTAAATCTGTTTGATTTGTTGCCGCAGTTAATTGAAATCCCAAGGCAATTACATTGTCGGTGGGTATGATGATGGCCGAAGACGCGAAACTCACACTCACATCGTCTCTCCGTTACTTCTTCTTCAACAATGAACGCTGTAAACGCCCGGCAATACAGTCGAGGTGCGAACAATACGGATTCTTAACTCGTTCGTTACGGTCTTTGTACGATATAATAAATATAAAAATACATTTTTAATTATAATAATTATATCTTAAAATTAACAGACATACCTGCTGAATAACTTACATCTAAATAAAAAAAAATTAATTATTTAATATAGAAATATCTCATGAAATTATGATACTAATACCTTCTTAACTACCTTAAATATGAAATATTTGTAAAAAAATGCTTGTAATTTTACTAAACCTTTTTTTAAATATCATACATGATTTTTAATACTGGTTATTTAATTGTGTACCCTCTTCAGATAGATTCTAGATAACAGATCTGTTCGATATGTACTCTGAACTTATAAGGGATTTCCCTGTAACAATTTAGAGTAAATTCGGAACAAAAGATTTTTTACCCTGAACTTGATTTTTGTTAGAATAACATTTTAAATAATGTTTTAGTTGTCAAACATATATTTTAGAACAAACTTGAATTTTGAATACAATTTATTGTGATAAAAAATGTAGGAAATAAAATTTCTTGATAATTGTCCAACATTAATTGACGAATCTGCAAAAGTTTATCAAGTTGAATGCAAATAAACGAATAATGTGTTGTAATCGTATGATTTACTCTAATCTTACTCTAAGTTGTTGGATAAAAACAAGTTCAGAATATGAAAGTTAGAGCAAAATGATGAAAATCAAAGTAAGTTTAAAGCAAGTTCAGAATTTATGTCGAACAGACCTAACTCTAATTATTAATTTGAAAATAACATATATCCTAAAATTAGTAGCACATAACAGAACCTCAATTCAAAGGGATAAAGACTACCAGGACATTTTTAATTTTTTCATTTTACATAATCTTATTTGTCTTTTTTATAATTAAACTATATTCAAAAAAATTTTTTTCTAGAAAATATTTCAACTGTAATTGATATTAGTAAATATTGAAATATTAATCAATTAAAGATATTTATCTACAATTAATCAGATAAATAAATAAATTGATAATTTTGATACAATTTCTCGCATTAGTTTGATTCTAAAAATATTTTAAAATTGAGAGAAAATAAATGAGTGATTTAAAAATGTTTATAAACTGTATAGACTTGAACCAGTTACAGAAATTTAAAAGGCAAGAAATTATAACTAATTCTATGAATTCATTTATTTTTAAAGAAAAAGTAATTTAATTTATGTGTGAGATGAATTTCGAAGAACACTTTTTATTTGAATAATTTTGTTTTTCAAGACGATTAACGGGCGTTAATGACCTCAGCTATCGAAGGGTTCTAAAACCCCAAATAACAAACTAACTCTGACGATTAAAAACTTTTACTCGTTTATTTTTTTAAATTTTTTTTATTTCTACTTATATTATTCTTTTGTTTCTCTGAAGAAGGTCATGAGCATTCTTCTTCTGACCAACTGAAAACGTTATTTGAATCAGAACAACGCACAACAATACGAGAACTTGCACAAAAATTATACGTTAGTCATCCAACATGTCTGGAGCACTTAAATTAAAAAAAATGTATATGAATTCGAGGGTCATAAACTGCGATTACTTTTCTACCAAAATAATAAAACTTGGAATCTGATATATTCTGAGCGATACAAAGATAAATAGAAGGTTTAAAATTGCTTTGTAAATAATTTTAAATAGCAATAACCTGATCAGTATCTCAAAACGAATTTATTTTTTTTATTTAAACTATTGATTACATTTGTAACAAGTATTTAAAAAGCATAAGATATGTTCTCTTATAGCTATAGATTTTATTTTGTAGTTAAATTCTTTTTCACAACTGAATCACACTGAAAAATGTTTATATCAAAATTCTGTTCTTCCACGCTCTGAATAATCATAAAATAATGATAGTAAATCAAGATAAACATTAAATAATCGTTAAAAAAATCTATAAAATAAATTGTATTATACAAAGGGTGATTTATTTTTGAAACTCATTTTTTTTAGATTTCTCTAACAAAAAAAATATGTGAAACTATCTAATGATCAAAAATATTTGTTATCTTGCAAAACAATATAAAAGAAATGTTATGAATTTTATTTTTTCTTGTAAATATACTGTATTGTAATGTATAAATTTATGTATAAATTTTTACGTAAATATTATAAAAATATGAGTTGAATATATATATATATATATATATATATATATATATATATATATATATATATGTATAATATATAAAGGGTAAATGTGTACATTGTTCAAGAATAGGTAATCCGAGTCCACGGTGTGAATTGTACACCTAACTAAAAAGTGCTCGACGCTGAGAAAGAGACGAACGTGCCGTAGGCCCGCTACAAAGCCTGATTTACGTTTTTCGTTGAGTAGACGACGAGATTTTAACGTTATTTCAAGTCACAAATTATTTAAATAGGACCGTGTCTCTCGGCTATATGCTACATTTTAATAGATGGGCACCCGCCTCGTTAAGAGAACCCACACCACGTTGTTCGAGACAATTTTCACAAATTTCAAGTTTTAATGTTAGTACAGTTCTCTATTCTATACAACACATATATAAATTTTAAAAACTACTTACACATATATCTCTATGTTGAAATATATTTGCCTTAATAATAATGAGAAAGTGTATTTGTATTTTTCCATTGTTGAAGTTGGTTTTTGTTTAACTTGTACTTTTTTAAAATAAAGATAAATGTTAGTGGATTTTAGTAAATTTAAATTGGATAACAAGAATGACATGATTTTAAAGAAAATACTTATTATTTTTTCATTTAATCTAATGTTAAATGAAGTTAAAGTTTGCAGTGTTCTGAATTAATTTAAAAATAATATAAGTAAAATTTAAATTATTTGCTGTTTGTAATTAAAGAAAAAATATATTATTAGTAAATGTATTAAATTGAATATTATTGCCATCTTAATATTATTATTGTATTATCTTAAAAGAATAAATATCAGTTAAAACAAATTATGTCAAGTAATTCAGTGCAAATTTTAAATGAGTTTGACACTTAATATTTAAATAACATTCAAAACTAAGATCTTGCAATAATATTTCCTATCTCAATCGAAGAAACTGGACTAAAATACCAAGAAAAAAATATTATTTTCTCTTTTTTGGTTCTATATATTATTTATTATTGATATTATAAAATATTTTTTCTCAACATTTTTATTTAAAATTAGAAAAAACGTATACAATGTTTACTACTAATTATTATAAAAATTAATTAATTTTTTTGGAGAATAAAAAAATTTACATAATTTATTTTTATGAAAATAAAATAAGATTTTGTCACTTTAGGTTTTCCATAAATAATTGTTTCTTAATATCGTGTGATTGAATACTTAAATAAATAATAAATTCTTTTTTTAAATATAATTCAAATATAATTATTATTTTTTGTCCATTTAATATCTTTTTGTTCATAAAAAAGTGTATATTTATATTACTAAACGAACGCATCGTAATTTCTTAATATTGAAACTCAACGGCTGGAACGAACGATATATATCTCAAGAAAGGAAAAAAAAAGAAAATTTTTATTGTTCGATAACGACAGAGTATCGAACAAACTACGACCGTTTTAAATACTAAATAATTATTTTCGAGACGAAACAGCGCCGTTCGTACGTCTCACACGGCGGAATATATTCTTCTGCGAAACTTTATTCAAATGTTAAAACGACTCCCACGGCATTATTATAGCGAAGAAGTTAGCGCCGGTCGGTTATAGATTCTCAAATATGTCCCGGATATATAGAATTGACTTTTAGTTTAAATTACGTTCACTTTATCAGAGATACGCTCGGCAGAAATGGGTTGTTAATATTCAAATATTATGTGGAGGAACAAACGCGGGCGGCAGGCATGGAAAACTTTTCGTCTTTGGCTGGCTGGCTCACTGGCTGCCTCGCCGCCTGACTCGACGGCTGGCTGGTGGTGGTTCGAGTCGAAGTTAACGGAGCGTCTCTGGAGACTCGCTAACACTAAATCATACATGTTTAGTAGTGGTTCGATTTTAAATAACGGACACGCGTCTGTCGAACACTCGTTTATTACAACATAATTACAATGAAATATTCGTTTCTTATACTTATTATACATTAAAGAAATAAGATTCTCTTACGAAAACACTAACTCTTTTTTTGTACACACGAAAAAAGAACTGTCTACAAAACAACTCATTAACGAATTTAATCAATTAGTTTCTTTAATTACACAAACAACATTTATTCAAATATTAAATTAAATTACTATCCCCCCACACATTTTATTTATAAACTTCCACTTATGATTTTTGTAAGTGAAAATCTTTCAGATTTCAAATATCCATATATATATATATATATATATATATATATATATATATATATATATATATATATATACATATGGAATTCAATTTGAAATTTTCAAGATATCAGACAAGGAATGGTAAAACAGACGAATAAAATGTGAACACAGAGAATCGCCATGACGAAACAGTCGAAATACGATGGTCGTGCTGAGGTTTATGGGTAATTTCAGCAACGTGCAGCAACGTCTTTGTCTGATGATAACCCTAACAGCTATCGTACTCATTTGTCACGAGCGTTGGTCGTCGACGTTTCTTTTTCACCAATGGCATCGCCTCAATTTCAGCATGAAAACTTTACGTAAATACGTTAAAGGTAATGGCTAGTGTTGAGCTAAATCTAACGATAAAACGCATTTAAGTCCACATATATATATATATATATATATATATATTCTTATTTTGTGAATTATGTACTTATTTAAATAACCTAAATAGATTTTTCTATAAATTGCACAAATATTTGCTTAGTTAAAATTAGGAACCAATTCTGTTCTATAAAAGAAAAAAAACATAAAAGACCCACCCACGAATTTAATATCCCTTCTATAATTGTATTCGTTTGATTTTCATTTTAAACACTTTTTATTAAAGAAATTGGATTTTATAGATTTTTTTATTTACTTAACTAATAATTCCTTGAAGCCTTTATTTGCTGAATGAATTAATATAGAACAATATGATTTTTAAATATGATAAAGAATAAGATTTGAAAACACAAAAAATTATTATTTCAATAAATATAAATTTAGAACATCTTTTTTATTTCGAGTATAGTAATCCCGTGAAGTGGATGATGAATCATTGATTATTTAATATTATTTTTTGTTTATAGAACTTGAAAGTCTCTTCAGTACTAGTATTAGCAATAGTTAAAATTCTTGAAACACTTGATATGTTTTATAATTAAAAAAATATTATTTCAAGTAAATAAATCTAACTGGATTTTTTTGATTCAATTTTATTTCTAGACAGGAGTCGTTATTTAAATTATTATTAAAGAATAATTTTTCAAATTTTATACGAAAAAAATTTGATCGCAGCTTAAATAGAATAAAATCATTTATAAGTCCAAATCGCTATTTTTTTCCTTCAGCACACTCGGCTACGAATGCATTAGACATAACACGATTTCGTCTCGAACCGTACGGTTAAAATCGACGGGGCAAAGTAAGCTCTATCGAAGTCACTCACCGTTCTCGCATTCGTTCGTTCGTTCGTTCGTTTGTTGCTAATGGCCCGAGATGAAATAATAAAAAATGATATAGTGGCGTTCGTTGACGTTCCGTTAGCAGTTTAACAGGTTGCGAGCGGGCGTCAATAAGCAGATCGACAGCCGAGGCACGTCAAACACTCAGATTCGCAAGAGGCAATAATCTTTCGCTATCCATTTTTATTGCCGCGCTGTGCGCCGAGATCAGGGTCGAACTGCACACGAGGCATCGTTGGCGTCGTCGTACGATTCGTAATCCGTAACCCAAACACTGTTTCAGGACTGTGAGATGCACGGGTGTAAGTGATATGGGTGTTATTTGTGATGTACGGTGGATGAGAGATAAAATATCTACCTATATTCACAAATTATAGTATATATATATATATATATACGATTTAATTAAGATTATAAGAAAAACAATAAAAATATTTATTGTTAAAAAGTACTCATCAGGTTTAACTCTTTTGAGACAAAAAAGAGATTCTAACTTAAAAAAATTTAAAAAATTATTTCGTTCAAAAACAAACATTTATTTTATCAGAGATAAAAAATAATTGACTGGTGCCTCTATTGATAATCATTTAATATATTTTATAATTCAGGAAAGATGTTCACAAATGAATTCCTTTTTCATGTCAAGAATCACAAAAAAATTCAGATCAAAATTATTCAATAAATCATTATTGATTATTTTTAATTACATTTCGATGACGATGCTTTCATCCTCAGAGCGATAAGTATGTGTATAGAAAAGTCTGAATGGTTTGTGGGGTATTTTTATGGTTTATGTTGTGAAAAAAATAATTTGTAAATACGAATTCAACCAGTTTCAGAACTGTATTGTGAAATATTTTTCTTTAATTGGTAAAATATTTTTTGATAAATGTTCACTATCAAATTAGTATTTTTTTATATTTGACTGTCTTAATTTTATTTAGCATTATGATATATAGGTGATTCAATTTAGGCTTCCACATGAAAGTATTAAAAAAATTGGAAAAATTAAAAAAATCATGTTATTTTTTATTTAGTGTTTTAATTCAATCCAATACTAAAATTCAATTGAACTAAAGTATTAAATTAAAACAACTTGATTTCTTTTTAATTTTTGTCATTTTTTTAATACTTTCATATGGGAGCCTAATTTCAATCACCTATATATATATCGTTATCAATTACATTACCATTTTTAATATTATCTATTAAATATTTTAAAAAATGTATAAATAATATTATTTCATTGAAATATATTTCTAAACAGAAATATGTAATGATTATATTTTTGATTATAATTTATTTATATTTTATTAGATTATGATAGAATATACAAAAAATTAACAAATCGTCCGCCTTTAAAAAATATATAAACTTTACATATATAAATTAAAATGTCTATAAAAAATAAGTTTTTTAAAAAAGGGAGATTTTCCCCTTCTTGCTTCATTCACCAAACCACTGGGGATCTTCAGCCTCCACTCGCTAACGCTTACTTCCTCCCTAACAAATAACAGAATAATCCCTAACAAATTATCCCAGAAATACACACTGATCATGTGACTGATATCAACCAATCAGAACAGAGACCACGTGGTCGATACCAATTAGTCAGAGAACGAATAAAACGCACGCATAACAGCGGGACCATTTTTAAGAAACCTATAGAGAAAAATATCTTTGAAAGCAAAAATTAACTTTAAAATCTATCTTAAAATAAATAAAAATCACTTATATATAATATAAATGAAATATATAAGTAAAAATCTAATTTATGTAGGCAAAAAAATTAAAGACAGGTATAAAGAACAAATCAGTCATATAAAATATAATAAAAACAACTCTATATTCATTGTACATATTTTAGAAACGGAGCATTATATTAAAAAGACATAAGTTAATTAAATAATAAAAATTGAGTATAAAGGACTAAACTTAAGCATTATTGAAGACGTTGAATTTATTTGATTGAAGTATATAAAAATAGAAATAAAATATTAAATGCACAAAAAACGGTAAGAGCGGTGCGAAATTTTACACCTTAAAATTATGAACAATATCCTAACTGAAATAGATATAAATTGAACATAAATCGAATTTAAAAATTCCTCAGGTGGATTGAAAATAGATTACATCCCACGCTTGTAGCTCCCTAGTCCAGTTGCTCCCTGTTTGATTACCAATAGCTCTAAAAAAAATCATATCAAAACTTATTGAATCATAAATCATGGATCTCTGTGTCCAACACTCAATATACAAATACACTGCACTCTTCTGGGTAGCAAAATAGGGATTATATTTAAGCATTTAATAACAGTGTTTAATATCTATTTAAGGATGGGAATAACAGATACTTAGGTGACTCAATAGGATAAATGCCATCAGAACAAGTAATGAAATGTGTATCACATATGGATACATCAATCGAAGTTTTATATTAACTTCTATGAAAAGAATTCCTGTTCTTCATTCTCGTCTATTTTGTTCAGAAACTAAGATCTGTAATCCTTATGTCATTCTCAATTCTAACATACGTTCAGAAAATAAGTATACGTATGTCGTCCCACCACTAATGCTCTCACCAGTCCGATAATTGAACTACTCATATCGGCCATTAGAACAATTGTACGCCACGACGTCGACAACGGCGGATCAACAATCGTTCCAAGTCATCAGTGACAACGATAAACAGTTATGGCTTCGTACACGAAAACTTAATTCATAACGAAATAATCGTAAATAACGCCATTAGAGCGAGCATGTAATCGTCATAGCTTATTAGCCCATAAGCGTTACGTTTATTGTCTGGCGTAGTTCAGTTGGTGTTCAGTAGTGTGGGTTCGGAGCGCGCGCGCGCGAAACGTTCAACGACGCAAACGAAGTACGTATGAAGTAGTAGTAGCAAGGAAGGAGCCAGATGCGATGAATATTCATAATCGTGTAACGCTAATGTTTACTCTATAAAATAAAACAATTATCATATTTTTGGGCAATTCGTGTGAGCTGTATAAATATATTTAATACACGCGTATACGAAATATCATTTACGTGTTTATAATTGCTTGTAAGTACGAACGTTCGAATGATAGAAGAAGGGAGTACGGGGTAAAGATAACGGCATGGTTTTGAAAGATCTAGGAATGATAAAAAACTAGATAGAAATCGTAGAAAGTTCGCAATTGTTCTTCATGAAAGGAAACATATCTTAAAACAACCTGGGTAGAATATTTTTTAAATATATTTACAGTTACAACACAGTTCTGACACTAACTAAATTTATTTTCACAAATGAATTCATTTTTCATTCCAGAAACTATAAAAATATTTAATATTTTTCACAAGAAATTTTTTTGTAGTTTATAGGATGGAGAGGAATTCAAATCTAAAAATATTCATAATTAGTTTTAAAGAAACATACGAAAAATTAATTCTTATATTGAAAAGTAAAATCTATAGTTTTAAAAGTTTACTGACAATTAAAATATTTAAAAATATCAAATTGTTGGACGGACAATATTTCATACAAGGTTTTTGATTAGATACTTTTACAAAAACTAAAAAAGTAAAATTATATTTTATGTATAAATATCTTCAAGATAAATAAAAATTTATTCAAATCTGCAATTTGTTTATATCAAATCAACAAACGCTTGTTACTAAAAAAATATTCATTAAATCACTTTGAATACTTAAAACTGATTACATTAGTAAATACTTTCGTTTTTTTTAAAAAAAATACTACTGAAATCATTCATCAGACCCGATTGAAAAAAATTTGATAGATTGATTATTTTCTTGTATTCAAATATAATATGAAATAATAACAAAAAGAGTTTCATTACATGTGAATACCTTTGTTTTATATTTCCATACGAATTTCCTTTTTCTGATAAATATTTTACCATAATTTCATACGTTTGCTGTAAATATATATTAGAACAACCCTGCCGAAATGTTGATAATTAATATTAAAAAAGGATTTTAAAAAACAAGTATATGAGATATTTATAAAAAAAACGAAAATTTAGGAGTGTTTTATAACAAAAGAAAACTTATCAAATGCAAATTAATATTAATTGTAACATTCAGTGATAAACACAAGAATCCAATTAATATTTTAAAGAATTTATTAAGAATTAAAAGACTTTAATATTAAATTTAAATATTAATTCATCTTCGTTCTGATTGGTTAATTTATTAAGTCTCAACTTATCTCAAGGGGGAAACAAGTGATAGAGAGTGGGAGTCTCCTCTCCCTCTGGGAGTCAGTAAGTGAAAAGATTAGTCGATGGAGCGCCCTAGTAGGTTTAAATATTAATTTTTATGTATAAATTTTTCAATATTTTAAAATATCAAATAAATAAAAGTTGAACATGACAAAAAGTATTCACAAAACCATGTTAATTATTTAAAATTAAAATATTAAATCCTCGATAATTATTTTAGATTGGTAGGAAAATAATTGCGGTTTATGATATTCAAATTCAAATATATTACATTCATATACATTATTTGAATAGCTGTTTTAAGTGGATAAGAACTGTTGGATGCCTAACACCTAACTTGTGTGCAAACTCTCGAATCGTTGTTCATGGTTCTGATTCAACTAATGCTTTCATTTGGTCGTTAGGACCAGAAAAAGGACGCCCGCGACCTTCTTTATCTTCAAGGCTCCCATCTTCGTCACGAAATTCTTGGAACTACCATTGCACCGTACGTTCCTTAACACTACGCACATCAAAAGCATCGTTTAGTTTTACAAGCAGTTTTATTGCTTTACCATCCGTTTTGAACTGATACAAAAAATTGGTCTTATTTGCTTCTTTTCCGCCTTTAATTCAATATCCCAATGTGAAGCAAAATTAAAAATAAAATCATTTTTTTTATTCTAAAACTTCAGTGATACATATAATATTTTTTTTAAATTTCTTATCAGTTTTAAAATTAAATCGTATACCCTCTTTTCTTGATCACCGTGAAACAGAATACCGATTATGTGACTGATATCAACCAATCATAATAAAAATCACGTAACGGATATTAACCAATCAGATTATGAATAAAAGACATTATCTCATAAGACGACCAATTTTTATTTATAGGGAGATAATATGTTTCATAAGAAACAATTTCAAATTGACAATTTTTTTATATAAAACTGATAAGTTCTTTGATTTTAAATCTCTGTATTCAGCTTAATTATATGAATTAAAATAGATTGATGTTATATAATATACATATTAATACACTAAGAAAAAAGATATCATATAGATCTTATAAAAGTTTTGATTCCCCGAAAAAAAGTTAACTGAACGAATATTCTTCGAAAAATAAATTTGTACTGCGCTATTAGTATTATACATATAATGTATATAAACGGGAATCGAACAAGAAGATACAGGCTATAATGGAAAGCAGTGACGTTCACCGACAATATATCGTATGCAACAGCCGTGTGCTATTGCTGTTCAACTCCCCCCAGTGCCAACCCGCACGGGTGCCCCCATCGGCCGCGTTACGCCGCACCGCCGCCGTTGTACCCATCCTTGTTTCTAATTGCAGCAATAATGTAAATCACATATGAATGTGAATATTGTTATAAGTTATGGATTTAATAATTGGCCCGTTATCATGTAGCAAAGAGGCACACTTGTCGCTCGTTCTAAATTTTGTTAAGGGCGCGCACATTTCCACGGTGCTATGTTTTCAAATGTCTGTCTCTGAGTAAATATACATTACATATATGTAAGAATGTATATATATATATATATATATATATATATGTGTGTGTGTATATATAAATATATATATATATATGTTTGTGTATATGTATACACATAAATGAAAATCAAATAGATAAATAAATAAAACAGAAAAATTTTCGTACATTATTCGAAAATGACGGCATGTATTTCAGTTTAATTAATGTAAAAATTAATTAAAAAATAAATTCAGGTATATCCTGAAATTAAATGACAAAAAAACAATAAATTTTCCGTATATAATGTTTTATAATTCTGTTCATACTCAGTGAATTAATAGAGATTGTAAAAATATGAAATAAGGACAAAATTTTATTAGGAAAAGCCAATTCTCATTGACAGATTAAAGTAATTTATTCATAAATAATGAAACTTTTTATTCTTAATCCATTTACTATATGAAAATGAGAAGAAACAAGCAAATTGTAAAATATTTTTAGGTTCTGTTTCTTAGATTATTTTTATACTAATTTTTAAAAACTAATATGTTTACTAATGTATTTTAGATTGGTAGGAAAATAATTATGGTATTTGTTTTCTGAATTGTAATCTTAATTTTTTTCAACGAAAGTGTCGTTTCATCGTATTCACGTTAATATAATTTTAAAGTGCATTTTTCAGTCTGTATTTTGGTAACGTGTTTTTCTTCTAATTTCGATACGAGTGCCATCCTTAAGTAGATATTGAAGACTGTCTTCAGCATCTGGCATTTGTGTCTAAATTAGTAATGAAGAACATAATTAATCTATCGAAAAAGACTGAGACCCGCAGACCAAAAAACATCTAATACTTAAATCTTTTAGCTGAGATAAGAGATGTCATGTTTGAATACAGTTTGTGATTTTATCAGATTCAGTTTTAATACAATAAATTGTATCAAAATCAAATTGTTTAACAGTAGATATCTTTACACAACACAATATATTTTAGTTCAGATTTTGACTTCGCACTTTGATGTGATTTTCGGTTTAATTTTATTATTATTTAATTTCCTAGAATTATTAAAATAATTGTCTTTTATATCAAAAATAATTTTTGGTATGATCAACATTCGTTATATACTAAAATTTTAGATCCATTATTTTTAAATTACAATTAATCTCATTTAACTATAAATTCAAAAAAATAGGATAATGTAAATAATGTGTTCATGTTAATATCATCTTAAAGTGTATTTTTCGGTCTGTATGTTTGGTAATATCGATTTTGATTTTATAATTAATTTCGCTTCAAATTGTGCCATTAAATTAAAGATGGAAAGAACGAATAAGAGCAATGTTTTGTATGAATTCAAAATGGGTGGTAAAGCAACAGAAACTGCCCATAAACTAAAAGATGCTTTTGGTGTCAATGCTGTTAAAGAACGTATGGTTAAATTGTGGTTTCAAAAATTTCGTACTGGGAATGAGAGCCTTGAAGATGAAGAAGATCGTGAGTATCTTTCTTCAATTTATAACAATCAAATAAAAGCGTTAGTTGAATCAGAACCATGTACAACAATTCTAGAGCTTGCACAAAAGTAAGGCAGCAGTCAGCTAACAGTTCTGAACCACTTAAAGCAGCTAGCTGAGAAAAATGTATATAGATTTGAAGGTCTTAAGCCGCAATTATTTTTCTACCAACCTAATATATATATATATATATATATATATGACAAATCTGTTATAATGAAAGTTATAATTGTTTTTTGACTTTGTTGTTCTCTTCTGTACGTTTTTTGTCATTGTTATATTCGAATCCTGCCGACCACGTACGAATTAGTCTCTTCTACGTCCGGTTTAGATTTTCATCGCTTTCAGAAAAATCTGAAATAATTGAAAAAAAACAAACTCACATTTAGGATTTAGGATTTGCTTAAACCAATTGTAGTTTTTTTTTATTTTCATATATCCAACCTCAAATTTTATCATTTTTGATTTTGTCGTATTAAATCACTTTTGACTTATTCTGATACTTTAATGTTTTTCACATTTGACTACAAACTACACAATAAATTATATATGAGATACTTTAAAACGTTTAAATTCTAATGTACTAAAAGATAGATTAAGATCCAAAACCGGTAGAATTCTTCAAAAATGATCCAACTGGTATAAGCTGAAGAGAACTCTCCATTAATATAATCGTTTATTACTTTTTTATTTAAAAATTATCATTAAAATGAAACAAATTGATGTGAAAAATTTATAGTCATACCACTGTTTCAAACGAATGAATATCTTCTTTATGCTTATAGACTTTTTCAAGAGATAGTAATTTTTAATCACCTCTATATTACTAATCTAGTTTCATAAACAAAAAAGAATGAGAGTAATCAGCATAAATGTATAATAACCGAGCGTGTAAAGGAAGCAGAACCACTAAAAACCAACACCTATTTTAAAACGCATTTGTCGAAATTATACAACATGTTGAAAATCTAATTTGTCCCAACGTACAATTGTGTGAAATCTAATATAGTATAGAGAGATGTACATACACGTACACGTACGTACGTACAGGACAGGTCATTGAATGCGTTTACCGTCTGTAACGGGTTCACATCCACACCGCCGCCACCCACGCGTACCATATTACAAACGTTGAGTGCTTATTTGCAAATGTTATTGAATTTATTCGGTCGTTGGTTCGAACCTCACCCGATGCCATAACAGTTGTAGGTGCTACACGACGTCTATGTGTGTACGTCGCTCGCACGTTTATTTATTTATTGGCGGTGCGCCGTTGTGATTCCGCGCTTGTCTTTCACACGTGCGCGTCCATCGTTATTGCTATTACTGCACTTTATTTATTATGTTATTGTCATACTTCGTTATTGAATATTTTGAATTCGGAAATTCCGCAATACTGGATGATGTAATTTCGTCACTAAATCTACAGCATCGAGAACTTTACAAATATTACACGTGTACTGGAATTATTTCATAGTAAAACCAATTTCACAACAAAACTTTAACAACATTTGACAGTAAATTTTAAATTGAACTATATTGAATGAATATTTCCTTATATATAATTTCATTGTATTTTTTTGTATGCAAAACACATAAAAAGATTACAGTACATCATTGACTTAACAATCTTTAACTTGGCAGTTTTTGATTTTAAACGAGAAATTTCTTCGGTATTTTTCTTTTATTTTCCTATTGATATACCATTTTTTTTCAATAACAACGAAGATATTCTCTTGATTTTTCTCTACCTTAACAGCCTGAAAAAATAGCATCTCCATCGAAATACGTATAAGTTATAATCAAAAATAATCAATAATTAATTACTGACATTTGTAACCAAAAAATCATTTTTAATGGTTTGTAGGGTGAGTGAAAATTCATTTGTGAAAGTAAATTTAGATACAATGCTAGGACTGCATGATGACTATTTTAGAATGATTAGAAGAAGACGAAAACAATTCTGGATTCTAACTGATAACAAAGACATATTTGACTAAAGATATATGTACTTTAAAAAAGAATGAAAAAAAACGATAGCGATAAAGAAAAATGGGTACTCATTTGTAAAATCAAACTTTATGAATTAATTTCTCATCTCGACAGTCTAATAACGTTTTTTAGTTCCTCGTTTATTTCTTAAGTTCAATGATATTAGGTTAGTAGAAAAATAATTGCAATTTATGACCTTCAAATTCATATACATAACTGTTTTAAGTAGTCCAGAACTGTTGGATGAATAACGCCTAACTTTTGTACAACTTCTGTTCAAGATCTTCTGATTCAACTAACGTCTTCAGTTGGTCGTTATGAACTAAAGAGGGACGCCCGAGATCTTGTTTATCTTCAAGGCTCTTGTCTCCAGAACTAAATTTTTGGAAACCCCCAGTACGAAATTTTTGGAACCACCATTGTACCGTAGGTTCCTTAATAGTAACCACACCAAAGCATCGTTTAGTTAACGAGCAGTTTTTGCTGCTTTATCACCCCTTTTAAACTCATACAAAAAAATTGATCGTATTTGCTTCTTTTTCTTCTTTAATTCAATAACCCGATTGGAATCAAAATTAATAATAAAACCAAAGTCGATATTATCAAAAATACAGACCGAAAAATGCACTTTAAAAAGATATTAACATGAACACGATGAAATGACATTTTCATTAAAAAAAAATAGGTAAGGATTAGAAAACAGAAACCAAAATTATTTTCCTACTAACCTAATATTATCATACTATCAGAATTTTTAAAACGATTATTATTCTTAAAATCCTAATATTACAAATACGATAAAAAATTCTTTCTTTAAGTCATTTAGTCAACCAAAATTATTTTTTTTGCAATTTGTGGGTTAAAAAATAACTCATTTATAAATGTATATACACCATTATCAAAATGAGCAATAATCAAACGATGAGCAGAAAAAATGTTTATAATTTATGTGCAGTGAAAATGCAGTAGTAAAGTGAATTTAACCACACAGCTAGAAATCATAATTATAATATAATTTATTATTTAATGACTTTTGGTTTCATATCATGCTTTGTTAATGATAATTGAATTTAATATACATTCAGATATATCGGTCATACCTTCCCTCAAATTAATCTAGTAAATCAAAAATATATTTTATTGCTAAATTCAATTTCTATTAAATTCAATATATTTTAACACACAACACTCGATAATTATATATAGAATCAAATATTATACTTGGTTTACCAACAAAATCGATATCTAATATTTTTCTAATTGTTTCCTCGAAATGAAACAGTTTTATTTCAATGCTTGTAAAGGAAATGAATTAATTTTAAAAGATGATGGTTTATAAATTAAAATCATTTGAAGAATAGAATATTTAATACACACAAAATATATGATTTAATCCTATGTGTAAAAATTAATTCGGTGCGTTTACATTGATCCAATCATAACTCTGTTTTAAATTAAAACATTTTTAATTTTCAATTACAAATAAACATTTAAATACACTATATATCTTGGGCATAGTGTTAGCATAACCTCACAAAACAGTAGTGAATAACGGCATCCGAAAACCAGCATATCAGACATTGCATACTTTTAGCATTTTTGTTGAAAAAAAAATGATTTGTTCAGCTTTGAAGGAAGTTGTTGTGACGCATAAAACATGCAAGAAGTGCTAAAATAGTAGAATAGGTTCGAAAGTGCATCACAACTTCATCGATTTAAATCCACCATCTTTTTTTCGACAAGGGATTCGTCGGTTATACAACAGATGGAGCAAAATGATACAAAATAACAGAAAAAATAAGGATAATAATGAATATTTTTTTCGAAAACATTAATTTTGTATAAAAAAGGTGAGAAATAATTTGTACGCCTAGTTTATTAAAATATTTTCTCGTCGTTTTTGAATTTTCAAGTGCCAATAAATATTTAAACACACTATATATCTTGGTCATGCTGTTAGCATAACCTCACAAAATAATAGTGAACACAATGGTGTCTGAAATGCAGCATATTATCAGATTTGAATATTTATAATTATAAACACTTGTGAACTAGAATTATTATCAAAAATGCAGTATACTGTACATTCTTGTACTATAAATATATTGAAAATATATTTGTGAGTATGTAAAATATTTTTAAAATAAAATAAAACTAAAAACACATTGCAAACATAGTGTAAAATAAATGAGTCAACATTTACGGCGCTGTAGATTCTTCCATAAATTTTTTGCCAACTCCGTAGCGATAAGTTCTTAGACACACATAACAAATTGCACCTCGCATCTGTAGACTAGATCAATGTCCACTATTTGTTTACAGTGTTCGGCGTCTGCGAAAAGTAAATAAAACGAATGAAGTGATATTCGCGCGGTCGAAGAATGCGATCGAAAGGATGCATTAATGTCCATCCAGAGCGATGGACCAACATCAATCGAACTGTCTTCTTTTTCTAAGAAACTATGAGTACATATAACACGAACCAATTTTTTAACGTCAACAAATAAGTGATTTTTCTCACTGTACATATATATATATATATATATATATATATATATATATATATATATATATATTCGAATAAATATATATATATATATATATATATATATATATATATATACGAATAATATATATACGAGGGTCGTTTGATAAGTTTGTTCGTTTTTGGTCGTTTAGTAAATTTCAATGATGTGCCATCAACATTCATTTAGTAACGTCACGATTACCACGTGTCACTTTTCAAACTAGCATAGACGAAATTTCACAAGTGACGCATTGTTCATCTACTACAGATGTTGGAAGCGAGCATTGTAGTAGTTGCCGCAAAAATGGGAAAGAAAAACGAGAAGGTCTTTTACATCGATTCATCGCCGAAACATGGATCCATTACTACATAACTGAGTCGAAGCAGCAGTCAAAGCAGTAGACAATGACTAGTGAAAGTGCGCCGAAGAATGTGAAGACCGTTTTATCGACTGGAAAGATGATGGCCACTGTTTTTTGGGATTCTCAAGAAACCATCCTGATTGATTACTTAAAGAAGATAAAAACGATAACAGAAGCCTACTGTATAATAATATTGGACCGTTTGAAAGAAGAAGTGACGCCAAAACGGTCAAGATTGGCGTACAAAAAAGTACTCTCTCACCAGGACAACTCGGTTTCCCACAAATCGACCGTTGCAATGACAGAATTAAACAATTAAGTTTCGATTTGATTTCTCATCGACCCTATTATCCGGACTTAGTCCTGTGTAACTTCTTCCTCTTCCCAAACTTGAAAATTTGGTTCGATATGAAGAAATTCTAGTCGAATGAGAATATTATCGCCGCCATCAATGCTTATTTTGCAGACTTGCCGGACCAAGTGTACAGCCCTCAATAGAGACTATGTTGGGAAATAAAATCGTTTTTTTACAAAAAACAGTGTTTAACTTGCTTTTTTACCATACTTACTAAACGACCCATATATATATATATATATATATATATATATATATATATATGTATATGAATATAAATGTAAAAGAAATCACTTGAAATATTGACTTCAGTAAAAATGAATAATAGTTTATATCAGTCAACATATATAAGAAAATTCATGTGAGTTTCGAACATCACATTTGTATACTATGCATCTATTATTTATTTAAACATTCTAAGAAATAATGTTTCTTGTATATTATACGTACACACACACACACACATATATATATATATATATATATATATATATATATGATATATACATAATACAGTTAACAATAAAAAGCAGAAAATCTATGACAATGTTGTTTGTTTAACTCATAGCGGAGTTTGTTCAATCAAAATAAACAATAATCATTAATGTCCAAGTCGACTAGCGACGGAGCTATTCCGTCGAAATAGAGCATCGTATAGACGGTTCTACATTTTCTCTTTATATATTTTACTAACTTGACGTTTCGCTTGTATACTGACGATTTACTCGTCACATAAAATACAGGAACGGGGTTAATTTTGTCGAGGAACCGAACTCTGACGATAACGGGTATATTTTTTTGTTGAAAGTAAGATATTTTACAATAGAGTTAAAAGGCAGGGTAGAAATGGAAGCTTGTATTTCGGTCGATCGGTATCATATTTTCGTACTTGACAGTTTTTGTTCTAAAATGTTTTAAACTATTGATGCTTTTTTAAGCTCGAAATTTATTTAAGTGCATAAAGTGTGTTATTTTTCGTTTAGTTTTTCGGTTAAAACGATTTTTGTGTTTAAGGATATCTTGAGTTTTAAATTTTTAGAGAATATAATCCGTAAATTAACTAGTTAACACATAGCTTTAAACTTTTACAAAAGATATAATTATTTTCTCATCAAACTAAGTATCTGTTCGATGCAAAATTAAGGTCATTTATTTCTTATAAATAACTATACAAATAGAAAAGATAACTGATTAAAAATAAATTCATTTAAAATATTAAAACAAAATAAAATGCAGTATAAAATTTTAAATTGTTAATCAGACTATTTACGTCAGAGTAATATTCCTCCACTCGTGCTTTATAGATATAAAAAAATATGTTTTAATTCATAAAACTGAATAAAGATTTTGTTTCACAAATAAACTCTTTTTGAATTCAAAGGTTTTAATAAATTTTTTGCTCAAGAAAATGTTCAGTAAATAATTATTCATTATTTTTGATTCTCGATTTATGTACACTTCGAAATAGCGTTATCACATTTAACCCTTTAAAACTGAACGTGGATCTAGGAATCCATTGATGTTTTGCAAACAAACTATAGTCTCATAGCGCTATCTTTTGGATGATATATTTAAAGGTCACTAATCTCTTTCTAATGAGACTAAATTCATAACTCTTCCTTTCATTAAAAAAAATATAGTCGTCCAAAAATCAGAAAAATCACGTTTTTTTTATATGAAAACTTATAAAAACTCTAAGCTTGAGAATTGGATTGAATAATATTTTTTTTCAAACGTCCGTCATTGGAAGAAAGCTTATGAAAAATTTCGAGACTCCAGGTACAAGATGTGATCAATTAGAAACTTTTTTGTGCACACTTGATTGGTTCAAAATTTTCCACATTCAACAGTCATGTTATTTCTGCAAATTTTCAATTTTAAACAATTTTTTCTTTTCCAATTATATGGTCCCATTAAAAAGATTTTTTCCCCGAATATTATCCATGATTTTCTACGATATATCAGATAGATGTGAAATTTCTAATGGCTGAATTAACACATTTTTTCTTGTAACCGACAAATTTGCAATTTTTATTTTGTTTTTCGATAAAAAAATATCAAATTAATCGAAAAAGATTCGTTAAAAAATTATCACACTTTCCCCCTCCCCATCTCCAAAGGGTCAAAGAATTAAAATACAAAAAATCGTCAGAAAAATTTTCCTGTACTTTAAATCTCTGAAGATGATACAATCGAAATGCATATAATTTGCAATCAAAATAGTAAATAATTATTTATTAACCATTTCTAACCAAAAAAATTCTTGTCATTTTTGCGATGTTATGATTCTGAATATTTAATTTTTTTCAGGGTTGAAATATATTCCATTTTTCCATAAATATTAATTTTCTTTAAAAAATGTACTGTATTAATTTGAACTGCTGATAATATATTACATAATATATCATTTTTTTAAATAGCAACGTTATTAAAAAATAACAGGTATATATATAACACTATTTGTTGTTTTTACTATTAATAGGGTCTGAACTGTACTTTAAAATATGTAATTTCCTTATAAGTGGATTTTGTTATACATCATTATTTTTTCTATATCTCAGAATTATATACATGACGGCATTGCCCTCAGATTTTTTATAAACTAAACAATTCTGACACTAACTAAATTCACCTTTAGAGATGAAATCTGTTTTCCTTTCATCAGGGCTGGATTTACACTAAATGCTGCACTTGGGCCAGCAATCAAATTCCGCCTTTCCCTCACATAAATGTTGTCCAAATGTATTAAGAGAAATCTGCGACTGTTGTTAATTTTGAAAACATGTTATTGATCGCTAAAAAATTTATAAAATTTTCCATTCATTTAATTTATTTAAAAAGTAAAAAATACGTTAAAATTTATCCACAGTATCAGAACTGTATTATAAGGACTTTACACGTTTTATAAAAACGTTTTTTGTAATAATTATGAACATTAATTAAAATTATAACTTATTGTTTACTTGTGCAAGAATTTAACATTCTAATAATACAGTTTTTGACATTGTAACTAAATTCACTTTCACAATATAAGATAAAACTCAATACTTATGTTTTTGTTCGATTTTTTACAACTACAAACTAAAATTTTTGAACACAAGAAAAAATAATAAAAATATTTTTCAATGATTAATTAAAGACCAGAGCTGAAAGAATCAATTACTTAACATGAATAATATATAAAGACAGTAAGTTATAGAAGAAAAAATAATAAGCCGACTCTGTTTACAAAGCATTTCCGATGACTGACTCAAAACGACCCAACATCTTCGAAAGTAACATCAAAACTTCAATATTGCCGATGGTGGTATATATATATATATATATATATATAATATGTGAATGTACGTGGATGGTACGAAGAAGAACTCTACATCCTACTCGCACATTCGTATTTTTCCACAGAAGCGTCCGTCGCTAGTTCGTTCTCCACACGGACGCCCCACACCGCGTCGTCGCCGTCGGAACGAGGCACTAGCAAACGGCAGACGGGGCCAAACCGGCAGCTATCGCAAGCAATCTCGTCTAGATTGATGGCTGACAGAAGTTAGACAACCGTTTGGCAATTATTTTAAATTATGACCAAACTTCCCGTATAGAATGTCTTTTTTCCACCGTTGAAATATCACTCGTTCGGTCGTAGTGGAACGCATGCCGTACGTTAAGAATTGAACCAGTGTCCATCCGACGAAAGCCAATAACACAGATGCCAATGATAACTGTCAAAACGGAAAGAGTTTTCGAGTATGTTTGATCTATGGGAGAATTTTTTTTTCATATGATTCGGACCGATATTGAGAGATACGGATGCTGCTGCTGCTGCTGCGGACGATCGTTGTTGCCAACGGTCGTTGTTAACGGAACATTCTGTCGAGTTATGCTTTTTTATTTCGTTTCAGTTTTTTTTTATTTATATTTATGGTAATTATTTATTGTTGTTTGTTTATAGACGATAGTCTATGATAATTCTCTTTTTTATTATATTATTCTTTTTTTTTCAAAAGAATAAACGTTGAATCGACTTGTTTATTTAATCAGAAAATGTAATTTATTAACACGAAGATTACAGTTAATAATTTATTTTACAAATATAACTTTTCTGAAACTCATTCTTATATTCAAAGATATCGCTTATTTTATACCCGCCATTATCATGTAAATAACTTTAATATTGGTTTCATAATGCAATCGTATTTGATATTGTCCATAAATGAGTTATGTACCACTATCTTTTTAATATAACCTCTTAAAAAAGTTAACACTGACCGAAAAAAATTCTTTCAATCTCTGAAACCTCTTAGTAGATAAAATGAAATTCTTTCAAATATTATAAAAATATTATACAACGTGAAATTCGATAAACTGTGCAATTTAAGAAAATGAAATACTTTTTACTATTTAGATATCTTGTATTATTTAGATTTGTTATTGAAAATTTATCCCGAATATGTAAAACTATAAAACAACCGTGAAGTCATGCTTTGCTAGTGGGAATTGGTGGATCTAGTAGACAGTCTTTGATTCGATTAGCTGCTCATATATCTTAGTATGTTAGAAAAATGAATCAATTAAATTTCTGATACACAGTAAAAATATTAATTTTGTATTTCAGATATTAAAAAGTATTTCATTTTCTTAAATTGCACATTTTATCGAATTTCACATTCTATCATATTTTCATAATAGTTCAAAGAATTTTATTTTATCTATTAAAAGTTTTCAGAGCTTGAAAGAATTTGTTTCGGCCAGTGTTATATTTTTTAAGAGGTTATGTTAGAAAGATAGTGGTATGTAACTCATTTATGGACAATATTAAATATGATTGCATTATGAAACCAATGTTAAAATTATTTATATAATAATGGCGGGTATAAAAATAAGTGATATATTTAAATGCTAGAATGAGTTTTAGAAAAATCATATTTGTAAAATAAATTATTAACTGTTACCTTTGTATTAATAAATTATATTTTCGGATTAAATAAACAAGTCGATTCAACGTTTATTCTTCTGATATATATATATATATATATATATATATATATATATATATATATGATTTATAAGTTCAGTGTATAAAATGAATGAAAAACATTTTGATTACACAAAATCCGTTCGAAATTTCGACGAAAAAATTCAATATTTTCCTGTTGTAATTATATTCGACTATAAATTTATATTGATTAGACATACACGTCGCGCGAAAACAACAAATAAATAATTGCGTGTATAATTCGGAATAGGATTTTAATGACGGGGCCATTTTTTTAAAATCCCCTCGCGCATTCATGACCAGTGATGATTTCATAACTGAGTGTCGTAACGAGACTGAATGAGCGGCGATTTTATGATATTGTGCACGTGGTTTCAATACATTTGTATTACCACAGACAGGCGTATAGTTTAAACACATTTTTTATTTAAATTGTTTTTTAGATAATTCTACAATCAGTTAGGATCGACTTTTCTTAATCATTCGGATTTCGAAATTGTATCTAGCTTAGTATGGATAATAATAGGATCACTCACTTAATTAATTTTTAATTTTGGATATTTATAAGTAAAATAATTATTTTAGTTTGGAACAAACATCAATATATGTATATGTGTGCTTGCATGTGTTTATATGTCTTGTATACGTTCGTTATGCGACGTTTCTTCACAACTGCATCATGTAATGCATATTAATTTAATAAGTTAGCAGTGCAAATGAAGTGTGATAGTGTCGTTAGATGCCGCGCCACGACGCTACTGTAGCTGAACATAAGTTTACACTTTTTTTCGCGAGGGGTTGATATTGGATAAGTTTCGTCTCGCGTTCATTTCTTTTTGAATATCCTCCCTTCTCGATTGTATAGCTGGTTTCATAGATGTAAACATTGACACAGAATCCTGAAGAGGATTCAATCAACTATGTAGTCTGTTAGTTATTTTTTCCAGTCATCAGTACTAGATTAATAAATTCAATTCTATAAAATAGCATTCTCTTTCTTTAAAATTATTAGTATCTTAGTTATTAATGTTCATTAGTGTTTAAATAATAGTATCTTTCGAGTAAGGATATAAAATTGGACAATTTGATTGTAATGTGTCTATTGGATATTGATATAAGATATTTGTCTAATACGAATATATATATATAATCTTGTTTATTCGAACTTAATAAGATTATTGTCAATATTCTTCTGTATAATTTCTGGTAAATAAAAGTATATTACAGAATAAGCTACATATTTTCATCATTCAGTAATGGAAAATTTAGTACAATACAGTTCTGATACTGTGGATAAATTCACTTTTACAAACGATCAATTTATATTGTTGTTTATGTACATTTTAAGACAAATTTTATCAATATCAAAGCGTTAAAGTACAAAAAATGATTGAAAGTGTAATACCAAACATTTTTGATCAAAAAAAAGACACTTTTTCACCATCAAGGCTCTCATTCTCAGCACGAAATTTTTGGAACCACGATTTAACCGTACATTACTTAGCAGTACGCACACCAAAAGCATCGTTTAATTTACGAGCAGTTTCTTCTTTCCCATCTTTAATTCAATAGCCCAATTTGAAGCAAAATTAGTAATAAAACTAAAGTGGATTTTAACAAAATACGAACCGAAATAATTAGTACTTAAAATTATATTAAAATGAAACGATGAAATGACTATTTGATGGAAAAAAATTAAGATTATAACTCAAAAATCAAAAACCGCAATGATTTACCTATCAACCTAATATAATAAGATTCTTTGGGTTCTAAATAAAATCAGATTGTCCAAGATTCCTCCTGTTAGTCTCACTTTGTACTATATGTGCGACTTTTTACTATCTTTCGAGTATATATATATTTAGTTTCGTAACGTACTTCAAGTTTATTGAATAAAAATTTTAAAATAACATGCAAAATGTGAAGAAAACTTATATTTTTTATAATTAGTACAATAGAACAATGTTCTGAAAACGCACAATTTCAGACAATAATTTCTGGAAAACATATATTCAGGACATTTGATTTTGTGTCGAAAAAAAAGTAAAATAAAAAAATATTGAATGATGTCTACGTAAGCAATCGATTAAAAATATATAATTTTAAAAATATATAATTTGTTATATAAAGTAGAATGAAAAAGATAAATAAATTTGTTTAAAAAAATCAATTTTCAATCAAAATATTGAAAATTGTAAGACCAGAAAAGATATCCGAGATATATCTCAGCAACTATTCAATCTTAAAATATTAAAAATTCAAATAATGAAAACTATTTTTATGGTTAATAAATATTGATTCATTTGTGAAACTATTAGATATTTTACTATAAATAAATCAGTTTTTCAAGTAAATCATTATTAAATAAATGTTGATTTATGAAAAAACTAGCAATATTTTATATGTAATTCAGTGGAAATTTCTCAACAAGATATTGACATCTATAAGCCGACCGCAAAGTTTGTTTTTAAAATGCATCGCTTCGCATAAAAAGTGTTCCATAATTAACGCGTCTTGGCCACCAGTGTGTCTTCTATGCAAACGAAGATCATGAAATTAAACGCGAAATTAGTCAACAAGAACTACCGTCAGTTTTTCTTTCGGATGCCGCTGAAAAATTTATAAAGTACTTGATGAAAATATATATATATATAACATATATATATATATAAACTCCATCTCTATGCAGGTAGATAAGTTGAACGCAACTTCTATATAATTTGCTGCATTTATAAATAAATCCAGTTTATATAGAACAACTTTTATTAATATCGATGTGTCTCTTTCTTATAATTAGTAAGAAAATGCTAATTTCGTAAACAAAATACTACGAAGCGACAGATGCTCGCTGCAGAGATAAGAGCCGTCATTATCATAGAATATTAGATTTGAATATAATTACTAGTTACAAGAAGTCTTCTTGATTTACTTGAAATTTGAATGTAATTACTTGAAATCGGTATGCTTTTCTCGCTATAGAAAATTTATATATTTAAGCGATATGGGTAGAAAATATATATTTTGATTGATTTTTATATATCTGTAGGATAAATAAAAAAGGTTAACATTAAGATGAAAAACTCTAATGTTGATAAAAGTTTAGAATATTGATTTAATGCTAAACTCTCGCCAGTGAATGTTTGATAAAAGTTTTAAATTATAATTTAAAATAAACTACAAGTTGAGAAAAGAAATTGTGGTTTTTAAGATTCATATTTGTAAAGATAATGTATATTTTTAAAGAAATGTTTTCTTTATAAAAATATAACTTTTATTGTTAGATATCTATATGAATATGGTTTAAAACAATCAGTATTTTCTTCTGGTGTTAAGAATTATTTATTTTAATTTTTAAGCCAATACTTTCAGCCAGTTAGTTATAATTTTTCGATATAATATTTTAATTCTAAGAAAAATGAAATATTTATTAACTAATTACACACAAAGCGATTCCAGTGGTTTAAAATATTTAAAAAATACGGTACTAGAAAATAATTTGCCCAAATAAAGTATTTTATAAAAAAAATTTAATTACTTTGTAAAAAATATGTGATTGATTTGTATTTTAGAAATCATTAAGAAACGTATTTCTGATTTAAACAAAATAGCACAAATGTATAATCAAAATATGTCTTATTTCTTGACCATGAAATCCGTAACCCGAACAATCAAACAGTCAACACCTTTCTGTATGACAATCACAGGATCAGAAAGGTATCCAGCAAGTATGTTCATACAAATGGGTAAGTAGAAAACACGTCCGCACTACCTCTAGAGTAAAAGTCATCGACCACGAGGAGGAGCTCGTTCGACTATCCGTCCGTCCGTCCTCGACGTCACCTCAAAAACCGGCATGTCCGGCAAACGCAAATCTTATTAGAGTAACCACTTCGGCCATTAACGTCCCGAAGGAGTGGCAACAAAAAACGACGTCGGTGGCTCTCGACACGCCGGTATGTAAAAGCGTGTCTGTACCAATCGGGCGTCGACGTCGTGATGTAACGAACTGCGGAAAACTCGGTCTCTCGAATCGTCGTAGCAGGACGTCGACGTCAATTATAAACGGAAATTAATTCATTGACTAATCGAATTTGCGTTCTCGAACCGAGATTTATGCGTACATATATATTTATGTTTAATCTGTGTTATGTTTGTAAATAAATTAGAGAACAGTTGAAATTATTTAATTTGTTAGAATGCTAGTGAAGATAGGAGGATATATGTATCGATGAAGTTTTTTAAATAAACGGAAAAATATTATTTATATTTATTATATATATATATATATATATTCAATTTGAAAAGGCTATTAATTTATTCCAAAAATATCCTAAATGAAATAATCAACCTAATTAAAAAAACAACAACAAAATTAAAAAATGTGATTTAAATTATTTCAAAGAAGACTTTTTTTACTGTTTTCTTTATCTACTGAAATATTTTACGAATAAAAAGTAATTCTATTTATTTAAAATCTTGAAAGAAAAGTCTGTATTTTCCATCAATTCAATAGCCCAATTTGAAGAAACCAAAGCTTGCACAAAAGTTAGACGTTACTCGTCCAACAGTTCTGGACCACTTAAAACCACTTAAATTAAAAAATGTATATGAATTTGAAGGTCATAAACTGCAATTATTTTTCTACCAACCTAATAATTCGATTATATTATAGAAAAAAATTCTCGTTACTTTTAATCATTCATTTTTATTATTTATCATCTTTCTCTCTCTATGTGTTTATATACACATAGATTAATGATGTATGTGAATATATTTACAGTTGTTTGTAATTTATTTTGACTTAGACGAATTTCAAAACCCAATGCCAATATTTGAACCACACTACTTCATAGCTCCACTGTTATACGCCTTGACCATTGCTGAGTGCTGTTGACAGGTTCGCGTGAACGTTATATGCTTTCAGGTCAAATCTCGCACTCTTACACACCGCTGTCCATAACTTCCACCCATCCATACATACTTACACAGACATACACACACACACATATCCGCACATATACAATTTTCGAACGGATCTCGACGAACATAACTTTACACTGACTAAAGTGAAATGACATACGATTGTATATGTAACGGAGGAACACCCTTCGATGTCCTCGTGATGTCAGTAGAATTTACCCTGCCGTTGTCATATTACTCGAGTTCGCTCGCTAACTAAGTGAGTGGTCAGCGAACGGACACCCGCCTAACACCTACGTGTCGACCCGACAACAGCCACTACGTCGCCACCGTATCTGCCTCTCTTGGACTACTAGACGCGCGCTAAGACTAATTAATATTCTAGTAAGAGGCACTCATCGGAATATGATTTGTCGTCATGTCAACTCGTTTACTTCAGAATTTAAATTAACGATTGTCCGACCGGTTTGCTTTAACCCTGTCGTCCGGTATTCGGTTCGGTCGTGTGATTCAATTATTTCCCGCTGTCACAACATTTAAAACTCGTCTTATTTCGTTCTTATACACTGTAACTTATTTGAACATTGCTATTCTATTCAGAAACTAACTTGTGATGGAAACAAATTTATAATACAACATTCGTTCTAGAAAAATTTTCAGATTACAATATAAAAATATCATGAAATTTCATCAAATTAATAAAAAATATTTAAAAAAAAACTAATAATATCCAGGCTTCTGACAACATATAAGATATAACTCAATCTCATAATTTCCTCAACGAGTAAGCAGAATACACAAAACCACAATTGAATTATAAATATATTATAAAAATAATTAATATATGTGAAATATCGCTACTCGCATACTCGTTGGAAGTTAATAATTGAACACAAACAGATATTAAAAATATACAAAGAAAAATACACACATTGTTAACAAAATATGGTATTCACCATCCCCCTCCAGACATCAAAATAAATATCTTAGAACAAATCGAATAGGGAAGAAGACTTATAGCCAAATTAATCTGCATAATAAACAGATCCAGAATCTTTATTGTCATTTTCAATTTAATTCTCACATTACACAAGTACATAAGTAGTTTGCAATAAAAAATCAAAAACTTATACCGCTTAATCTCAACGAAACACTCGTACTGCAAAATGTATATAAAAAACAATTAATAAAGAAAAATTAGAAATAATTTAAAAATGAAAATAATATAACTGATGATGAATGAGTTTATATTTTGATGGTTGCAGATAGTCAAATCGAAATGGAACTAAAAATTATGTGAGGAAGAAATTAAATGAAATATCACACTTTATGATTAAGGATTAAATATTAAATTTTTAAAAAAAATAATAAACAGCATACTCACTGATAGGTAAGCCATTCATAAACAGCTATCTTGTAACAAGTACTTAGAAGTAATCACTACTGAAAGGATATAAGATGAAACTATAAAAACCCTACCAGAAAGAAAGAAAGTAGAAAATATATCTTAAAATATTTTGTCGTGTAAGTTTGTGTGTGTAAGTCGCACTTTAACACCAGAATAATGACACTCGAGCAGCTTGGCATGAAATTTAAGGAAAAGTATGTTGAAAAGTAAAATTAGTTTTACTGTCCTAATTATTATCTTTCTATTCACTCATACGAATTTTTTTGAAACTCACTAGTAACGAAATAAATTTTACATCAATCTCTTTATTTTTGGTTTATCCTCGTTCTTTTAAATCATAATAATCGCCAAAAAAATGTTTTTAAAGATTTCTAATGTTTTTTAAAAATCCAGAATTAAAAATAAAATTAAGTGATTTTATTGAATAATAAATTGTATTGAACGTTATTTTATAAATAAATATTGAACATAATGATACAATTTTAAATGAAACTTCTTATGTAAATAGTTTTTTCGTGTAGAATCGTACATAATCCGATAAAACGCTATCAAGTTTCTATTAAACACGTATCCTCTTTGTATAAATTACAAGAACACAGCCGTCCCGTGCTTATTTATCACACATGACAGCGATCCGTCAGATGTAATCACGGCGCGTTTACCTTGATCCAAGTCTAGATTACATCCGACGTTGAGTATCAGTGTATTTGTCGAATGAACGTCACAGAAGCGTCAAGCGATGGGAACGATGTCGACGGGCGTGTGCGGTTGTGGGTGGTGGTGGCGGCGGCAGATAGATGGGTGGTTCGATATACGTGGCGGTAATGTAACAACACATCAGGATGAAACCGAAGTGTGAGAGGACGTATGAAGAAACCGGGAGTGTGGGTGCGGAAGGCCGGAACGTTCTCGTAGCGTATTCACGGGCGGGACGCGTGATATGATCGAGTTTGTGACGCTCGTCACATGTCCCACATTGTAAACGGTGGTCGCGACATGTTACATCCGAGGTGACACGCTCGCAACGAATCGAATTACGTGCGAAATACTCGACGACACGGCCCGTGGTGTCGTGTCGACGCTACGCGCCCGTCGTCGAGCAACAGCTAGACGACGGGACTCGTTACACGCGCATTGGGAACAAGTGGACGGGTGCGACTTGGTTAATGGAAAATTATCAGTTGAGTATTTAATATTATCATTTTTTCATTGTCATTGTTTAGAAATACACACACATTTACTTCAATGCTAACACTTCTAATAAGAACGGTATTTTTTGATTAATTGTTATAATTACATTGTTCTAGATAGTAAGGCTTACCATGAATATTTAACACACTTATTAAAAAAGTCAAAATGTTTAAACTATATTGATAACTATTGAATTTTAATTTATATTAGTTTGAAATAAACTTGTAAACGTTTACTTATAACTAGCAAAGAACTAACCATCAAATAGGAAAAAAAATCTATAGGAATAATTATACTAGATAAAAATGTCACAAAATTAAATATTATCCTTAAAACTCTCTAGAAACTTCTAATAACTGAAACTGTTGTTGATCGAGTTAATCAACTATTCAGCATTACTTCATAAATAAATGAAATGAAATAATAGAAGAAACGAATATTTTAAAACACGTATTAAATAAAAAAAGAGAACAATTAAATACGATTTATAGATAATATAAAAAAGTATTAGAGTTATTTAATTGTTGTAGATAACTTCTTTTATAGATATTTCTTTTGTAGATACTTCTTTATTTATTATTTTTCATATTTAACATAGATTATAATAAAACAATTTATTTAATTCTATTATAAACTCTACTGACTACAAATCCATTTTTTTATAAATTTAATAATCAAAGATTACTATACAATTTACTAAAGGTTACTATACAAACTACTAGAAAATTATCAATTCTCTTATTGGACTTTTTACTTGTAAGTCTATTTTCAAATCTTATTTTACATATATATATAGTATTCTAGATATTTTTTTAAGAAAATAATAATACAAATATGATAGTTTGGAGAACAACAGAAATATTTAAGATAGAATTGCTTGTTTCTTTTCCATTTTTAATTCAATGTCCCAATTTGAAGCAAAATTAAAAATAAAACCAAAATCGATGTTACCAAAATAAAGACCGAAAAATGCTCTTTAAAATGATATTAACATAAACACGATGAAAAGACACTCGTATTGAAAAAATAAGGTTAGAATTTAGAAAACAAAGACCACAATTGTTTTCCTACCAAACTAATATATTTGTTTGTATGTATATAACTGATGTGTAACTGAAATGTAACTTTTGATTATAAATAATCGTTAACAAAGTAATAAGGGGAATATAATATTTATATGTATATGTGTGTATATATATATATATATATATATATATATAAATGTATTTGTTTTTGTGAGAGAATGTAGGTGCTGAGAGTTCAGCGACGTGTTGTTAATGCAGTAAAACTCATTTCGATATAGTTGCCGTTGATAGATGCAATAATAACTCATGCCAATTGCAAACCGCCATTTACTTTATTTATGTCGCGTTATTCATCATACGATTTGATTAGTTTATGGCTTTTATGGCGCGGAATGCAATGGGAGTAGTCGACTGTTATTATTTGCCGGCTCGTTGTGACCGACCACGGTCGCCCCCGTTTCGATATTTCTACCAGGGACGAACTGAAACATGTTTCTTGTTCACATACACCCACTTATACGAATTTTCGTCCTTTGTATATGTTTATAATCAGACATTAATTTTAAATCTATGAATTTAATGTAGAATCGTATCAATTAAAATAGAAATACGACTTCAAAATGAATAAAAATTAAAAGTTTTCATTATTTAAAGTCTATTTTTAATAATCAATCATGTTTTACAAATGATTTTTTTTTAATCCAAAAACTGCAAATTTTTTTGATCAAAAATGTCCAATTAACTATTATTTGATGATTTTTGATTATTTTTATATTTACGAGGCTCTGAGGATGTTCATATAACCATCGAAATGCGTATAAACAAAATAAAAAATGATTTTATTAAACATTTATGATCAGATTTCCTTTATGATCTGTGCGATAAAAAAGTCATTCATTTGTGAATTTTACCACAGGGTTAGAATTGTATTGTAATAGAAATCAGTCATGTTTTTATTAAGTATGTTATTACAAAACAGTAATACTAGACAGTATTTTTTAATATAAAATATTTGTATAATCAAATTGGTCCATTTAATGAAAATATTAATTATTCATATAAAATTTAAAATAATGATTCCTGGTAGTTGAATCATAAATTTATTGAATTAATGATTGGGTTTCTATTATTTATAATCTTCAAATATAAAAATGTTAGTTTTCAAAAAACTTGTTTCTACATATTTTCTAAATAAGTATATGTAAAATAAAGAATCAAATAAAAAAAATATTTTTTCCATATGTAAATATATTCACCTTATGTTTTATGAATTAAATAGTTAAGTAATCGACTGATTCTAGAAGTACAGGCCTGAAAATTATAATGTATATTTAATATTATAGAAATGTTATTTTTCTTTGACCAATTTCGATGTTTCATATATTTTTAGGCAATCAATTTAATTTAAATGTAGGTATATTTAAAAAAAAGATTTTTATTTTAGATCAAGCTTGCCAGACGTCCTGTATATACAGAACTGTCCCGTATTGTATTTATAGGGACTGTTTAATATCCCGTATTTTAATGAAAAAATAAAATTTTGAATATTATATTAAGCAATTATAATTTTCAATATTCTTTTCGAATAATCTAACTTAAAATGATTTGTAAGCCATAAACACTGACAATTCGAAGAAATTGTGTTTCCAGTTTACGGTGGTGTAATGGCGGCGATGGTCCTTTCATCGCTCACTTTTTATTTAGTATAAGCATTTTATTAACAATTCATTACAGATGTATTACATTTGCCTATTTTATACATAGTGCAGTATGGTAAAAATAATGCTAAATGTAAAGCCTGAACTGCATCTAACTATATAATGTTCCTTATTACACACTATGTCATTATGTTGTTTAACAAAATTGTTTTAAGTTTCATAGTTGGTTTTTTAACACCCATTGCCCGTATTTGGTTTTCTAAAATCTGGTAACTCTATTTTAGATATTAAAATTGAATTAAATTATTGATTTTAGTATTTCTATGATAAATTATTATAATCAAATATTTTTGATTATTTTACAGAATTCTTGTATTATTCTGAAATGCTTATATATATATATATATATATATATATATATATACATATATATATGTATATACATATATATATATACATTGTACGATTTTATGTGTAAATTTAATGTTTTTCGTCAACAAATTTTACTTCAAATAAAACATACAAGTTTATATATTTGACCCGTCAATATTTAGTAAAACTCGAATATAAATGCTATCTTAGTTTTCATTACATTACATTCATGTATATATATATATATATACATTGTATATAATATGAAGTACACATTTGTAGACGGGACGGGCATCAGGCAATTAAAACAATAGCAAATATCCTCTTAGTGAAATACAAACGCGAGTGATTCAGATATCTCGATGGCCAATTATATCCGGACGTTTGGCGACTGAGGAGGAACACCACGAACGTCCGATGACCACAATATACGGTAGGGATACGAACACTCGCTCCCTAACAGGCGACATCCTCTCTTCCTCGTATCACCCTCGCATCCTTCGGCTGCCCGTTAAATATAAATCAAAGATATACGTCCTCGTTGTGTGAATACATATATATATATATATATATATATGTAACTATATATAATACAGGATTACAATAATTGCTTAAGCCTATGTGTTCAGCTAGAAGATATGTTATTTTGTTCGACTGTGATTTCATTGTACAAAACAGAATGTGTTCACAAAATCTTTAACATGGAAATATATTATTACAAATATATGTATATACAAAAATTATATATATATATATACGATAAATAACAAATATTAAAAAAAATACTTTCAAATTAAACAATTACTTGCTTTAAAGAAAAATAAAGTTCAACTAAATATTTTTTTTATTTCTAATTTAATTCTCATTTTATTATAAATTCACTACTTTTTTAATATTGAAAAAAATAAAACATCTACAAAATTCATTTCGAATTTCATATGGTTTTATCTCAAATAAAATAATATTATCAGAGTTCGGTAAATATTTTTTAATAAAAAATCAATTCATCTAGAAAAAATATATACAAATCTGTATAGACATGTTAAAGACTTTTAATTAGTTTTTCAAACTAGATAGTTAATTTTTTTCTTTACAAAAATATTTGTTTCTATGTGATGTTTTTTCCATAAATTGTATATAACAATGTAATGTGTGGAATGTATCATAGTATATAACACTAGCTTTGTTATAACTTAATAGTTTTTTAATATATTTAAAAAGAATCAAATCATTTTAAAAAACTAATTATTCTTTAAGACATTTCCTGTATATATTAAAAAAATAACTTAATTAAATTTAAGCATGAATTTCAATTATTTAAATGTAGAACTGTTTAAATTGTATTATATTAATATTTATACATAATTATATATGAAACTAACAGTTTTATTTTCTAAAATACTAATTTCTGAATTGTGTTATAGCCTCTATTGACAATTTGGATTATATCTCACATTCGCTGCGACATTTCTATACACACACGCAGAGGAAAAAAGAAGCTAATTCGTTTAACTCTCACTCCTATCTCCCCGTTTCAAAATCGTATACAGGGCTGGAAGTGTGCCGGTGAGCTTTGCAACGAGTAGTGTGTGTGTTCGTTGCACAGCTATCTCGCGTTAAGAGTTCCCAAGCGGTCGAAACGAACGCCCTGTCCGCCTGTCGACCGCCGTTACACCATTATTACAAGTCAGAGATACCCTCACACTCGCACGACACGTCAGGGAGCGAATATGAAACAAACCCTTCAGTTACATTCATCGGTATATACGTACAGACACTTGCCTGTTGTACACTAGAAAATGTCACACAAATCATACACTATCTTGATTTACTGTATTTGTTAACGCTGTAATGCGTATTAACACCCGGACTCTAATAGATACACTACTTTTGTGTGTTCCTTCCACTTTAATCCCTCGTTCAAATACATACTTACTTATATACATACATACATACATATATATACATATATGTATATGTATATATTGAGTGCAAAAGTTTTCATGGGTTTCGTGATAGAAAAATGAACTGAATAATTTTATTAAAATAAATTTATTCATTCTACCAAGTAATTGTCATTGTTTTCTATAATCTTTCGGCAACGTTCTGGCAGCGCCTTATCATAAAAGGTGGCCGGTATCTTGTCGAAGAACAAAGAAATGTAGTTTTCAGATCATGAAGAAAAGCGAATTTTCTATCCTTCAAACTGTTTTGTAAAGTTCGAAATAATCCATAATCTGATAGAGAAATGTTAGGAGAATACAAGATCTGAGTTTAGCTTTCAGAGCTTCTTCTGCGTTTGCATCGAAGTGTTAGCTTTATAGTTATCGTCATGAAAGAAAGCTCGCATCAAATTGACCCAAACCAGACTTTTTTTTATCAATTTCTACCTTCGAATTGTCCAATTATTGATAATATTTATCGGAAATGATGGTTTCGCCAACGGGGAGCAGTTCATGGTAGAAAAATGAACTAAGTAAATTTATTCATTCTAACAAGTAATTGCCATTGTTTTCTATAATCTTTCGCCAACGTTCTGGCAGTACTCTTATAGCTCTATCATAAAATGTGGCCGGTTTCTTGTCGAAGAACGAAAAAAACATATTTTTTTAGATTATGAACAGAAGAAAATTTTCAATTATTCGTACTGTTTTCTAATGAACTAAACAAATAATAATATGATAGAGTAATCTTAGGAAAATACGGTGGGCAAAATATAAGATCCCAGTTCATCTTTGTGAGCTTCTTATGCGTTTGCATCGAAGTGTAAGGTCTAGAATTATCGCCATAGTAGACAACTCCTATTCGATTGGCCAAAACCAGACGTTTTTCCTCACTTTCTTCCCTCAAATTGTCCAATTTTTGTTAATATTTATCAGAATTGATGGTTTCGCCAATGGGAAGCAATTCATAAAAGATCACACCATTGCAATCCCACCATACAGACAGCGTAACCTCCTTTGAATGCAAACCGACCTTTGGCATAGGCTGACCCCCTTTATTAATATAACTGCATGTCCGTTTCCGTTCCACATTTTATAATGAATCCATTTTTCATCATCCGACACTACTCGATCTAGAAACCTACCATTTTGTAATTGGCTAAGCAAGGAATTGACTGTAAAAACTCAATCCATTTTATTCTTTTCGATCAGATCATGTGACACCCAAACATAGAACTTTAAATTGTATCTACCACAGATCTGTTGAATTTTGTAATAACATTTTCTTTAAATTACAATAAAATCCTTATTAGTGAATTGATATTTAAAATAAGAAATGATATAATGATGCCATTATCTATTCAATGAATAAAATACAAAGAAGACAAATTATACTTTTTTCTTGTATATCTTTTTTCTGTAAATTTACCCACTGACAGCTATCACTAAATTAAAGAAACTCATTAAAAATATATCATTTTTTCTACCAGAAATATTTCAATAATCATCGATACATATATATCTATATCTATATATATATATATATATATATATATATATATATATATATATATATATACTGTCCGGTCAACAACAAAAAGTGAGCCATAGTGTATACCGTGAACGCATGACTGGCTACAACAAAATCTTAATTATCGTCAATTCATTGGAAACAGTCGAATAGTAACGGCGGAATCGGGAGTATCTTCGGCGTAACGCACATAACCTAACTTTATTGTAAAACGATATTACCGTTCTAGTTTCATAAGTCATTACCAATATCTCGCGTTCATTGTACATACAGATATACAGGAGGGATGTATCTCTATGTATGTATGTATGTACGTACGTATGTATGCAAACTTTAACTAAAGATTGCGCCCATAAATAGCAGTTACGGATCTAAGATCATTTCGGTTCATTGTTCATCTTTGGGAATTGTTATCGTGAAATATGGACATTGAAATCGCATTGAAACAATCACGAAGGAATGCTACACTGTTACTATAAGCAAGTAGTGTACTTGTACTTCGTGCGAGGAAATACAAGTCTTACTTCAGTAATTATATATATATATATATATATATATATATCACATCCTTGAAAAAAAAACATTTTATAATACTAAAATATCCAATCTTCTATATTTTTTATTTTATTAATCTCTCAAAAATTGAACGAAAATGATTAAACAACACTTCTTGTTTTTAAAAATATTTTATGAGAAAATAATATTAAAAAAATAATTTGGTTATGAGTAAATAATTAAAACAATTATAATACCTGCAATTAATTACTACTTGAAATATTAAATAATTTCTTTTATATCGATTCATATTTTTTTATGAAATATAAAATTAAATCCATTACTTTAGAGTTCATGGTAAATTTGGACTCCTTCACAATATATCTCCGTTCTTCTCTTCAACTTCTCAACCTCACATCATCATCTTCCAGTTTAATTTTCTTAAGATACATACATTTTTTATCTTGCACATCCTTTTCTTTGACTTCTTTGTCATCTATTTGGTTCCAATCACCAATGTAGCAACTATTTGGATATTCTTACTTTATTCACATATTCTATATATGTCAGTCAAGACAATCTTTGATTATTTTTGAAATCAAATCATGTTCTCACTTCTAAAGTTTCAGTTTCATTTTTGGTTGGATATTATCATTCTTTTTCCATCCGATTTTCGATAAAATGTTCTAACAATTAAATAATGTTTAGTTCCTGTAAATTTTCTCTATAGTAATAAAAATCAAAATCGTCATTGTCATCGCGTAACGGTTTCTTTGTGTTCTGATTGGTTAATGAGATTACATGATTATTCTTTCTTCTTCTTTCGCATTGGCTAAAAAGATTGCATGATCTTCATTGAATGAATAAGTTATACTAGAAAAACATATATATATATATATATATATATATATATATATATATATATATATATATATATATGTCTAAGCTAAGTATCAATAAGAGAGCGAGGGACGTCGAGTGAGATGAGCAGGGAGAGAAGCCAGCCGTTTTTTATTAAACATAGATTTTTATAATAAAGCTCATTAGAAGCTTAAGAAGCTATGGCAGGGGTGGAGAACCTGTGGCCTTCTAGGCCACAGATTCAAGGTCAAGGGGTTCACAGGTTCAATAGGTTCAAGTGCAGCCTTTTGACTGAATCCAAACTTTACTGAACGATTTTTTTTTGAATTGAAACTTGTTAAGGTTACAAATGACGGATACACATTTAGAGGATCAACTAAAACTTCAGACCTCCATGCTGCAAACTAATATTCGAAGTCTTTCCAACAAAGTCATTAAAATATTATTTAACTTTAAAATTAACAGTTTTCATTTTTTGAAATTATTAGGTACATAGTAGTTTAATTTCTACAAAATTATGTACATTTTTAAGTATATCTAATTGAAATTTCTTAAATGTGGCCTTATTTGATAACAAATAAATAAATGAGGACTTCCGACATGAACAAGTTCTCCACTCCTAGTCTATAGTATTTACTTTATCAATTTATTTGATAGGAAGTTAAAGTTAAGTAATCAAAATATACGAAAAATGATTTATGTACTGGTAACATGTGTAAATAATATTCCTAGATTCGATTTAAAATACTTATTCTAATACATTGCAATAATTACATAAAATATTCTTATACACTTTAAAAAAAGAAACAGAAATAATCTACTCTTTTATATTATCTAAAATAAATGGATCCCAATATTTCTTTCTTTCAAATATTTAATTAAAAAACAGTTTTTTTATAAGAACAAATTTATTATTAAATTTCGAGTTATTTCTTAAAATTTTGAATGACAAATCAAACTTGAATTTCATATGATTAATACCGAATCACTTCAATCATTTTTATTCGTTCCACACCTCACCAATCAGTGTTCACTCGGACGACGTAACCTGTATGTCATCTCGAACGAATCTCTCATAATATAGACACACATACATACACAGTCACATAATACCAAATCTTATCTGTTACTCCACTCCTTACCAATAAATTCATATGACTTGGTATAATACTTGGAATAATATCAGTTTTGGATCGGTCGGTTTCTCTGGCTTCGGTCTGTTTGGACATAAATTATCGCTAAGTTTTCCGACCGAAAACTAACCGTTCGTTTCTCCAATGTGTACGTATACATATTAGAGACTGGCTCTGTGCCTGCAGCTCATAACCATCCAACGAACAACAATTATTAGCACTAAACTTAGCGGCACGCTAGCGCGCACTCTACGAGAGGAGTCTCTCCCACACTGTACACATATTTATTCGTGTGTGTGTGTGTTTGTAGCGCGTTAGCGTTTTGTAATGACATCATCGTGGAAACAGAGTTGTGACATCGTAAATAACGAAAATGCTTCTTCGTTATCCTCTCCTATTCGAAACACCGTCACACCACTCTTTCCCCCTTATGTCCTCTTCTTTACACACATACACAAATATGCCACGTATATGTATTCCGAAACGGTAATGGTGTACTGTGGCTCGAATGTGTTGCTGCCTACTCGAAACCTCAAAATTTACCTCCAAGTCATGCGGTTCGCTTAAATCCGAAGTTTATTGCATGCTCGGATGGTTTTACGCGCATCTACACGACTCCTTTCCGTACAGAGATGATCTGTAACAATATACATATATACATACGCCATTAAAATGTAATAGAGATTGATCCGAAACTCTATGAACGAATAAGGAGAACAAATACGATGAACGAATACGCTCTAAATACTCTTAACATATGAAAATTTGGTTATATTTTATTTTTTATCAAACAATTTTCATAAACATATTTATTTACCATAAATAAATTCCTTCACATATTTTTATATCTATAATATTTACTATTATCAAATAAACAAACTGACATTTGTCAAGATACTCTTGTTTATCATAAAAGTAATATATTCGTAATTGACAAATATATAAATATAATCTGAATAAAAATTAAAAACTATAATAAAAAAGATACGTTTTAAAAAAAAATAAAAAATATAGAAAAAAAAATCAAAATAAACCTAATTAAAAAAATGTATACTGCTCTTTAGTTCATCCTTCAAATTATAAAAAAAGTGTTATTTAATATAAGTATTCAGTAGGCTTCTAATTTGATTATATTTTCTCTCTATTAATAAAAATCAAAATCGTCACTGTCATCACGTAACGATTCATATTCTGATTGGTTGATGTAATCGCGTGGTCTTTAATCTGGTTGGTTGACATCAGTCACATGTATTTAGCTCTTTCACAGTCTACAACGAAAGAGAGGATACGATTTCAGTGTAAAACTGATAAGAAATTTATTGCAAATATTATATTCACTGAAGTTTTAAAGTAAAAAAGTGTTACACATTTTAACATTGTATTTGATTGTTAATTTTTATAAACTTTTTCTGTAAAAATTTTACCATTTATATTATTTGTGAATATAATTTGTTAATATAATTTGTTAATATCTGTTATTTATTAGAGAAATAGTGTCAAATACTATTTAACTTTCAGTATGAATGATAAACATTAGAGTTACATACAGTAGCTGAAATTTAAAAAGTTCTAATATTTGAGAAACATTGAATACTCAAAAAGAGATAAGATTTTTCTATACTTTAGTGCTCTAGAAATGATGAAATTGCCATCAAAGAGGATATAACAAATAATCAATAATTATAAACAATAATTTATTGAACACTTTTGATTTTAATTTTTCTGTAGTTTATGGTGTGAAAAAAGAATTAATTTGTAAAAATAAATTTAGCTTAAATCAAAACAATATTGTGAGATATATAACTATCACCATGGACTTATATTAATACACAGTATTTTCGTCGAATATATAAAATATTAAAAAAATATTCATCCACAAGACAATTTATTATTAGAGAAAATTATAAAATACCAATTTATATTAATTCATTATGATGTTCAATACTAAGAATATAAAAAGAAGATAATCATTAATTTTTATAAGAAATCAAAATTAAAAAATATAAAAAAAAATATTTTTTTCGAGTATCAGATATAATTGTTTTTTTAAAGTGCATTGTAAAAAATGCACGTTTTTCAAAAAAGTATAAATTAATAATTAATTCTTATTATTATTTTAAGTATATATTATATTATTATTAATATATTATATTATTGTATTATAATTATAAATTAATTCTCTAAAAGAAGTATAAATTAATAATTATAAGTTACTGTTAGCCAGTTTGACAAATAAATGCTAAACTACATGCTAAACTCGAAGCGTCTTAAAACTCCAATAACCAACCCACATACTAAAAACATTTTTTTAAATGTTTAATGGTTGCTTGTTTTTCATTTTAATTTTAGCTTATACATAAATCGATATTGCTTCCAAAGAAAAGAAGAATATGAATATTTTTCTATGTCTTAGATTTGATTACATTTTAATAAGAAAACACTTTTACGACGTATGAAAAATAATTCATTCAGAGAAATTGTTTAGCCATAGTAATGAAACTAAAATTGTCACTGTTAATCAATTATAATTCTAATCTTTTGAAATTAAGCTTAATACTCAATCCATTACTAAAATTTAATTACAATTCTATACATTATAAATGGATTATGTGATTAATTAGTTCATATAAAACTACTGTTTGATTTAAATCATTTCTTTCAAATCTTAACACATTTACATTGAATACTAAGATTTTAATTCTTTTTTCTTTTTTATAATTTGTACATATATATATATATATATATATATATATATATATATAGTACGACGATTTTATAATCGTCAAATCAGAATCGCGCGTTCGAACAAACAATATAATGTGCTCATGTGTTACATCCAAGTTGCAGATTTGCACAGTAAGATTTAGAGTCGGTTTCAGCAGCATACTATCACGTTACACATTCGTATGTGTTCGCGTAGTAATTCGTGAAGAGGGGTAATAGAGAGTATAGAACAAGTGAGTGAGTAAGTGGGTCGGTAAGGAGTCGCTAGCGAAGGGTGTAATATAGAATGGAATGAGAATGGGACTGTATTACACGGTGTAAGATATCTCGCGCTCGGTTTGCCCTCTGGTGTTGCCGCCACCTACCGCTGTACTCCTCGTGCAAACCCTAATATTCACGCAAATATATTATTGGTTTTATGAGGCAAACGGTTATTATCATTATCAGTTATAAGTTAGTGAGTTGATTTCACAATGTTCGTGTAAGTTGTGTTAATAGTGTATGAGTAAGAAAAGTTTGAATTGATTTCTGAGATTTATTATGCGCATACAGTTGTTTGAACACGGATACAAACGTGTACCAAGTCAATAAACTATTTGGTGTCTTAATTCGAATAAGCTGTTTTTATTGATTTCGTTTGTACGATAAGAATCTTCTCTACAGATATCATTGTGACCCTCTTAAATGAAATGATCGTTAAATGTATGAAAAGATGTAACAAATTGATTATTTTAATTGGACTATTAAACTCTTCTTTTAAAAAATAAATCGGAAAACTTTACAAACTTTCATTGAAAATAGATTCACAAAAATTAAACGAGACGTCATATATAGTATGGAAATTTTTAATACTTTTAAATGAAACAAATAATTTAAATTTCCAGACAGAAAATTATTTTTAAAAAATATCCTTATACATAAAAAAATCTTATAACATTTAGTGGCTAACTTCTGAACATACCAGTCGAGTAATAATAACGAAATTTACTCAAAAGTACTTGTAATCATTTCAAATAATCACTACTTCTTGTATAAAATAAACTAGCTGAAAAATATTAGATTGGTAGAAAAATAACTTCGGGTTATAACATTCAAATTCATATACATTTTTCTCTTTTTTGATTTTTCTATCTATTTTAAGTGATCCAGAACTGTTGAATGACTAACGCCTAACTTTTTTGCAAGCTCTAGAATTGTTGTGCGTGGTACTGATTCAACTGACGTCTTTAGTTGGTCGTTATGAACCGAAGAAGGATACATGCGACCTTCTTCATCTTAAAACCTTTCGTTCCCAGGGCAAAATTTTTGGAACCACCTTTGCACCGTATTTTCCTTAACAGTACCCTCACCAAAGCATCGCTTAGTTTACAAAAAGTTTCTCCTACTTTGCCGCCCCTTTTGAACTCATACAAAAATGGTCTTATTTGCTTCTTTCTCATTTCAATAGCCCAATTTGAAGCAAAATTAATAATAAAACCAAAGTCGATGTTACCAAAATACAGACTGAAAAACAGACTCTAAAATGATGTTAACATGAACAAGATGAAATACCACTTTTATTAAAAAGAATTAAGATTAAAATTCAGAAAACAAACACCGCAATTATTTTCCTACCAATCTAATACATTAAATTTAAACAAAACAACATTCAAATTTAAGAAAGATACAATGATAGTTTCGATAGCAATAACATTCATGTCTTGTCGTGCAATAAAATTGCATCTTATAATTTTTTGAAAATTGAACATTGCTTTACCAAAATTAATTTTAAACATGTCATATATATTAAATCTATCTTTTAGATTCAATAAAATAAATAAAAATATTAAAAAATACAGATGTTTCGATATAAAATTTAATATGTGAAAACTAGTAATATTTTCCAATTTTTATTGTGTTCTTTCCGTTTAAATTTTCATACATTAAACAAACTTCACTACTTTCCAAAATCAGAAAAAAAACTTCATTGACCTGAATATTTCTCTAACGACAAACTATTAAACTAATCCAACAACCATACAAAGTTGTAATAAAAACGAAGCATACTCAACTGTTATGATTTTAAATACTGGTATAATTAACAACACATACGAGGAACACCTATACATACATGTGTGTGTGTGTGTCTGTATTTAACTCGATGTGTGAATATTGTGTAAACACGTACATACGTGTGTATGTACGTAACAAGATTGGAGTTTAATCTGAACGAGGCAATTCTATCAATCAGTGCGTTTGAATACTGTTTGGTCGCTCGTTATGGACCTAATTGATGGGTGGCGTGCGCCTTTCGGAATTGCTTTCGGGATTAGTCGACGCTGCCATCTAGTGCGGACATGCCATTCAGTTATTATTATCAATAGCTCATCCATAATCCAACACGTGTACGTCCAATTGTCTCGTAATAGAGAATTTAGTATCGATTGACGATTATGGAAGATTTGCGTTGCACCATTTGCTACAACAATTTGATACCCTACGTTTTAACAGTCATATCTTTTTTATATTATAAATATATATATACACACACATATATATATATATATATATATATATATACATATATATATATATATACATATATATACACACATATATATGTACATATATATATACATGTATATATATATATATATTTATATATGTACAAATATTCATATATTAATATGATAAAAAATAGAATTGAACACTAAATAAAAAGTGATACTCCATCACTCTTATATTGTACAAACACATACATTTCTTTTAAAAGCATGAACTTACAAATGTTTTTTTAAAAAAAAAGTCTTAATACAAGCAATCTATAGATTTCATTTACACATCTGATATAAAATAATATAATTTGTAATAATTTGTACAAAACGTTAAAATAAATACTTGTTGCAGAGCAACATGTTCAAATAAAAATGTTAAGAAATATTTAATATCTATAAGAAATAATAAATCACAAAAGATATAATCCTAATACAATTATAATTGAAAACTATAAAATAAAAAAAAACGGTACTCAAAAGTATAAAAGGTATTTGATTAAAATGTATTAATAATTATTTGGATATATTTATGTCTACAATAGTTATTATTCTTAAGAGTTTTTGACCTTTTGAAATTATTGACTTTCACTTGTATGTATATATATATATATATATATATATATATATATATATATATATATATATATATATACACGTACACACATGCATATGTAATGGAATGTATACCCCCTGCAATGCTGTAAAACCGAGGGTATATTTTTTCAGCGCAACACAATTTTCACAGCCGATAATTTTAATTGAAGCCGTATCTTAAAGACTGGCTCCTCCGGTCGGTCTGTCGGTCGACGGCCGCCACCGAGCAGAACTGCACCCGTTCCACGTAATATACCGATCGTCTGTACCTCTTCAAACGGTGACTAAACAATCCGACGAGAAGTGTAACAGAAGCGGCGGCAGTAACAGCGGCAGCAGCAGCATTCCGATTCTTCTAGATACGGAGAGTTAATTCTCAGCGAAGCAATTAAAAGGAAGTATATTTTAAAGAAACGCAGTTTCCATAAATTGTTATCACCCAAGAGAGCAGTACGGACCCGGAGCATGTAGTAGAAAATGCGACGTCTGCAACCCCTTCTTCTTCTTCTTCTGTTTCTCTGCGTCGCCGTTGCCTTTCTTTCATACTGGCGCGCGCGTCTCACCCGCCGCGACGGACGGGCCTTCCTCCTCATCGCGAACGACGCGCTCACTGTGTTGGTTGCCTGTCTATGCTCGTCCATAAAATAAAAGTAATTTATTCAAAAGTTACTACTTTATTCTGTATTCCTTATTAGGTTGATGCGCATGCCGCCCCCGACGGTGCACTCCGCTACTCTGGCGCGCTATCTCTTGCGGCAGACATGAGTTACGTCAATTTGCATCGACGATTATTCTTGTTAATTTTCTTAGTCAAGTCTTGCTTCTTACACTAATTGTCTTACACTTTCGCCATGATATTTCATATCATACACTTACTTCATTAGGCAGACGTTCAGAAATAGTCTATTCCATATTCTTTTAGTAATCAATCCTAAACTATCAGTAATTTAAATCAACATCATTATTACATTTTCTTTCTAAAAATATATTTTCTCAATCTTAAATAAAAAGTATCAAGTAAAAAGCTATTGTGTAGCTTCTTTTGTACAACTGAAATCTGTAGTTTTAATTAAGAAATTTTTCAACAAGTATTATTACTGAAAATCGACTTAAAAACCATTTTTTTAGTTTCAAATTATAATTTTTCATTTATATTATAAAAGAAATATATTTATTTATAATTAGTATCACTTTTATAAGATTTCAGGAATATTCCTCCTACTTACAGTTTATATTGAAATGTATTGAATTTTATAACAAAATATATTATAAACCTAAATAATGTAAGAAAAAACGTTCCATGTATTAGTTTTCAAATATAAAATTATCGAATAATTTAATAAAACCAATAATGTATTTTATGAATTCTTTTGTTAATCTGAAAACGGCATCGATCTAAATTTAAGATAATTACTTATATTTATTCATGATTTTTTTATTTAGACTAATATATTTCCATCGTTCTGAGAAACTTATTGTTCAAATAAATATTAAAGTAATTGGATAAAAATGAACGTCTACTATGAAAAAATATAAACTGATACTGTTTGCAAATGTCTTTTTTTCCATGTCAATTTATTTTCTAAACAGAATTTTAAATGTTATGTTAACAGAGAAACATCTATTGAAGTAAGCAAATCCGTCTTAATTTATTTAAACAGAACTCATTTTAATTATTTTACAATTCATTTAAGTGAATTTGAATTAACATGAATATTGTGTACATAATAGAAAAAGCAGTAGTGCCAACAAAACGGCCAGTGATTCGGAGTAGTGGCTATAAAAGATATATATATATATATATATATATAAAGAAAAAAGAAAAGGCGAAAAAACGCACAAAAGCGACAAGAGAAGGAAGGGAAAAAAGTACATCCATAAAAGTCAGTTGGGCGGAATGAACGACAATAAACTATACAAATAAATCACGAAGTGGAACCATTTTCCACTGATTCGTCGGTGCGATTATCGCCGGCGAAATGCGTTTTCTTAGGCCCGCCGGCTTCACAGACTGAATATATATGGTCGAATGAGGGATTTTCGCAAATGACATCGACACATCCAGCACACTTTTCTTTTTCTACTCGCGGCGTTCGTACGTACGTACCGCCGTTCGGTCGCTGTTCGCCGCTCATTCCTCCCGTCACACAATTGTTTGTCTTCCGCCCTGACTGCTCGCCTGTTCGCCTTCCTGCCTGCCAGTACGACCACCCGTCCGCCCGTGGACCATGCCACACCATCACCCGGTGCAGAAAAGAAACTCTCTTACAACAAGCAAATCCGCGCATTTATATGTAAATATAAAGACTCCACTGTATCGACTGTTGTGTTTCGTTGCACTGTGTTAGTACTTATTTTTATTTTAAGACGGGTTTAATTCTTGTTTTGAATGTTGCCAATGGAGAGTTATTTAACATTCTCCATCACCCTATCTTTCGTTTTCGACATTCACATGTAGCATATATGTGCGTTAACATTTGTTTGTGTAACGCTGATTTATAAACACGGAATTTATTAAAGTTCCTCTTCGTGTAACACTCAATACATATTCGTTCCAGAATTCGAATTATTTTTTTTATTTAATTTTATTACAAGTTGTTCCCAAGCATTTATAAATAACGAGTTTTCAAAGGAAAAAAACATATAAATTTTATACATTTGAATTTCGGTTGTAAACTCAATAGTCTTTTATTCGAGAAATAATATATTTTCATTACAAATTTTTTGTGTTTGTAGATTTATTTATTACATATTTTCTAATATTTATAACCGATTCATTTCAGAAAATTTTAAAATTCTGAAAAAGTAGATACTCTAGTTTGTCATTTTTTATCTAAAAAAATATTAAGTTGGTAGGAAAATATTTGCGGTTTATGATCTTTAAATTCATATACAGTTTTTAATTGAAGTGATTTTAAGTCATCCAGAAATATTGGATAACTAACACCTAAAAATAAAGATAACGCTGTAAGATCATAATTTCTTTGGAAAACACCAGTGGATTCCTAAATTCATGCCCGGATTCAAAGGATTAAAAGTCATTCCAGTTTTCCATTTCCCCTATATCATTTATAACGATCAGTTTCAGAATCTACAACCTATACTCTTGGATAATTGTTGAATATTTGAATAAGACAAATTTAAGTTGCATAAAAACAATTAATTTGGGAAAATCAACTTATTCACAATGTGAAAACTATAGCTGTAACTCAATGATTTCGATTATATTAGCAGTCATTCTGCATGTCTTCCTTAAGAACGATCAGTCAGAATCTACTGTCAGTAAATATCGATATTTGTTGAATATTTGAATAAGAGACTGTACAATGAATGAGAAATGATTAATTCGTGAATATGAATTTAGTCATAGCGCCAAAACTAGAACTGTATCGAAGTTATTTAGATTATATTATTTTCTCTGTTTATAACTGTTAAACTTGGGGTTATTTTATATATATGTGAGTGGGTGGGTGTGTAGTTGTGTATTGTCTGTATTCTGTATGGGAATATAAAAAAAATTGGTCGTTCGAAATATCTATCATTCAATAACATCAATTCCAGTGCATGTAACGAAACCGTTACCGTTATCCTCATGCGCGACACATCCGTACGGCTCGTTGTTAAAACGTACGGTTTAATTTAACTTGTACAGTTATTTTTGTTCCGAGCGAATCTTGCGCGGAGATAAAATAAAAACGGATCGGTTAATATAAAAGAAACGTCCGACATCTTCACGCACCGACATTAAAACGAACAAATCACGGAACAACACGTGTTTTCCTTCCGCCGTACGTGTTAATACCGTCGACATGAGAAGTCGTAAACACGCTTAAAGAAACACTATTGTTGTTCGCTCCAGCGGTGGACAGATGTTCCGCAATGTCTCCACAACGATGATATCCGGCGCGTCTGTCGCCGTTATATGACATCGAGATTACAACTGGACCGATAAGATGGACGTCGTAAAACCGACATGCTACCAATTCTCTCCCACATTCACTCACCCCGCGCACGAGTGTGTATGTGGGTGTGTGTGTGTGTACGTTTTGTCGATTTGACTTCGTTACAAGTACGGCCGTTTCACGATTTTGGTTTCTGCTTGTTCGTTTTCGAATCACCTATCCTAGATGGTTCGATTATCGTAATTGGTTCAATTAATTTAATTTCAGATATAATTAACTTCCATATTGTTTATAAAGAGTCGTTCGAACAGAACGTTCGACACGTTTTATCCAATTCCAAAGGTCACGGACTCAAGTTTAATTTTAAATACACTTCAAATCGAAAATCTATATAGTTGCTTCTTCAAACCATTAACATAAATATAGTGTTTCAAAATCTCAAAAAAAAAATACAAGCCAACTTATTCTACAGTACCTATCAGAATTCGCTGAAGAGTTAATAATTATAAATAGTAATTCTTATAAACATAAATTATATATATATATATATATTATTTTGAGTGGACCGTAGCGACAAAACAACAAACGAAATGAATTATTGTATCAACGCAAAGACAGTCTACTGTGAAGTTGAAGTTGTGTCTACAGCGTGTACTTCCTGTACACAGCGTGAGCACATTTACCGCCTGGACAAATTTACTAGACTGTTAAATCAGTCAGATATGTTTTTATTTGAACACGTCGTGTGTTTCTTACTCTATACACTTGGAGCCGGTTATTATTTAAAACATTGAATAACATATATACATTTATATATATATATATATATTTATATAATAACTGGCATAAATATAAAATATAGACTCTAGACATAAAACATTGGAAATGTTTCGAACATAGATCAAACATTTATACGACTGAACGAAAAAATAAAAGATATTGTCTTTGCTGTATAAAAGGAAGAGAAAGTTTTGTTTTGTTAAAATGTATGAACTATATGTTTTCTGTAAAGGAAAAAAAATGAAATTTACTCTATTAAACTATATTATTTCCTTAATTAATTCAAAATGACTTTTAAGTATCACTTTAAAAAAAACATAATTCTGTCAATGTATTAGGTTGGTAGAAAAATAATTGCGATTTATGACCTTCAAATTCATTTATATTTTTTAATTAAAGTGGTTTCAAGTGTTGGACTAACGTCTAACTTTTGTGCAAGCTCTCGAATTGTTGTCCGTGGTTCTGACTCAACGCTTTCAGTTGGTCGTTATGGACTGAAGAAGGACGCCCGACAACTTCTTCATCTTCAAGGCTGTGCTCTCCAACACGAAATTTTTGGAACCTCAATTGTACCACACATTCTTTAACAATACCCATTCTGAAAGCATCGTTTAATTTACGTGCAGTTCCTACTGCTTTACCACCCGTTTTAAAATCATACAAAAAATCTCTTATTTACTTCTTTTCCATCTATAATTGAATAGCCCAATTTAAAGCAAAATTAATAATAAAACCAAAGTCGATTTATTAAAATACAGACTGAAAAATTCACTTTAAAATGATATTAGTATGAACACAATGACATAACACTTTCAATGAAAAAAATTAAGGTTAGAATTTAGAAAACAAAAACCGAAGTTATTTTCCTACCAACTTAATAGCTAAATTTACTTTTAAATGAAATCTTTTTCTCCCAACAAACATTTTTTTCTGTCTATAAATTAATAATTTTTGCTTATTTCTTATATAGATTTCAATAATGCCATCTCAGTCCGACTGAAATCTGATTTCTGTTTTTTTTTTCTATATCTTGGCACTCTGAAAACGATGACATTTAAACTTTTGAAATATTATATTTAAACAGTAATTTTTTTAAATATTTGAGATTCTGATTTAAAACATAATTTCTTGTCGATAAACTATAAACTTCAATAGCAAAATGCATAGTAAAATAATTTGTGAAATATTTTTAATAAAAACATTAATCAAAATAAATCATTTTACAAAACTGAAATTCGATTTTTATTTTTTTTCACCGTTAGTAAAGAAACATCGGTATTTTACAATGATTCTTGTTATATAACATTATCAAAAATATAAGTACAATTTTAGGTAAACTGCTTGTAAGTAAATTCAATCAATGTAATGATAATTACTCAGATTCATAAAAAATATAAATAAAGATTAGAAGTAGCAAATCTCATAAACATACATAGACAACACAAGCAATTTACACAAACTCTCTCTTTCTTTTAAATATATATATATATATGATGAGACGGAGATAGAAACACTTTAAAATATTAAATCTCACTCTTTCAGTGTGTACAAGAATGTATATTGTGTAAAATTTCAATAATTATTAAGAAAAAGCTGCAACTGAAATTCGATACAATATCTACACGGCGATAAATCCAATTTGAAAACGACAATAACAATGGAATAACAAAACAAACACGAAACAGATTTAATAACATAAGAAGAACGGATCATAATGTGTTCGTGGCCGACTGCGATCTATATTTTCGTTTCGGATGCGGAGATGAGACAAACACTTATACATACAAATATATATATATATATATATAATTTGTATGAATGTATGTGCACACACACATACATAGAGAGATGAGTCGGTTGTGTCCGAAGCTCGGAACTGGAGATCGTACAATAAAGTTTCATTTCAAACTGGACGTAGAGTCCATCCGACTGGGACGTGTGCCATTTAGTTGTGAACCTCTTTCGTGCGGGATTCAATCCGAGTTTGTGTGTAGTCATCACGGTTGTCACATGCCTCTGCTGCGAGGCTGACCGAGCCGCCCATTACGAGTAATGCCCCCGTCGTTCGATGTACCCACAGTTTCTTGTTTGTCTCTTCGACACATCTCGATGTACATCTGTGGGAAATTGACTCGTCTCGTGCAAATTGACATTTTTTTTAAACACACACACACACACATATATATATATATACACTCTTTTTGTTATAGATTCATGTAACATAAAATTGAAACAAAAGTACTAAAATGAAGTAATTTCTAGAAGATTATACATTTAAGTATTCTATTTTTTGAATGCTTGTAAAATAAAATTACATTTCAGATACTATTTAAAAAAATTCACAGTTAATATGTTATGTGAATCTTAAATTAACGTTCCTGAACAAAAAGGCTAAATTTCTTTAATACAATACAAATATCTTAGGAAAGAGGTTTGTCAATAAGATAAAATCGATCGACACCCATAAATTAATGTAATAAAACGAAGTGGATGACAATAAAAATGTCTAAATATATACATAGTTTAAAATATTAGATAGATAAACTTTTTGTTTTTGCTTGGTAGGAAAATAATTGCTGTGTTATTTTTCTGAATTATAACCTTAATGTTCATCAATGAAAGTGTTTTTTCATCGTGTTTATGTTAATATCATTTTAAAGTGCATTTTTCGTCCTATATTTTGGTAACATTAACTTTGGTTTTATTATAAATTTTGCTACAAATTGGGCTTCTCAATTAAGGATGATAAATTTTTGACAATATTTTTTTCATTGTTTATATAGTAAGAAAATAACCCATTAAATAAATTTAGTAGCAGGATATTGATTTTAAAACTGTATTGTTCTGTAATCAATATTTCAATAATTAATTTAAAAAAAATTCTTGAAAATTAAAAATTGTAAAAATGCCTTAAATAATATTTTACACCATTAAGGCATATAAGTTAACAACAAACTTTTATGTTATTATAAGTTAAATCTCTTAAATTGTTTGATATTCCATCAAACCATCACAATTATTAGACATTTCCAAAATATCTAACATATTTATTTTGATATGATTTTATGATTGTAAAAATACTACTAGATATACTTTTAGTTTCAAAAAAAAAAAATTAATGAGATTTAGAAATAAATCATCTTTTTGTAATGAAAAATAAATAAATTTCCTAGTTTTATTGATTCTATTTCATTTCTAATTTTACAGTACTTAAAACAGGGAGGTTATTATGTCAAAATTATAGTTTTATCGCTGAGTCTAAATTCATTGACCATAGAAATGAACATAACCCCATCAAAATAAAAAAATAAATGAGAACTTAGATAAACTATTTTATTGGTTTTCTGAATGATTAGTGAATTTTTCTACTGAATGTTATACATGAAGTACAATTCATACTCCACTCATTAAATTTTTTGTAGTTTTTCAGTTTGTTTTATCATCATACACAAAATTAAAAATATTTTATTGCGATATTCGAAATATATCTCTACATATCTTTAAATATATCTTTACAAAAATTTCAATTTATAAATTTAATATTTTTCAAGCTTTTATGACAGTTTAAAACGAATTAAATCGAAATTAATTATAAATCAATAAGAAATTTCTAACACGGACATAAAGTAATATTAATTTAGCAAAAACGAGTTTATTTAAAAAATAAAGTCCTTTAATACTAGAAAAATAACAAAAATAAAAATATAAGAAGAGTTAGGAATTATATAGTGATTTAAAAAAGCTACACAATAAAAGAGCTTTTATTTCATGTGCCAATAAATATAGTTTCTCTTATTAAAATAATCCATTAAAGTGTATATATATATATATATATATATATATATATATATATATGTCGTATCAAAAGGTCATGTAGTGTGGCAGATACATGTCGCACACAAAATGGACGCTCACGTCTCGAGAACCGTTTTGCGATGCAGCAGATCGCGTCATCTATAAATTTCGTCTTTAATTAGGCCCCGTTCACGGAAACTCCAGCTGTCACATCATTCGATCTGACAGTTTTATGACAATTTAGTGGCGTTCGCCGAGATCGGGTTTTGTGCGGGGACGCGTTCACAGGACCCCGCCCTGACTGACAGACAACTATGCATTCAAATTGCTTGCTTTGCCTCGCGCTCAACGACGACGACGGAGCCACGACCCCCGACGACCCGCACGATCAATGGGCAGACGATCGAATAGGTATCGATATTACCGACGGTTACACTATACACTACAAACAGTTGAATTTAAATTGTTTATTATACAATAGTGTAACGTATTTATTTGATGCTTTGTCTGTTTTCCTTTTTTATATTCTTCGCTGTTTTTCTACTATTTCGATTAATCGATATATCTGTTTTTGTAAATAGTTCTATATGTTAATATATATATATATATATATATATATATATATATATATATATATATATATATATTCAGTATTGTGCAAAACAAAAGCAACAAATTCCACTTAAACATTTAAGTGTATATAACTTTTCTTCCAATTAGTTCACAATAATATTAATAATGCATACTTATATATTTATGAAATAAAAACAAAATAATATATTTTCAAAAAGAATAATAATTCATTAATATTAAAATTGTAACAAAAACAACTAACTACAATATATGAGAGTATCCAAAACTAAAGCAACAAATCAACTACTTTGTGTAAAAGCCTCTATTTTTAATAACCACATCACATCTGTGTGGTGTTAATGAACTTAAATTTAAAATGGTGGTTCCGGGTACCTTTTTCCAATCATATTTTAATGCTCGAAACAGTTCCCGCTTGTTTCGGAAGCGTTTGCCCGCAACTAGTCGTTTGAGAAACCAAAAGAGATTTTCAATGGGATTCAAGTCTGGTGATTGTACCGGAAAATCAAGAACTTGAATTCCATTGTCTTTCAACCAATCCTTTACCAACCTAGATGTGTGCTTCGGGATATTATCTTGTTGAAACACCCATCGAAACGGCATATTCCACTCAGTATGAAACAGCATTTGTTTCTAAAATATTTTTAAACGCGAAACGATCCGTTATCCTTTCAATTTCCTAAATAGGACCAAAATCATAAGCTGAAAAACATGTCAAAATCATCATGCTCCCACTTCCATGTTTCGTTGTGACTGATTTGAGAAGTTACAGGTCAGCGAAAAAGCCACTGCTGGAAAGAAAACATTTACAAAAAAGGTTTATAGTTTCAACGAAACCACATCTTTCTTAAATCAATTCTCTCTCTCTCTCTCTATGTATATATATATATATATATATATACATGTATGTATGTATATATGTATGTATGTATATATATATATATATATATATATATTAGGTGAACCGAAAAAGAATGTCGTTTTTACAATAACCATTTTCAACGACCAGTTGTCCTGTACCTACCGATCGGTCATCACGCTTTTGTCTTATCGTTGTGTAAACATGTCGAAAATATATTTTAATATTTTAAAAATAAAATAGTATGCCCATTCGCAATGGAAGGATGTATTTCGTCTGAATAACTTATTCGCAATTGTATGTTATTTCAATTTTTGAAGAAAGAGACTGTAAATAATTTAACTGAAATCGTTTGCGGTATATGAGGCGATGCTTTGAATGTTCGAAAATATCAGAGATGGTTCAAAAAGTTTCGATCGGGAAACTTTGATATGAAGAATAGTCATGAAAGTGGAAGACCCAAAAAAGTGGATGAAGACATCTTAACTGCCGAAATTGAAACAAATCCGAAGTTAACTATTCAAAAAATTGCGAACAATTTAGGATACTCTTGGTCAAGTTTGCAGGAACACATTAAAATAATTGTAAAGGTGTGGAGACAAGGAAAATGGATACATGTTTTAAAATCACAAAGGACAAAATTGTAAGCTTAGAATGGATAACAATTCGACATCCAACGTACTCTCCAGATCTTGCGCTGTTGAATTTTCATCTTTTCAGGTCAATGCAACATTTTTTAGACGGTAAAAATTTTAAAACTTATGAAGAGTTTAAAAATGGACTAGCTGAGTGTTTTAATTCAAAGTTTCCTGATTTTTATGAAAAAGGAATTAAAATGTTGACTGAGAGATAGAGAAAGGTTGTATTTGACCGGAATTATATTGGAAATTAATTTTCACTAAATAAAATTGTTAATGATATTTACTTGTTTCATTTTAAAAACCACATTCTTTTCCAGTACACCTAATATATATATATATATATATATATGAGATTATAGTAAATGTATAATTTCTAGATGGAAAAACTAGTGGCAGTAAAAAAGAATCATACGAGAAAAATTAAAAGCCAATCTATTTCACTAACCATAAATTATATTCTATCTTTCAGCATTTAATATGTGTTCACATTGTTCCTGACGTATTTCATTAATGCGGCAGAATTTAATCTATCACTTAATATATATATATATATATATATATATATATATATATATATATGGGTGTGTGTAGAAGACGCTTTTCAGCCTTCATGTTTTCGCGGTAAATAAAAATTGCTTCTGTTTCTATCAACAATATATCAATGATAAATGGTGTGTGTGCGTCACGTCAAACAGCGTACATCAAATGCATAATATGATCTATTGTAGACGAAAATAAGCTAAGAATGAAATGGAACGAGTCGCTTCGATGTCTGATCGTGTGCGTTTCTCTTTTTATCGCATCCGAAACGTCGACGTTAATCTTGATATAAAAATTTTCGATACGTTCTATGATAAATATTGTTTCGAAGAAAATTACTTACGTCAATATATGAGTAATTTCTTCTTGATGTACACACACACACATAAAAAATGTATATATATATATATATACCATTCTAGCCAACAACACTCCCAACAAGAAAAAATCTCCAAAAAAAAACTGTTTTTGAATTGTTGATTACTATTTCCATTATCAAATCAAATCTAATTACTTATTTTTAGAAGTGTCTTAGACAATATATATTTTTCCAATATTTATTAGATGAAAGTAGAAAAAATCTCAATATATATAAAGAGTATTTAGATACAAGTCCAAACGACTGCATTTGGATTTTCTTAAATTTTATTGCTCATTCGTTCTTCTCTGAAAACTGTGATACATCATTATAAGCAATGAAATTAGCACTACTGATTTCAGCTTATGTCTATTACTTTCATTTTTTAGTATTGCTGGATATAGTCTCTTAAATTAGCCATGGCAAAAAAGCAAATTAACGCAATTTTGTTTTATGAGTTTAAACTAGGACGTAAAGCAACAGAAATAGTTCTAAATATCAAATTTGTTTTTGGCAAATAGTCAGTTAGTAAACGTACAGCTCAACACTAGTTCCAAAAATTTCTTAATGAAAACGAAAAGCTTCATGAAAAAAAATATTACGGTCACTGTTTGGTGGTCCAATCCATCCATCCATCCATCTTGGAGTAACAATATCAGCAGAAAAATATTGTTAGGAAATTGAAAAAATGCAAGAGAAGTTGCATCGTTTATGGCCGTCATTAGTTAATCGAAGAAGACCAATTCTTCTTCATGACAACGCCCGACCACATGTCATATAAATGACTTTAAAAAAATTAAATGATATAGGTTATGAAACCTTACCTCACCCACCTTACTCTCCTGACCTGTTTCCGACAGATTATCATTTTTTTAAACATTTAAATAATTTGCTACGAGAAAAGGTTTTCAAACATCAAGCATCAGTTCAAAGCACTTTCGATGAACTCATTGATCCGAAATTCTATCTTTTAGGAATAAAAAAAGTTGTTTCCTGTTTGAAGAAATGTGTGCAGATCAATGGTCTTTATTTCAATTAATAAATATAATTTTTAACTGATATATGCGTTTTTATACTCGATACATAAAAGCCGCAATTATTTTTGAACCAATCTAAAATATATGTATGTATATATATATATATATATATATATATATATATATAATAATAATTTGTTTGTGTATTAAAAATATTGTAATTGAATAAAATCAAATAATATTTTAATAAATGTCCGAAACTAAAACGAATAATTGAATAAAAATGTTTTTCGATACAAACGGTTCAAAATGAAAATAATGTTAAAACTAGATCATTTTCATAATAATTTTAATTTCTATCGAATTCATGCGTTGTTCTAGCGTAATTTCCAAAAAGTTATGCGATTTTTTATAAATTTAAAAAGTAGGGATGATTTATAAATACATTATTTACATTTCTAATAACCGTGTATGTCTAAGCGTACGTTAGAGTTTCATAAAACTGCCATGCACATAAACTCTTGTAAAACAGAAAAATAATGAATAATTTCTCGACTCACATCACGCACAGACATTCTCCTATTCCGAATTACTAATAAACGAAACATTACATTCATGTACATTTTACAATACTCTATATATTAAAACACACGTATTAAATACGTAAAGAGAGCGACCGAGAGAGAAAGAGATCAGATACAATCTTGAAATGATATCAGCGAGAACCCGTGACATTTTAAAACTGAAACAAAACTCACACAACGAAAGTCAGAAAACACGTGCATTGGACATTTACCTAAACGCGAACGCCGTATCTATCCTTTGATTTCGACATTGTTTCTGAAGCTTCGTTTAAAATTTGTTAATTTGTTATCTGCTAAAAAGTTATGACTGTTCAAATTAAACACACATTTGTATATACAGATACAGAGAGCGATGTGTGAGTGTGTGTGTGTGTAGGGAACACGTGTGTTGATACTGAAACGATACACTAGTGTGCTGGCTTGTTGAATTTGCGACTCCACTTCAAATAGATGCACACGAACTCGCCGTGCACTGTTTCCACTGTATTATTATCTAGGAGCACAGGAGGTTCGTAACGTTAGATAATGCCTTTTAATTTCAGTTCGAAATGTTAGATTAAAAACGTACGTTATATTGGCAGGTCGGAAAACTTTACACCAGTCTGATCACTAGCTGAAACGTATTCGAATGTCTGAACTAAGTATATGAATAATTTTAGAACTGTTTTCGAATTCATTCTACAAACTCACAGAAGCTTTAATTAAAATATAAAAAAGTGTATAATTTGATATAAAAATATAGTTCGAACTTATTTTTCTTGTCCCTCGATAAATTTTCTTGTACGTACCAATAACCGCTCTCATTAAATATTTTTAAAACTTAAAATACAACAAAAAATTCAATAAGATTTAAATATATTCAGATATTAACTTTTTCGCATTCGATCGTTTCAATAATATTTATTTATTTATTTTAATTACACAATTTTATAACATCAAATACACTTTTCAATAAAATAGTATTTTAAAATATGAAAATCACCCTATTTTCATCTAATTTATTTCAGATAACACTGATTTCTAAATGTGGTAAATGATCACAGACAAAAAATAACAAACTAATGAAGTCCCTTATTAATATTCATTCTTCTTTCCATAAATTATTTTTATAACTTTTAAAATTTAGCTTGTTATTTAAAAAAAAATAATTTACATATTTTCAGCATTTAAAAAGACTAATTATTTTAAAAATATACAATTTAATTACAGACATCTATATAAATTTAATTCATGTAAAATTAAATTTCGTCAAACTTTTATTACTAATATTTTTTAATTATGCTGCACAAAAAATATAAGTAATTTCATTTTAATACAAATTAATATCTTAACGGTTCATAATAATTTCAATACTTATTTTTATTTGTTAGTGCACATAATTATTTTCTGAAAAAATAAAACAATACATTTTACATATTTGATTTTAAAACCATATTAAAAATTTAAATTATGAACACAAAATTTATCAGGATATAAGATTACAATGAAATTTCAAAGATAATTAATCCTTTGAAGCCGTGTGTGGATCTAGAAATCCATTGATGTTTTCTAAAGAAACTATGTCTCAGAGGGCTATCTTTTGGATGATATATTTAAAGGTCACTAATCTCTTCCTAATAAGACTAAGTTATAACTCTTTATTTCATTAAAAAAATTATGGTCGTCCAAAAATCAGAAAAATCGTTGTTTTTTCATTTAAAAACATATAAAAATTGTAAAGTTGAGAATTGAATTGAACAATATTTTTTCCAAAAGTTCATTATAGGAAGAAAGAGTATAAAAAATTTCGAGATTCTACGTCCATGTATAAGATGTGACCGATATGAAACCGATTGTGCACACTTGATTATTTCCAAATTTTTCACACTCAACAGTAATGTTATTTCTAAAAAATTTCAATTTTATCAATTTTTCTGACTCCAATTATATGTCTCCAATCAAGAAATTTATGTTTTCTCAAATATTATCAACGATTTTCCACGATATATCAGACATATTTGAAATTTCTAATGACTAATCTGAATTAACATTATTAACATATTTTTTCTTGTAATCGACAAATTTGCAATTTTTATTTTGTTTACAATAAAAGAATGTCCAATTAATCGAAAAATATTCGTTAAAAATTTTAGCTTTCTTTCTCCCTCTCCGGCTCTAAAGAGTTAAATAAAAATTTGTTTTCGAATTTATTAATTAATAAACAAATAATTTAGTCGACGGGCGCTAATGACCATAGCGCGACTGTCGAAGCGCCCTAAATCCTCAATAACCCACCAACCTAGTCGAGATTACAGTTTTTACCACTGTGGATAAATTCATTTACACAAATGAATCACTTTGTGCATAGTACTACAAATCCTTTTTTTTATTATTTTCAACAACACAGATTTGTCTGCACCTTCACGCTTGTTCCTCTCTAAATGCACATAATCCATCATCAAAATAAAAAATAATCTATTGCTAAACATTTTGTTAGTAAAAGTGAAAATTGAATGATTTATCAACGAATTTAGATTCTTCATTTTTTATTCAATTTATTTAACGGTTTAAAATAGTTTTTCTTCTAGTATCAGATAATAATCTACAATTCTCTATTTACCCATGTTCATCAAAGACACATAATTAAAATACTTAGATCGTTTCACGAATTGAACATTGTCGGTAAAATGTACAACTTTTTTTTGTGATCTCCAATAAGGCTACAGTACACAATTCGGTCAGTGTGACTTAGAATCTCTCAAATCCACTCTCTCACTGATTTATGATTCGAATTCTTATATATTTTCCTTGAAATATTAAAATTATCCATTTATATGACAATAGGATGCTTAAAGAGACTAAGAGATTAAAAACAAGTGAATTATAATAGGTAGAGTCTTTTTAAATAAAGGTTACATTTAAAAAAATCACAATATTAGTATCTACACAAAAGAGCTTATAAATTTTAGCCTGATCGTACAAATTATGAATACACTTTAACATTTGTACACATATTTAACAGTTATTGTGTTTCAGTTCTAATGAAAAGAGACATTTTAAATAGAATTTATAAATCGTGTAACACTTTGTAAAAAAAATAAAATGTTCACAGGAAAAATAATTTTTTAAAACCGTTTAGATATTGTTAAGGGTATCATACGATTTTAATTTAGTGTTCTCTAACAATTCTTAATGTTTTTCTTGTAAAACTAGTATTAATAGAAAAGCAGTGAAAATCGTGTAATACAGGTCAAAACTATTATCATTGAAATGTGTGTATAGTTTTAATTAAGAGATAATTTGTTTTCATTTTATTGATCAAAAGTAGATAAGAAATTAATTCGTATTATAAATCATATACAAAAAAATCAAATAGAAATCTTAATAGAATTTCATATCGAATAATAACATTTATTAATATAAGAAGATGTATAGCGTACGAAGAAGTACAAAGATTAAAAAAAATCCTAGTCTCGAAATCCGAAAATTAACATTTCATCAGAAATTCCTGTTTCTGAATTGAAAGAACACTTGTGTATGAAAACTGTTAATGATTTAGCCGTATCTGTGTATACAGTGTGCATTTCACGTACGCTCACAATCCGGCCTGTCTAACCGGTACCTCACAATACGCCGCCGTCCGCAGACACAGTGAGACAGGGAATTCCGCGCTTAAAGCCTCACTGTTGGTAACAGTGACGCGCATAACTAATGGCGACGTGCTTTCAGTCCATCAATCCGTACCGGCGTGGACTTGTGATATGCGAATATCTACTTTACGAGCCACCTGTTGCTGACGGCGGCGTGCCATGCGGCCGGCTTGCTCGACGCGTGCCCTCCCGAACTCCACCCGCCCACAGCCACACGTACCCCCGACGCCTCCGTACCCCTATACACTCTACACAGTCGACATCGTTACGTGGGGGTCGACACGAGCCCCCAACACACACACACAATCAAATATATATATATATATATATATATATATATATATATATATATATATATAAGTACATACATACATGCATACACACCCACATATACATCAAACAGATGCCGTATATTAACACACAGTAAATAGAATCGATGACGAAACCAGATATAAAAATAATACCACAATAGGATTACAAACGTATAATTAATTTAAAATAAGAATAAAGAATTGATCAAACAATATTCTGATGTAATTATACGAAAAATCGACAATAAGTATTTTAAATCTTTTTCATATAAACAGAATGTTTGACTTTTTGATTATTCTAGATTTTAATTAGTAAACTATTTAAAATGTTGATTTTTACAATAAAATGATTTTTTTCACAAACGAATTCATTTTTCAGCCCCTGAATCATAAAATTTTTTTGATAACTTCAGCATCGAAATGCCATTAAGCAATAATAAAAAAAATGATAAATAATGATTTATGGAATAATTTTGACTAAAAAAATGTTTGTATTTTGTGGAGTGAAAAAATAATTAATTTATGAAAGTGGATTTAGTCATAGTGTTATAATAAATTATTTATTAAATTTTAATGTTAGTTTTTAAAAATTGGCCGTGAAGGAAAAATTAATAAAGGTAATTAAAAAATGGTATCTGAATATTAATTATTAAGTACCTTTTTTTAAAAAAAAATCAAAAACTAATTAATAATAAAATAAATTTTAACACTTTTTGTCTATTTGAAACTTTTATACAGTGTAACGAAAAAAAATCTTGAACTAATTTTATATTACAAACAAAATAAAAACATGTATGAATATTTAAATTTAAATAAAGAAAGAATTCACATAATAATTAACTAGTATTTGAACAAAATGAAGATCTGTTCTCGTTTTCTTCTATACTGGATAAAAATAATTAATCTGAAATAGCTGATTCTTCAGTTTGTCGAATTGATCTAAATAACTTATTTCTCTTCGTTTTTTTTTAAAAAAAAATTAATCATTATTGATAATGAAACATATTGTTTCAAATATGATCAACACATAAAACTTTACTCATTTACTTGGATTCGACCAAAAAAAATATATTCAAGACTCACCAGCCAAAATAACGGTTGTTACTTTTTTCTATACAAAAAGCGTTATTTATTTTCAACCTATTTCAAAAATACAAATAGTTGATAGAAATTTCTATCTAAAAGAAATGAATCTCATCATGCAACGAAATATTATGTGTTAGGTTCAAATAAACCCAATCAGATTAGTTCTTTCCTTTTGACGATTCTTCTACAGACACATTATATAACGCTGTATTGTGTTATTTAGCAAAATGAATATTTTTTTTAAAAAAAAGCAGCATTGATTTAACCATCCTCCATACTTGAAATTGGTTGAGTTTTTTTATATCTGGAAATTGAAATATGGATTCAAAAATGGGGGTTGTAAATGTACACACCACAGGATTTACATAGAATTACCTCGGATTAGAGAAGTGAAAATGTTTTAAGTTGTTTAAAAATATTTTAGTTTTTATCGTACGATAAAGACTTTTCAAGATATTCACCTTTTAATCCTGGGCAAATGTGAAAATCAATGTTCAAATTTTCAATATTATAACTTTTAATCTAATCGACGGATTTTAACAAATGAAGCATTTTTAGGTTCCGAAGTCCTTTATCTGTAAAAAACTTTCATTCCGATGTAAATCAGTCAAGCGGGTGCAGCGTACTGAGCGCGAATCTGCGTTACTGCATTTGGTAACGCTCCCACCGCTAATATGACTTCCCACTCCATGAAACATTAGACGTGATTCTACGTCAAAAGTGAAAATTTTGAGGATGTAAAAGCCGTCAAAGCAATCAAAGAAAAAATGCTATTTCAAATAAACATTTTTTGAACAGCTTCCAGATTTTTCGTCACAACTCACTGTTCTGTATAGAGAAATGTGTAAACAATTTAAAACAGTAACGCACTCGCACAAATGACGACTATATCCATCAATTGATTCGCAAATCTGTCAGTTTTTCCCCTGTCTTTCAAATATTTGGTAATTAGAGTTCATTTTCCAAAATATTGGTAAATTAATTTCCTGTGCCTTCTTGTTTTTATGATATTTACACTCAAATCAAATCTAAACCAATGAAAACGTGTTTAATATCATTTTCTATTATATTTTGTATTTTATTCACTCGAATAAGATTTTTTTTGAAGAAACTGTATCTTTTTTTCTATGTAAACATGAAAAGAATGGCGATTTAAATGCTAAAGTTGAAGCACTGAATTTATTTTCACAAGTAAATTTCTCATTCACTCCTCAAACATTTTTCTAATCAAAAATGTTTACTAATTATTTATTAATAATTTTTCATTTTAATTTAAGCGCATTTCAATGAAAATACAATTATCCTTTAAACATTGAAATAGAAAAAAAGTCTGGATTTGAATACATTTTTAATACAAACTAGAGGGCTTCGCCTCCTGCTCACTGCGCTCGCCTACCTTCGGGCTCTCTGCGCTCGCTCACTTGTCAATTACAAGAATGTACATGTAACCGAATGAAACAATAAACATATTTTTCAGAACGCATTCATGTCTATATAATCATTTTCGTAGATATATTGCAACGTGTTGTTATATATATATATATATATATGTTGGTATGTTTATATTATCATTATTGCAGATATATTGCAACATAGTTGTTTTATATATGAGATAAACATATTTAGGTACTATAAAACCTCGTCCCAAATAAATGAAAAGTCGACATGAAATTTTTATTTTCAGTGGATAATTTCTATTATATATATATATATATATATATATATATATATATATATATATATATATATATATATATATATGTATATATATATATATATATAGAGAGAGAGAGAGAGAGAGAGAGAAAGAGAGAAATAAATAATAAATTTGTAACAAATAGTTAATAACATTCATATTTGTGTTTATTTTATTTGTGTTTGTTCTATTTTTGTAGTTTTTTTTTTAATTTAAAAATGAAAAATAAACATAATTTATGATTTTCTTCCAATTAAATTATTTTTTATTTCAAAAAAGTTTTTATAAATAAAATATGTAAAATGAGGACGCAAATATACTTTTTATGCGAGTTTTGAAAATAAATTTTATTCAAAATGAAAAAAGTAAATTATTTACTGTATTCATATATTTATTCCATTTATGTGCATTAAATTATGGATATTTTTTCCTGGATAGAAAAAAAGAATAATTTTTAAATAACAATTATATATTAAAACGTGCATTTTTGTATAGTCTTTAAACAATGAATTTTTTTTTAAACATGTATATTTTAGGTTATAATTACGGCTTACATTTATAATTGTTGATTTATTTTTTTAGCCAAATATTTAAAGTAAATATAAAATTTATTTTTTTTTATGATTAGTTTAAATCAAATAATTATTTTTTGTATATTTTGAATTATTTAATTATTATTCATGATTTTTTCGAAGAAATTACAATAATTAAATTTGTTTAAAAAACAGACATCACAAGTTTTATAAATATAAAAACGATATTTTAAAAAATCGTACACAAAGACGTGACATTTATTCATTTTTCAAAAAATATCCAGTGTTAATATAATTTTATGGCAATTTGATTTAATGGAAAAGCGATCAATTATTTCTTAATAAGTATATCCACCTTCAGTATATCTTATTTTGTCTGTAGTACAAATCAGTTTGATTTGTACATGTGCTTTCCCCTTCGCTATCAAAGACTTTTAAAATAGCAATTTTTAATAATATGGTTACAAAAAAATCCAGTTTGTCTGAAATGACAAAAAAAAAAGAATTAGCATTCTTAATTAATAAGGGTCCTACTGGAAAAAATATTTTTTTCTTTCGTTTTTATACTTCTAATTTTATTCATTAACTGAAATATCGTTGAAATATAGGAACGATTACTAAATTTAGTTAATTAAATAAAAATACATTTATAAATATATAAAAGAATTAAACAAATAATCTCAAAACATCGTTTAATTTTTCATAAGATTAAATATATTACTCAGTAGAATCATTTATACATTCATTAGTGAATATTTTTGAAAATTGAATTAAAAGTTTTATGAATAAATATTTTTTTGTTTATCCTTTTAAATTTATATTAAAAATAAATAAATTAAATGTAGACTAAAAAGTTGTGACATCTAGTATTACGGATATTACACTAATATCAAGGAAAAACTAGGAAAACCCATCCATTTTCAGATAGAAATCTGTATTATTATCTATATTTTACGCGCGCTTTCTAAATTGTTTTTTATTTGCAATGAAAAAAATTCACTTTTATATATTTATATATATATATATATTGTTTGATAAAGGCTTGAAATTAAATGGAATAAAACTGGGATAAGATATGGAACATTTATTTTAATGACAGGTATTAATTCGGAAATATTTTTTGAATAATAAACGAAAAATATTTTAATTTTGTATTATGAAATTAATAAAAACATAATATTAACAGTATATGATCAATACAGAAATATATAAATAATGTACATTGAAAATAAACGACTTAGAACTAGTGATTAATTCAAAGAATGTCGATGAGATTATTTGTCATACATAAATCAAACGACTACTTCGTGAGTAAATGTTTATTGATTTTAAAGTAATATTCACTGTTTTATATAATTACCTTTTTCATGATAAACATATTACAAAATATGTTTACATAAAATTGTAATATACTTCTAAATAATATAAATGTCAGTGATAAGCACACACATATGTATACAAAAATATAACCTTTAAATCGATATGGTTCCTGGAAATATGATAAAACTTTAAAATAATAGTTAAGTTGTAAAAAACTTCCAATCAGATTTAATCCTCGAAAAAAATGACTTCGAGTACAATTTATGTTACTCAAGAAAGTGCTGCAAATGCACTTGCATTGAATAAGGATTTTAATCAAGTGGTTATAGCAGGACGCACTGGTAATAAAATACGAAATTGTTTTAATGAAAAATGTATATAATTATATCCTTTATTTTAGTATTTAAAGTTTTTTCAATTGATGAAGATGAGTTCGTTGAAATCATCAATTTAAGAGTAGGAAAAAATTTAAATTTGAATTTTTCCTGTAACGATGTGGCTTGGAATACAATTGACGGTTTGTTACTTTATTTAAATTAGATAATAAAAAGAAAATCACAATAAATATTAATTTAAGGATGCGAAATTTTTTTAAGATCAAATTCTTGCAACTGCTGCTACTAACGGTGCTGTGGTCGTTTGGAATTTAAATAAGCTAGGGCGTTCGAAACAAGAACATGTGTTTAATGACCACAAGAGAACTGTTAATAAAGTAAATTTTCATATGACAGAACCTTCTTTATTAATTTCTGGTTCGCAAGACGGTACGATGAAATGTTTTGATTTAAGAATTAAAGAAGCTGCAAAGACATTCATTAGGTAACATTCGAGAACATAAATAATTAGTGGTTTCAATTGGTTTGATTTATTTATTTTCCTCAGTAATACTGAAAGTGTACGAGATGTACAGTTTAGTCCACATTCCCAGCATACTTTCGCTGCTGTATCTGAAAATGGTAATGTCCAATTGTGGGATATACGTAAACCTGAAAAATGCTATCATCAATTCACAGCTCACAGTGGGCCTATATTTGCATGTGACTGGCATCCGGAAGTACAATGGTTGTCAACAGCCAGTAGAGATAAGACTATTAAAGTAAATATTCCTTTTGTATTATTCACATTTCAAACCGTGTCTTCATAATATTATGAAACTTAATTTCAAGGTATGGGATTTAACAAATAAGCCATCTCTAGAATATACTATACATACTATAGCATCAGTCGGTCATGTAAAGTGGAGACCACAAAGAAAATATCACATAGCAAGTTCTGCATTAGTAGTGGATTTTAGTGTAAATGTGTGGGATATTAAAAGGCCATACATTCCATTTGCAACCTTTGATGAGCATAAAGATGTTGCAACAGGTATAATTTGGAAAGGAGACCCACACTGTTTCTTGTCTACAAGCAAAGTATGTTTGAGCATGTAGTTCTTTTTAAACATTACTATAATTATAAATTATTTTTGTAGGATAACACATTATATAGACATGTCTTTAAAGATGCTAATAGACCTGCTAGTAAAGCTAATCCACAGGGTGTTTCAGTGAATAATAGAGGTGATATAATGTATGCTTCTAAGATGAATTACAATACATCATTTACTGCAAAAGTGTCAGGACTCATAAGGTAGAAAAGTACCTTCTATTTCTATATACACTTTTTAATTTCATTATTTGTAGGAAAGCATCAATAAACAGTGAACAATTTCATATAGCTTCAAGTACATTACACAAATTCACAAATGGTATTTCATCCTTGGAAAATACTTTTTATGAATGTGCTAAAAGATATATTCTCTCTGGAAAATCTTTATCAGAAATGTGTGATCATAATGCTATTGTTGCTAAAGATTTGGGAAAAAACCATGTATGTGTTATTTATGAATACGATTATCTTGTCAATTTTATAAAACATTTTTTACTTTCTAAAAATTTTAAAGTCTAAACTGGAAACATTTTAAAATTGTGTACTTACAAATTACTTAAGTGATTTATATCTATATATAAATTTTGTTTTATGAGAATCTGCAAATTAAGGAAACAATTCTTCAAAAAAATTCATGTAAAAAATGGTTTCAGTTTTAATATTCTTTTAGGTATGTGTAGTTTGGACTGTTATAAAAGCACTATATGGGAACAATTCTGAAAAAACTCAGCCATCTCTGGGAAGTGTGCATCGTGAAGATACATCTAATTCTCATCCCAGTGGCCAGATTACAATTGGCTCTAGTATTGGATATGATCATGTAACTTCAACTGATGGAGATCAGCATTCTGTTAAAGGAGGTGACACTCCGGGTGCTGCTTACAGTGACGACACAGAAGCAGAAGATGCTGAAGTAAGTCATATGAATGCATTAAACACTTTGACTGGCTTGCATTATCGACCTGGACCTCTTGCCCCTCGTGGAGACTTTATTTTTGGTGAAAATGAATTAGATATGGAATTCGATCGAATGAGTTCTGGGCTCGGACTTCGAAATGGTTTACTAAGCATGTCTCACATGATAAGTGAAGCACAAGATTGGACATTGCCTACAGAAGCGTTTCCTCTTCGCCATGAATTACAAGATAGATCACCTCCACCTGAACAGTTCCCAAACCATGATTCTCCGGATACCCATGAAGATACAGCAACAGTTACTGTAGAAGATCAGCCTTCGTCTTTGCTTAATGTAACATGGGTTCCAAAAATTGATGCTTGGGATCCAAGTTCACTAGTTGTAGAGACCCTGAAGTATCATGCTGCAACTGGTGATGTACAAACTGCTGTGTCTGTTTTATTAGTGCTTGGTGACAAAAGACCAAGTTATTCATTGTTAGATGAAGTAACACAGGAACAATGGAAAATGGGATATTTGGATATTCTAGCCAGGCACAGGTTATGGGATGTTGCTACACAAGTAATAAAATTATCATGGATACCGAGTGTCAACCAACTAAATCAACAATCCACGACTATTTATACAAACTGCGGTACATGCAGCAAACCGTTACAACGCAGCGGTTGGCTATGCGATCGTTGTCATTCGACAGACAATGCATTATGCTGTGTTTGTCATAGGGTTGTAAAAGGACTGTATGTGTGGTGTCAAGGATGCTCACATGGAGGACATTTATCTCATATGAAACAGTGGATGGAGACAAACAAATTTTGTCCCACTGGATGTGGACATTCTTGTGAGTATAGCTAGCATTCAGAAAATGATTAGTACATTTCATAGAAATTATACTTTTTCTTTATTTATTTTGATATGAACATAAATGCAAATATACATTGAAAGCAGAAGTATTAAAATTTGACATGTATTTAAAAATTTCAATGTTTATTACTTTTGTTCTTAAGTAGTTAATTTATGTAAACTTTATAATAAAAATTACTTTTTTTTAAATAGATTTTATATGTACAAAAAGTGATGTGAAATGTTCCGCTTATTATATATTTATATTATTGATTGATTTTAAGGGACGAACAGACATATTATATTTTAATAATATAAGTCATAAGTAGATGAATAAACATGACAAAAAAAACAGCATGAATATATAAATTATGAAATACAGTATATAATTTTTTTATGATCTAGAACTATCTAAGTATTTTTAAAGAAATTCATTTACGTGTGACCTGCCAAATACCGTTTATAAATATTTAATTTTATCACATGAATATTTAAGCTGCAGCAACACAATTATAAGTGTTATTTATATTCAATTTCATAATCATTTGTAATGAATGTACTGAATAAAATGAGTATTATTTTTCATCGTTTTGTTTTAAACTTATGCAATTAAAGAGTATTTAAAAAATAATGAATGTACACTTTATTGGAATGTTTTAATTTTGATATTTTAATAGTACAGATATTAAGCAAAAATAAATGTGTTTAATGTTTACGGTCTTTGATACATGACCTAATATTTTCGGAACCAAACACACCACTGATTACTAAAAAGACAAAGTAGATCCTAGATCAGACGACTACATTTTAGATTCAAAAATCACTCATTCACCACGTTTAGTCTGAATGTCTTTGTACATATGATTTCATAATAGTTAATATGTGGATATGATAGCATAAAACAAAATAAAATAAATTTCACACTTTTGATTAAATATTAAATTAAACATACAACATTTTACAATTCAAATAACAAATTTAGTTTCATATCAATATGAAAATATTAACTTACACGTTATAGCAAATGTGTTGCTTCTTGAAGGAAGTGGTTCTTTCTTTATATATTTTTTTAATTACTTTTGTTTTTTAACATACTGCTGAATGTACCGATTCAGTGAGCCGGTCGTGCGACTTCCGTTCACTCTTTTCGACGACTGAATCGATCGTACCGCCTAGGAAGAGATACCGCCGTCACTGAATCGTACAACACTTTTCGGTCGTTTTTTCCGCTTCCAGAAAAGCTCTTTCAGCCTTTTTTCTTGTCGATATCATTTGATACAGTTTCTCGAAGACCTGTGACACGACGTATGGTCTGACCATCGAATTTTTGGTAAAATAAAGAAAATAACGACCGAGTGTTTTTGTTCACGATACATAAGTACAAGCGACAACGTTACGCACTAAAAATAAAGCCGACGTCACTGAACGATTCAAAGCATTCGTTAAAGGGATAAACTATAGTTTGAAAGATAGTTATCAGGAAAGGATGTGGGACACTGCATAACCTAGAGAATGACACATTTTAGTTTCTTCCTCTTGCATTTGTCTTTGCCTCTGCCGTTGCTCGTTTTATTCTCTTCCATTTTTCTTGATCGGATTTCACGCATCAGATCGAAAAATACCTGAAACGGGCATCGTACATTCAAGCAAAGCTAAGCACGTGATACTGATTCCCAAAACAAACGACCGATACCGCACATAAGGAAGAACATAAAGTAAAAGATTTATAAGAAATGTGATGTGTATACCTTATCTACATTTTCTCTAGTTTTAGCTGATGTCTCAACATATGGAACACCCCACTGTTGTGCTCTGTTGTTGGCTTCGGTTAAGGACACTTTTCTTTTTTCATCCAAATCACTCTTGTTACCGACTAATAGAAAAGGAATGTTTTCATCATTTTTGACTCTTAATATTTGTTCTCTGGGAAGGAAAAAGAACGCAATGTATTTTTTTCAATATAATACAAGTCTATATCGAAATGTGTACCTGAACTCCTGTGTTGCTTGAAAACTTTCATCTTCTGTTATTGAAAATACACACAAAAACCCTTCACCGCTACGAAAATAATTATCTCTAATCGCGGCATAATCTTCTTGTCCAGCTGTGTCGAGAATATCTATTTGTACTTCCTCGCCGTCTAGTACGACTTTCTTTCGATATGAGTCTGCTTTCGTCGGTTCGTAATCTTCCACGAATTCGTCATACATAAACTGTAACGTGAGAGCCGACTTCCCGACACCTCCGCTGCCAACCATTATCACTTTGTGAAGGGCGGGTTGTGTGTTAGGTTTCTTTGACATTTTGACAGTTTAAATGACGATTACACTAAAATTTCGGTGATTAATTAAATTTCAAGAGGCGTTGTCTCATGCAGTCAATGACCCTTCGGCGTCTGAATTGTACCTTTTGTTATATTAAACTTCAGTATATCGATTACAGTGTTGAATACCAGTATGTCTTTTAAATATCTACTAAGAAATTCAATCAAACTGTCACAAGAATTACAAAAACACACAAATCAATTATTAACTATATTCGGATTACCAATCATGACAAAACCCCACCATTAAAATTTCCACCACTCCTTTCAGTCTGACAAACACTGGAAAAACGAGAATCTCTCAAGCCATTCATATTTATAACCTTGTTGCTTGACACTTGTTCTGTTTACTAACACAGACATGTGATGCGAATAGCTCTCTAAACACGAAAATAAAGAAAATGAGCATTAAGTTAGAAGTACAATGGTCTCCGAGTCATCATAATAAATTCATTACCTGGGGAACGGAAATATATCTTTACGAAGTCGATTACTTAAAAGATATTCCAACACCTTGTAAGTGCTTTACAATTGTCAATTCGACGATTTGTATCATTTTTTACAATTTTTAGATTTGAAGTTATCTGATGCGACTGGAGCAAATCTGCTAGCTACTAACTCAAATTACCACTATATAAAATGTGTCGATATTTATCCTCAATCCGACTCAGACCTCTTAGTTGCTGTAGGACAAGCGACTGGAAAAATCGTTCTTACCACATTTGGCCCCAGTAGATTTGATGGTTTAACCGGGAGAGAGTTTGGTAATTTTAATATTAGACTTTTTTCATATAAAATGTTCCAATTGAATTTAATTCTCAGTACCACGACATGCCAGACAATGCAATGTAGTTGCATGGAATCCTGTGGAATCAAACCTCATAGTTGCCGGATTAGATAAATATCGATCAGATCATTGTGTTCTCTTATGGGATATTATGAAATGCCCTTTTGCGGGAGATAACGGATCTTCAAGACTAGGGGTATCTGTAAATTCTCATCATCATCATAATGCTGCTCCCGCTGTTGAGCTAGCTAGGCCAATAGCTGAAATTGGTATTTCGGAAACAGCTCATTCAATTTCTTGGTTCCGTACTCAGCCAAAATCCTTAATTACTGGAATGAATCTGAAACAACTGAAACTTGTAGATTTCAGAGGTAAAAATTATTATGATTCTCTATAAAGAAATGCCCTCTTCTAAAATGTTATTCTATACAGATTCGATAAAGGTTGTGAATTCTACAAACACTAAAGCAGTGTACGGCCTCACTGTTGATCCTCACAATGATTTTCGAATAGCATCATTCATAGATAATCAGATAATTGTATGGGACACGAGGAACTTTGAAAAACCAATGTTGACATTAATGCAAAGCAAACCTATAGTGAAAATTGCATGGTGTCCGACTAGGTTAATATTTATAAATAATCATGTCATTTATATGATTACTGAATATAAATTAAATATTTCAGGAATAATCTCTTGAGTTCTTTACAAAGGGATAGTTCATTAATTTATTTACATGACATTCAACATACAATTGTTGGTAATGATGAAATAGAACCTTCAGTCTTAGAACGTAGTGTTTCTCCTGGTTCACCTCATAATATTACATCATTTTCTTGGCATCCAACAGATGAAAATCGATTACTGACAATAGCACTTTCAGGTATAATTTTATTTTCAGTGATGATTCTCCTACGCACAAATAACTTATTCTTTATGTCTTATTTGATTTTTTCCTGAATTAAATTTCATAAATAGAAATACAGAATAAATGTTTTTATACATTTAAACATTAATAGTAAAATTTTAGGTAATATAACTGATTATTCAGTTTTTGAAAGAATAACTCTTAACTGGGCACCAAATTCTAACATGGTGTGGACACACGGCAGACGTACATTAAAACTTGTAAATTCCCAAAGTAGTTTATACGATAGTATCAATGATATTTCTGTGAAAATGAAACAGAGAGCTTTACAAGATTATGGGTTACAGGTATGCTTATTGATTTTTTTATAAGAAAATGTTTAAAATTAGTGGTTGAAAAATGTTTATTGAATATAAAATATCATAGGCTGAACTATGGAAAAATGGTGAAATTGCCGATGACCCTATGTTAAAAGTTTTATGGAAATGGCTATATCTAAGTCGTTGTTTAGTCGATGAAGGCATTTTAAGAAGTCCTTGCTCAAAACATCCCGGTGTTCGTTCGATCTTAAAATTTGATAACAGCCCAGTGAATGGTAGTAATACAACAAAATGTGAATCTGTACCTTGGTCAGAATCAGGCAATACAAATTGTCATACATCAGTTAAAATATATAGGTACAAAAAGGAAATATTATTCATTGTTTTTCATCATTTGTTTATTGGTTTTTATATTACTTTAACAGGTGTGAAGACCGTGATCGTGCTTTATACCTTTGTGGATGGCGGTTTGACAAAAGTATGGGAACCGCTTTGAAATTATTTCTGGAACGTATTGAAATAGATAGTATGTATTCAAGGGCAGCAACTATAGCAGTTTTTAATTTAAAAATGCGATTAGCAATAGAAATTCTTAACCGTGGTGCTGAGAAACAAAAAGATTCAAATTTGAGTGTTGTAGCTATGGCTTTAGCTGGATTCTCAGATGATAAAAACAGTATGTGGAGACAGTTTTGCCAAATGAACCGGTCACAAATTAGTGATCCTTATCTAAGGAGCATGTTTTCTTTTCTTACTTGTGATAATGAGTTATATGAGAATGTTTTGGTAAGAGTTGCTTAAAAAAAGTTGAATGCCTTCATATATACATACACATACTTTCAGAATGAAACAGGTGTTGATGTAGAAGACAGGGTAGCATTTGCATGCATGTATTTATCAGATAGTAAACTAAATGAATTCTTAAAATCACTTACTTTAAAATTAACAGAAGAAGGAAATCTTTCAGGAATTTTACTTACAGGTATTTTTTTCTCATTTATATATTTATATAAAACAGTATATTTTATGTGTTGAAATCCAGGAACTACACAAGAAGGTATAAATATTCTACAAAAATATTTAGATAGAACTGGAGATATCCAAAGTACTGCTTTAATAGTTGTAAGATCATTTCCTACTGATCTGTTACAAGAAATAATTATTCAGGAATGGATTTCATGGTAATATATAGTCGGTACAGTGTAAAGTAAATAAATTTTTTGATATAATTAACTGTAAATAAAATTAGTTATAGAAACTTACTTGATGCCTGGCATTTGTGGAATCAGCGAGCATTATTTGATATTACTTTAAATTCATGTAATGCAACTGATAAACCTCCACAACAAGTATATGTTTCTTGTACATATTGTGGTAAAAGTATCTCGGCTTATATGCAGGCTCTTAATAGAGGCCGAGGCTATTCAGGTCGATTAGGTACATCAGCTAATAAATTAAAGGTATATATTGAGAATTTCAGTTTTACAAAAAGAAACACTTTGTTAAATAAATATATTGAATTTCAAAGCTCTCGTCTTGTCCAAACTGCCGTAAACCATTACCTCGATGTTCAATTTGCTTAATGCATATGGGTACAGCTTCTGGTTGTCCATCATACCTACAACATGGTAAAGATAATTCTGAAAATAATAAAATGGTTGAATATTCCTCTTGGTTCACGTGGTGTCAGTCATGTAGGCATGGTGGTCATGCAGCGCATATGATTCAGTGGTTTAGGTAAAACTGTAAACAAGGATTTTTCTTCATATAAATATATCATTGAATTAAATTTTCAGAGAGCATTCAGAATGTCCAGTGACCGGTTGTACTTGTAGGTGCTTCTCAGTGGATATGTTTTAAATTAGTCATGCTTTAAATTGAATACTTGTACATCTGGTTGTACATTTTATTCACTTATTAGGAAAATATGTGCAGTGATACTTTATTTAAAAATTTATAATTTTTTAAATGTTTTTTTGTATCTGTTGCTATCCTGTAACAAAAATAATAATTTAAGGAGTGATAATTTTAGAATGAAATGTATTAATTTAATACATATTGTTGATTAAAGTTATGTTAATGTTGTTATCGATTTTGTAACATGATTTTATAAGATTAGTTGCATTTGACCATTAATATAATTTATACAATTCATTAAGTGCTTTTTATTGACCTGAATATCATAAAATGAAGAAATATTGTATTAAGAATCAATTTCTTTTTTCATTTGTGAAATATTAGTGTAACAAAAAATTATAACTTTTTTTCAGTATTAAAGTTTCAGTTTTATTCACTTTATTAGATATGAAAGTAGTGTGTATATCGTTTTTTTGCTCTATTTTTTTGTTTTTGATGTTTTTGTTTGTTTTTTTTTTGTCATTTACAGATTTTTCAGGTGAGTTTTATATCTTCTTTATCAGTGTTTTTCAAATTTTATTCAAATAATATTTTTTTCTCAGCAAATTTCAATTTATTATTAAGTCTTATATCCATATAAATTCTTAAAAAAATATAATCTAAATAGAATTTATACTATAGCACGACAGTACAGTACTAAATATACAGGTTCAAACATTTTAGTTATGTATCAATAATAATGTTTATCTCAAAATAATTATTTAAAAAGAAATTTATAAATTGAAAAATACAATAATAGATATAATCTTAAAATTTAAGAAACAAACATATTTTTCTCTAAATTTTCTAACCAGTAACATAATTCCCCAGCGTAATTTTAATGGAATATGATTGGTCAGTGCATATATGAGTGGATGAATACATGTGGTCCTACTTATCAAAGTATCCCATGCAACCACGTTGCTCGCGTTTCATTAGGAAGTGTCATGATTTTTTCCTCACTATATAAATTAATTAGTGCATTTTTACGGGTATATTACTTTTTTATGATTAATTTTATAGACAGTCGTGTGTTAATACCCATTTTATTCATTGCAAAAACGTGTCGCGTATTCAAAATATTAATATTTCGTTTTCATTACAAGCACGTGGTCGTGCAAATGGACAAGTTCTTTCTTAAAAATACATCCATTAACATCAAATACATACTATAATTTGTGCATGAACTGAACATAAATTCCAATAGTGAATGTGTTTGTCTACAAGAAAAAGACAGTTTTTTTTGTATTTTAAAAAGAGTAAGTACATTATTTTGATATTAATTTCAACCCATAAATCCGATACTTTTAGCAGCTCAGTTTCTATTACGTTTTATTATTAAATAAATGCTTTAGGTGATTGAACATATTATTTATCTATGTTTAAATTAGCAATAATTTAAACTCGTGTTCAATCGAGAATGGTACAAAGTTGTGTTCGGGTCCTAATGATCATAAATATCGATTTATTCTAAAATCCAAAATATTAATTCATTAGAACTATAAATGTATACCTTTGTATGGTAATAAATAACATTTTCATTAGTTAGTTCAGCATATTCACAAATATCCAAATTGAAATAAAAATAAAAAATTGTATAACAAGTGTGTTAATACTGCAATTAAAATAGAATTTAAATATTTTCATTTTTATACAAATATATGGACTCAAATGAACTGAAAAATTGTATAATAGGCGTTCGTACTGTATTTAAAATACGATTTAAATTATTTTCATTTTTAATATAAATACAGTTTTTTATTCGAATGTTAGGAATAAATATGTCTAAATTCATCACAATAAACTGATCTTATAATAATTATATGTATGTTTTTATACCAAATCCTGTCTTGTGATCTTCGTCCTTTCGGATCAGCTAAGTGTTTTTCTTATAATTTCGATACGAGTGCCATCCTTAAGTAGATGTTGAAGATTGTCTTCAACATCTGGCATTCGTGTCTAAATTAATAATGAAGAACAAAATCAATTGATCTAAAAAGACTGAGACCCACAGACCAAAAAAACAGCTAATAATTAAATCTTTTAGTAGAGATAAGAGATGTCATGTTTGAGTACAGTTTGTGATCTTCTCAGATTCAGTTTTAATACAAGAATTTGTATCAAAATCAAACTGTTTAACAGTAGATATATTTAGACAACATGATATATTTTAGTTTAGATTTTGACTTCGTACTTTGATGTGAATTTCGCTTTAATTTTATTATTATTTAATTTCTTAGACATATTAAAATTATTGTCTTTTATGTCAAAACAATTTTTTGTGTGGTCAACATTCGTTATATATTAAAATTTTAGTTCCATTATTTTGAAATAACAATTAATCTCATCTAACTATAAATTCAAAAAAATAGGATAATGTAAATAATGTGTTAATGTTAATATCATTTTAAAGTGCATTTTTCGGTCTGTATTTTTGGTAACATCGACTTTGGTTTTATTATTAATTTTGCTTCAAATTAGGCTATTGAATAATGATAGAAAAGAAGTAAATAAGGAAAAAAAAGTAAGTAAAGTAAAAGTAAATAAAGTTAGGCCTTAGTCATCCAACAGTTCAGAGCCACCTAAAACAGCTAATAAAATCAAAGAACCTTGCAAATGGTATCGCACGAACTGATAAATCGCAATTATTAGTATATATTTGATAAAAAGTATATATTGGTATATAGTTGAATAAAAAGTATATATTTGAATTGTAATTGTTTTTATACCCGTGATTCTGATGAAGTTTTGTACTCCCTTACAAGTGTTTAATTTTTCGATTAATTTCGGCTCTTGTGTTATATTCAGATAGATTTTGACAACTCACGTTATAAATAGTTAACTATAGATGATGTAAGATTATAAACTAATCGTAGGAGTAGACTTGTCTGATACAAAAGGACTAAGACAAGAAGTATTATATATTTAATTGAATAAAACATGATTGTTCATTTAACAGCAAAAAGCTTTAATTTTACCTGAAATAATTTAATCATGCAATAATAAATTTGAAGTTAATCTTATATTTTATAAAATAACATTTTATGGAATATCATCAGTATATTTTGTTTTAAATTTTATAACAAAACTAAATATACATGAGACTTAAAGAAAAGGTATGTTTCATATTGATCGTTTAAATATTGTGGTATTTTATTACAGTTATACATACTTTATATTGTGTTGATACAGAGAATACTAACAGTTTTAACATTATAGAACACAGCTGGACTTATCTAATAATTACTGAAATGCATGAATAGGCAAGAATTTAACATAATAAAACTCATTTCTATATTATGATTACATAATACTGAAATAGATGTGACAAACTGTATGTTAAATTTATGTTATTGAAATATTTCTTTATATGAAATTTAATTACCTGTATTTAATTTTATGTTCTTTTATCAGTTTTTATTAAACATGTCAGTTTGAAACAAAAGGGTTGAGTAAAAAACAGTTTTACACATTTCAATAATTTTATTATTTTTTCATTATTAGTAAATATATATATACATTATTTTACATTTATAACAGTGGTTCTTGTATTATCTTTAAATACATACTTTTGTTCGAGAAACAGAAGTTATTATTACATTGTTCGTATTTTGAAAACTGGCGAATTTTCAAAATAAAAAAAAATGTTTTCAAAGACATATATAAAATTGTCGTGCAAACTAGTTTTAATAATGTCCCATCGAAGGAGTGCAGTTAGTAATTGAATTAGGGGTACATTACACACGATCGTTCTCTATATTAAACTTTAATAATAATTATATATTTATATATAAATCCATCATATCTGAAATATATGTTTAAATTGTTTTTTTAATATCACAGTGTTTTAACTATAACGATGAATAAAAAACTACGTCAGATACAATGTTGATATAGATATCGTTACAATTAACTGGTATTCAATTTATATATGTTACATATATACAGAGTTGTACATATACACATTGTCGACGTTTATAGAATCGGTCAATTCGTATACGAAGTTGACAGCTCATCAGTGGTCGGAGTTTACAATGGGTTGGGGCAGGAGAGACAGAGAAATTATTCACGAACAGTTCAACTCTGCATATGTATATACATGATTTTTTTTTTGGAAATATAATTATGTACGTATGTATGTATGTTAGTATACAATAATAAAATAATTCATTTATAATGAATTTAGTCGACTTATCGATCGAACAGAGCGGCAATCGAATAATTACTTAATGCGTCCGTTCAACGAAATGTGAAAGCACGATTCCACGGGCTCATTTTATAAAATCTTGCTAGTCATATTTCGTTAGTGACGCATATCATTGTAATGGTTCGTCTTACAATTAAATTAACGTCGGAACATAACATCGTAATCGTTTTTCCTGTACTTATTTATATATCTGATGAGCATTATACTAAGTTGTTCAGTTTGTTACATATTTTTTGTTCGTTTTATTATTTGATTTTTTTCTGATATTTACCCTGCTTGTAAAGTCGATTCAAAATATATCTTTTTAATAATAAAATACGACACGTAACTGAAAGAAACAATCTGAATAAGAATTGACTACATCACAGAAATTGACATTTAATAAGAAATAGAATTAATATTGATATATAGTGTTACTACATCGATTTGTATTACATTATTGTTCCTATCATTTACAATGTACACGTAAAAATATTGTTAACTAGTTGATAATGTTATTTTAATTTCCAAGTTTTTTTCATTCAAATTACAATTGAGTTCAAAAATTCAATTCGTTTATTAGATGACAACTTGTTAGTTTGTATTCATGATTTATTTACAACACTTTCTTGTTCATATGATTTAATCTTTTGTCTCAAACAGAAAAATAATCTAAGATATTTAAATGAAATCTTTTAACACGTATTTAAAAATAGAACCAATATCATTTTAAACGTAACTGTACAGATGAAAATAATCAAATTATTAACAATTTTTATATTGATAGCAAAACTATAGACAGTTTTTTAAATATTTATAATAATATAAAATGAGTAATCTAAATTTAAACATTTCAAAACTTAGGATAGATATTTGAGGCGTTGCCTATGTACATCTTTTTGAATTCGCATGAAACTGAGTAACAGGAAGTTAGAAAGCTTGATGTTTATTAATTCATACTATATTATGTAAAATATAATTGAAGTCATTAAATTAAATAAATCAACACATTAATTGTTGTATTAAGTTCCATGTTTTGAAGTTTCCATATGATACACTAATGAAATCAATATACTAGATATCAAATTATGGAAAACATAGAACACAGTTATTAGGTCATGCTAAATTTATAGAATTGATCAAGATATTTTTAAATTAATACTTGTCTTAACTTGTTATTTGTTAAGAGAACAATTTAAGAAGTTTTTTGACGTAAGAGAATAAATTTAAAAATGAAAATAAAATTAAAAAATATCATTTCTTACCTTGAAATTAACAAATTTGAATTTTGAAATAAACTTTCTGTTTTGATTTGATCATAAAACTGTATTTAAGTTATAAATATTGCATTTGTAATATATATATATATATATATATATATATATATATCGAATTTATTCTGTAGATAGTTATTTCTTAATGATTATAAAAAGTAATGAAAATCTGAATTAAAACTGATTTTGAGCTAATAACATTAAATATTCCAAACAAATTAGAAGAATATACTGAAATTATATATCCTATCATTCAATACTGAGATATGATTATTTGTATCGATTTTTATATTCTGCACCATAATTCAATAATTTAGATTGTCATCAAAATATTGATTAACTTCATATTTCGTTTATACATTTTATCTATCAAATTAATAATCATTTATTTAGTAATAAAAATTATTGACGTATAAAAAGTGCGGGTACAAAAAGGAACTAATTTTTTTCAGCATTTGACAAAGCTCAGTGTGATAGCATGAGTATTAATCTCAACTGGTTCATTTCGAATGTTAAAATTAAACATGTGTCATATAAGAAGTGTAAGCTAAAAATAATAATTAGAAATTATTTTTCATCTTTTACAGTTACTTTGAATACTTTTTATGCGATGGATATCTTTATAATTGAAAATATAAATGTGAAATATGAACAATAAATTGTTGATATCATATTTAGTTGACATACATACACACACACACACACATATATATATATATATATATATGTCTGTATGTGTGTGTATAAATATGTGTATGTATTTACATAATAGGGTAACTTTCGCATTTTATAGATGCAACCACTATAATTTTTGAAGAATTTCGATAGTTTTGCTAACTTTAAAAAACATATTGAAAGTATTAAATGACATTCTGATGATCCCTACATCTTACACACAAGTGTCAGCATACACAGCTTCCATCAACAGTTCGGTGTTGCTTACACTTGAGTAGGATGTAGAGTCATCAGAACACCATTTTTTGAAACGGACTCTTTGCTATCTTTTGTATCTGTCGACATTGTGATATTCGATCGCGATGTCATCGTTATACCAGAAGTTGAATGATCAGCTTTACTAACGAGCGGTCCAGCTTCACCGTCGTCGTCTTCATGGTCCCGATTTTGACAGGCTGTAGGCCCTTTGGGTACTTTCAGCTTTTCTGAATTGGCTTTCTGATGTCGTCGTGGAAATACGCTGTTTTCCATATGTAGCGTTGCGTTCACTTCCTTACCAGCAGCGCACGTGCAAGCTTTCAAGAAGCTTTTTTTGAAATTGTCGCTGAGGAATGCGTACAAGATCGGATTCATTGCTGAATTCGAATAACTCAAAAAGCCAGCCATCAGGAATAAGAATATGGCGATGCGCGAGTTACATCCTCTCGGTGAGGAGTCTTCTGAACCGAATGTTAATGTTAATTGGAGGATCCAGTATGGCAACCAACAGAGTACGTAAACAGTTATAACTGTCAATACAAGTTTCGTCACTTTTCTGTGCGAGCGTTTCTTCTCTTTCGATTTATTTTTCGGACCGACCGTTTGAAGTTTACGTATAACGAGGCAATAAAAGATCATAATCATCACAAGTGGTAGTGCGAATCCTAAGATGAATGAGTACAATGTAAAAGTTTTTCCTGGTTCTTTAAGTTCTTTCGGCCACATAATATTACAGGAGATTTTTCCATTCGGGATTGCTTTTGAATAAAAAATGATCGGAATCATTATGATTGCGCTTGTTGCCCACGCAGCAAACGATACAATTCTTGATATGAACGGTGTGCGTAGTTTTGGAGATGAAATTGGATGGCATACAGCAATATATCGATCGGCACTCATGATAAACAAGAAGATACTGCTCGTGAATTGATTAATACTTGTCGTTATCATATAAATCTTACACATGATGTCGCCAAAAATCCACGTCTCTAGATTCACCGTTGTAATCAGAAAAGGTAAACCAATCAAGAAGCACTCGTCTGCGATTGCAAGATTTACGATATACATGTTTGTTACGGTCTGCATTTTCGAATACCGAAGTACTACATAGATAACTAATGTATTTCCCAAAAGCCCTGTAACGCATACAACGGCGTACAGGATTTGTGTTATAAGTGACATGTACGGCGAATTAATTGAAGGACAGACTGCACCCAGTGTTCCATTCGAATCATTGTTAAATAGAGAATAGTTACCGTCGTCAATAATGTCGGAAGAATAGAAAGTGTTGTTGCTCCAGCTGGTGAAGTTCATTGTCGTTGTACGGTTTGATATAACTTAAAAGATACGAATATATTCTATTTCGAAAACGGCATTGTACTTTCGTACTAAATCGATTTAGTTCGTCAATTAATCATCACACTGCATCTGAAAGATGTTTTTTAAAAAACGTATTTTTTCATCTATTTTCAGTCGTATTCTTTTTTTAAGTCTACTTCCTAAAAATACGATCCATTTCTGATATGTGCAATGGTTCTGTTATATTTATATCTGCATCCAGTCGAATTTTATTCGTGTATATGTTTCCTCGAAGTCTTGTAGTTGTTTTTTAATCTGTAATAAAAGAAACAAGTTTATTAGTCTTTATATTTTTGATATAATTATATAATTTATATATTTACATTAAATATTTTGTATATATATATGAGGGAGAGGGACAAAAAATTCACGAAATGTTGGCAGTGGAGGGGGTTGGGGTTATGCGGTTACGTGTTTGAAAGATGTATTCTTCAGAAATATACCTACCAAGTTGTAAGTCATTCTGAGTAGTGTACAATTTATTACTTGAAATGTGCTTCAAATTCCATTATTAAATTCCTCACAAAATAAGAAATAAAATCAGTTTACGGTGACTGTTATCCTGGGAAAACCATGATGTACAAGTGGAATTGTCTTTTCAAGCAAGACAAAGAGTCAATAGAAGACGATCCACGTTTAGGAAGCCCCG
>CM068314.1:6429200-6639200 GCA_034766995.1 Acanthacorydalis orientalis
CTCGTTCATGGGAAAAAATGTAAAATGTACATATCACCTCAGAAAAGAATCCATAATCCTATTCTTTTATAAAATAGTATAAACAGGATTAAGAATATTGTATACAATTAAAAATCAGGTGAGTTTGACCATATTTTATTATCTTTATAAACCGAAAGGAAAAACAAAGTAAATTAAATATAAGACACCGATTCGTGAAGAAAAACAAAACTTAACGGACTCCTATACGTAAAGATAATCAAATATCATCAAACGTTCTAATACTACTGCCGCCGAACGTATCGGTCGAAATACCGTCGCCGTGTTTACGTTTTCTGCTCGCTTTCGGTGTCGCGTCGTTCGTACTCACGACCGTTTCGGAGGGAGACGTCGTCCGGTACACGGAAGCGACAGTCGAAGGGGTGTAGGACGGAGGGACGGACGCATACGTTACGGTGCGGTCCCCCCTGTACGGCGCCGTAGATGACTACATGCCGACGCCGTGCTCCTGATTCGCTTTATGCTTGAACAGCAAGGTCTCTTCGAAGATGTATTTTTTCAAAGTCTCTTTCGGAAGATCGTCGAGCTCCATCGCAAACTTGAAAGGTTCTTCGGCGACCGGCTGACGAGAGAAATCGATTTATGTAAATTTCATTCGAAACAAACAGAAAATTCGAGCACGAAAAAGCACAGACCTCGTCTGCAGGATCGTAGTATTGCTCGAGATACGGATGGGCTAGGGCGTGTTCTACACCGATTCTTTTATGCGGATTGAAAGTGAGCATTTTGTCCAGTAGATCTAATGCTTTCGGATCTGCGTTCGGGAACAATTTATTCCATGGCACCTTAGGTTTGAATGGCAGCGATTGCAGGTAACTTCGAGCCTGGACAAGAAACGATCGAGAACAGCGTAAATATGAATTTGACATTTTTTAAAAACCACATACCTTTTCATTTATAATACATTCTAAATCCTCTTGTGAGGGAGACCCGAGTACACCTAGAATATGATTCAATTGGTCTAGGTAATGTTTTCCTGGGAAAATCGGCCTGTTCGATAACATTTCCGCTAAAATACAACCGACTGACCAAATATCGATTGATTTTGTATAACCCTAGAAAAATACAAAGTTTAATAATGATTATTACATAAAACGTACGATTCATTATTAATATTCTAATTTATCACATTGCTCATAAAAAATAATTTCAAAAATAATTCTACTTTCACACATGGATTTTTCTCTCACCACACACAAACGAGCAACATTTTTCTGATCATAAATGTTCAATAGCTGATCATTAACCATTTTTGAATGTTGCTTATGCACATTTCAGAGCATTAAGGCACATAAAAATCAAAAATGATTAATAATATAACTAATTACTGAACATTTTCGATCAAGTAAAAAAGTGAAAAATTAATTTGTGATTACAGACAAAAGTTAACAGGTACGTAAAATATTCATTACAAAAAACATTAACAATATATATTTAAACTTTTTTTTTAAAAAAAACAAATTATTATTCAAACATCGAAATTTTTTTTAAAAAAATCTTAATATTTAAACGAACCTTCGAATTCAACATAATTTCCGGTGCTCTGTACCATCTTGTTGCTACGTATTCGGTCAAAAAACCCGTATGGTCATGATCAGGATCTGCTACTCTTGCCAAACCGAAGTCACATATCTGTAATACATTTCATATTAAATCAGTACACTTAACTAATAATTTGTCCTGGCAGTCTTCGTCCCTTTAGATTACTTTGAGTTTCTTTCCCTACTACTAGTTTCAGCACGTGTGTTACCTGCCGGCGATTTTAAATAATTCTTATTTTAAAATTTACCTGAAGATGACATACGACCCGAAACTAGCAGTCGAAACAGAAACTTAAATGATCCAAAAGTATAAAGAGGCCACGTATAAAAGCATTAAATTATAATTTTAATTTTGTACCGTTATTTTGAAATTATATATATATATATATATATATATATATATATATATATATATATATATACACATTTGAAAAGTTCGCGGCCTAACATATAAGTGGCAGTAATATTTTAAATATTTGTGGCGCATTACCACAGTCTTACAAATAGGTCTGGCAACGAATACCAATTTCAGTAGTGAAAATGGAACCGCTTGTTGGCGAGCTTTTAATAATGATTTTCGCCACTACGCGGCGTCACTCGTAGAGGATACACTATACGCGTATTGGCGGAGATCGTTATTAAAAAATTCAATCAACAAAAGGTCTACCGTTTTCAGTACCATACTTGCCAGACCTGTATGTAAGACAGTGCACATTACAAAATGATATCTATCTTATACACAACCGCAAAATTTATAATTAATGTGTCAAGCAGTTTATGGCAAATATCGATATAAATAAAACTCTTTTTGTGCCGTTACTGAAATGGATAAAGTTGAACATCGTGCGGTGATAAATTTTTTGTCAAAAACAGACATTTTTAATGGGATGAAAAATGTATTAGATGAAAGTGCACCTATGTATACAACAGTAAAGAAGTGGGCACCCGAATTTAAACATGTGAATTTAAAAGCTTAGAAGATAACTCGCGTAGTAGACGTCCCAAAACTGCAACGACAGAAGAAATCATCCACAAAGTGCATGATATTGTCTTACTGATAGTAACAGTGAATCGCTATTTTGAGGGCCTTCAAGAAAATGATTTCCGGGACGGCATAAAAGCACTGGAGCATCGTTGGATGAAGTGCATTGAAGTTCAGGGGGACCATATTGAAAAATAGAAGTAATTTAAAAACACAAGTTATATTCTTTCATTGTTAGGCCGTGAATTTTTCAAATCACCCCTGTATATATATATATATATATATATATATATATATATATATATATATATATATATATATATATATATATACAATGATTCTATTTACAATGACTTTGTTTATATTTTTCACATCTGGCATAATTTAACGGTATGACTTAAACAAATTCCCAAGATTAATTACAACGAACCACCCTACTGATGATAATTATGCATATTTATCATTCTCGAAAGCGTGAAGGTGGTATTATTAAAGCTAGAGGTACGTTGTCATTTGACAAAAAGGTATTCAACCGCATGTTTCATAAAGTTATATTCTACTGACAATGTTTCCCGTAAGCCGATGAACAAATCTGAACAAAATTCAATTTTATAATTCTTAAATTTTAAATCATAGAAAAAGCTATAATCATTTACTATTTCTATAAATCGGCCCAGTATTAAAAAATTCATCAAAAATAATTAACGATAAATTCAAATTATACATTATTGTCAAAATATAGTCTCGACACTGTGACTAAATTCACTTTCAGAAATGAATTCTTCAAAAACGATCAACAATGATTTATTGAACATTTTTTACAGGATTGTTTGTGTGAAAAAGAATTCATTTATGAAGATACAGGGTGACTTTGCTAAATAGCTTTTACATATAAACTTGTTTTATTACTAGTTGTATGGAATGGAGGGAACGGATTTTGTTTATGAAATTCGCTGCTCAATCTCTTTCAATGAAATTTTACTTAGCTCTTCGTACTTGTTAGTCTCGCTGATTTTACCCATTTCAAACGGATAATCGCCTGTTCAAAAACAAGAGATCGACTTATATATTTCATATTTCTCACTAGAACAGATTAGAAAGTTTCAGAGCTCTAAAATACCCGAAAATGGTATAAATGCGTTAATAAAGTATAAAAAAAATCATAATTTCAGGACCAAATCTCGGATCACTTTCAAAATATACGAACATTACATAATTTTCAAACGGAACTTACCTTAAGGTCGCATGTTGTGTTCAAAAGTAAATTTGATGGTTTCAGGTCACGGTGCAGAACATTAGCCGAATGTATGTACTTGAGGCCTCGAAGAATCTGATAAAGGAAGTAGCAAATGTGGTCATTACTCAGCCTCTGTAAAAGAAGTAAATAATCCTCATGAAGTATACACATATTTGATTAAGTTGATTTTGTGCCAATTTCGTTTAGTTAATAAAATATTTATCGGTATGTATAAACATAAACGATTTTTACTATTGAAAATATTTTCTGATTCAGAAATACGAGGAGATTTGAAAAGTTCGAGGCCTAACATACATACATACATACATACATACATACATACATACATATATATATATATATATATATATATATATATATATATATATATATATATAACAATCATAAACGGATTCGAGTACAAATTTCCCAAGGCTGTAAGAGAGATACGACCGAATTTATCCGGTGATTTGTCACTACAGATGAGACTTGGATTCACCGTTACACTCCACAGTCAAAACAGCAATCAAAGCAATGGAAGCATGGTGATTTTCAGTCACCAAAAAAAGCAAAATCAGTTTTATCCGCTGGAAAAGTTATGGCATCAATTTTTTGGGATGCTAAAGGGATCCTGCTAATTGACTACCGTCCAAAGAGTATAACAATAACGGGAGAGTATTATGCTAAGCTCCTGGATCGACTCGATCAAACAATTCGTGAGAATAGACCAGGTTTTTTAAAGAAAAAAAATATTTTCCGTCAGGACAATGCACGTTCTCATGCCAAGTGTTGTATCCATGGCAAAATTCGCTGAACTGAAGTACGACTTGCTGCCCCATCCAGCCTATTTTCCAGATTTGACCCGCTCAGTTTTTATCTGTTCTCAAAATTAAAAAAAATCCTTGGTGATAGACGATTTTCGTGATATTAAGAACAGATAGTTACAGAGAATCGGTATTTTCAGTACCTCTAAGAAAAGGATTTCGGCGACGGCATAAAAGCACAGGAGCATTGCTGGATAAAGTGGATTCTGGATAAAGTTCAGGGGGACTATACTGAAAAATGAAAGCAATTTTAAAACCAAAGAGTTACGTTACTTCATAGTTAGGTCGCGAACTTTTCAAATCGCCCTTGTATATAGGAAATAAATTCGAAAAATCGATAATTCAAAACGCTTATGTATCGAATTGTTCCTATGTTCATTAAAAATTGATTCGAATGCACGATATCAGAGTTAACAAGCGTATGATTGACTTTTATAATCGAACTACGCATTGACACAACTGAACAATAAATGAATAAAAGCACAGATATGAGTACAAACTGTTATCGTATAAAAACTAAACTTTTCAATTGTACAAAGTTAAATAACAGAAAAAATCTCTAACCGAAACTGTAAATAATATACATAGAAAAATTGCATTTTTTATAGAGAATTGTTTAAACATCCAATATCTCATCAGAATCAAATTGATTTCATTGTAATGATATGCTCTCATGAATATCCGTTCATATCTCTCCCCTAGTCAATCGAAAACGTACCAATGCGCGAACACACCTGTGAATACATTGAAAAAAATAAATGTTTCATTAAAAATAAATCTATACACATTAACATTTTTCCAATAAACCGTCACGCGAGTGAGGGCTCGGAACGGTAAATTAAAATACTTATCGAGAAAAAGAAACGTACAAATGAAAGACGATTATTATATCTGATCTGTTTTATTTTCAATAGATCTAAACAATTATTTTCTTCAATTACTCTTATGGGTGATTAAACGAGACCGCCAGCTTCTATGTGTTTTTTCCCTCGACATCGTTTCCAAGCATATTTGTATTCTATAAGTCATTTCAATAATATAAACATTCCTCGTCCAGTGAAAACATTTACGAATGTGAACGTAATTTAATTTGTCTGTCGGTGCTTTGTTGAATTTTATACATGTATGAAAATCGAATGAGGATTTTTTCAATGATATCCAGATAAAAACTCTGTGTACAATCGTTTTATATTTATTTAATTTGCGCTGTTCTAGTTTCGAATGTGGAGAAAGAAGGAATCATCGTCGATAAACAAATAAAATATATATACACGCCAGTGGCGCACTCATGATTTAAACTTGGAGGGGGACGAGTTGAGCGGATAATTTGTTTTCTAATGTGAATTCAATAAAATTCATTAGGCGATTATAAAAAATCATTTAAAGAATAAAATCCAGTTTTATTTTCTTTTTATAAAGCTCTTGAATTACTTCAGTCGTGGTTATATTAATGAAGGTTATTGAAGTTTTAAGGTGTTTCGATAGAGGTTACATTAATCTCTCTGTGTATACAGGAGCATTTTTGCACGATTTTGTTTTATTTTCCAATGTTTTTTCCCTTTCCTGGGGAGGCGGGTGGCAGCGCCCCTTGCGCATCCCCCTGGACGCGACACTGATACACACAATAGAATATATCGATCATTTATATCCTTGACCTAATGAAATATTTTGAAAATAATATCTTTTCAACTTTAATAAAATATCTGTTACTGGCATATGGAAAATATAAATTACGGAATATTATAAAAAGAGAAATATGTTTTTTTTTCGATTGACTTGTTGACTACGTTTTCATATTCCAGTTCTTAAAAGTGAACACTACAAACTATGAAATGTGATTTTTTTTCAATTACACGATTTATATCTAGACCGCTTTTTTTTTAATTTAGAAAATGGGACAACCACTTCTTTTCTTAAAATGTATTAAGTTATTTTTTTGGAAGTTGCCTTTACTTTTCGATCAGAAATAGAAATAATTTCTGCAATTGAAGCAATTGAAATTCCACATAAGCAACAATCAAAAATGATTAATAACTTATTGATCTTTTTCGAACGTTACGGTTAAGTATTACATTTTTTTTACATGACTTCAACAGGTAATTTCTGTAGTTTTCATGCTCTTTTAGAAACATTAAAAATCAGTATTAATAATATTAATTTTCACAAATGAATTATTTTTTCATTTCTAAAACCACAAAGCTTTTTCTAACCTAAAACGTTTAATAATTGATTGTTGATTATTTCTGATTATTTGTGCGTACTTGATGGCTGAAGATGATGGTGTATCTTCAGACTGATAAGATATGCTAAAAATGTGTTTTCTTGTCGAACACGAGTACTTATCACTCTACCCTCGTATTTTATATTAAAACTTCAACCATTATCTTCCTATAAGCAACAAATAGCTGTAATAAAAAATATATGTCTTTATAATAAAACTGAAGACTTATTATTATATATTTTTCTTCATAGTTCTTTAAAATTCCAACACGAACCACTGAAGCTAATGAATGTCCTCGTTCTACAAATCAATACATATTCATAGTAGATTCGAACAGTGATGTTTATACTATGTATTTTGCACCGATATTTACAAAATGTAAGCTTTCATGTAACGTATGTTTGTTACACGAATATACATTTTATGTCAGAGAATCGATTTTTGAGTATAATCGGTGTATTGTGAATTCAATTGAAGCTACAACGTAATTGTTTTCGAGCACTTTTGTGTTTTAAGGATTAAATTCGATATACTGGATTGGAAAAACACTGTAGAATAATTTACACACACACACACATATATATATATATATATATATTCACACTTCGCAGGTCGCAATATTTTCTGTCAACATTGCAGGTTGCTTGTCTCCAGAGTGTTTAAGGGCATATATACCTTTTGAGTGGTAAAAAAAAAATTGATTTTTTAAAAATCACATATTCGGGTACTACTGTCCCTAAAGAATATGTTCACACAATTTTATTGTAAAATTCGTTAATTGCCAGAGCTACAGCCAAAAATGTGCTGGTGGTCGGGCGCCCTGCCGCGCGACGTCTGGCACACTGTCTACGTATAAACGTGAGTACCGAGCACTTCCACAGATTATTCTTGAAGTGATAAAACCCATTTACGAAGATTTGAGTTCGGAGAATCTACTGGAGCGTTGCGTGGGAGGATATGCACAAAATAACAATGAATGTTTTAAAAAAAAAACCATTTGATATCGAAAATAGTGGCGAACGAATTACACAACGGTCTTTCAAATATTGCCGCTTGTATATTCAACGAGGTATCATTGGCACTTTTAAAAATGATTGCAAATCGATTGTGGAAGGTTTGATCACCAGTGGGTCGAGAAAAACGATTTCAGGAGATTGAGTTCTGCCGAGCGCGAGGGAGGGTGTCCGAACAGCGTGCAAAGCCCAAAAAAGGAGAAAAAAGAAGCATTCACTCGAACAGAATGTAAATTTTATGATTCAGGCATCGATGATAGTGTGTAAATTAATAGAAAAACATTAATTCACTAAAAAATTTAATCGACGTCTGGGTTTAAAATCTACTTGAAACTTTAAACGAGTTTTTCTCGAAACTATGTTTTCCAAATCGGTACCAGAAATATCTTAGCAAATACTTGACCGATTTGCATGAAATTTTGCATAATAAATATTTCTTAGATCATTATCTACTTTTCGATCTACGATCTTTTCGATATTTGTATTATTCGATTTGTTATTAACAAAACAGATGCCCATTTCAGGGCAGAAATTTCATGTTTTTCTTTTCAAACAGCTGCCATTTCTGAAAATAAAGATTGTTTAAACAAACGGCTACGTCATTAATTAGTTTATTCTATCTACTTTAATTTGCAATTAAAAAATTTGATTCAGATGACATCTCCCGGAAATACACCTGGTACCACGGACCGCTGCATCAATCACGTCACCTCAATAATGGGTTACTACTAGCGCGTGGCTTAAAATATCGACTTACAAAAATATTAAAATAATCTACAATGTATGCCCTTTAAAATGTATATTTTAGTTTTGCAATAAAATATTATTTTCCATGTGAAAAAAAATCATGAAGATAGGCTACTTTCGACGTCTCAAAAGGTATATATGTTATGCTCTTAAAATGATTGTACAGGATATAATTGCGTTTCTAAGATATTCGAAAAAGTGACTTGTCCGTCTAACATTGCGTTTCCGACCACTGTGCGTTACCGTGAATCCGATATGTGTTTTAGAACAATGGAGCAACTTGCACATAGTTCCCGATATTCGATTCCGGTGCGTTATATACAATTTCATTATTTCGCAGTCTTTAGTATTTAATGTTCTGCAGAATAAAGCTTCGATTCGACGGTACAACAAGGCCACGTGTAAATAATGTATTACCGTGACGTACGCATAAAAGCTCGGTCGTAGGGGACGGTCGGATACGGGGTAGTTGTAACGAATTCGTATCGAAAAACGTACGATCGAGCGAGACGGGACGATAAAATGTCCGATATGGAAAATATTGAACTGTGACGGTGGGAACGAGAGCGCCGTACAGGCAGCGCCGACGGCGACGGGGTCAAGGTTTTCAGCACGCAACAGGGTATTATTTGAGCGTGTGTTCTATTTTTATATTGCACTTGAAAAATACAATGTGTCTAAGAGAGCACGTGTTACGGATACCATGTAGCATCCGTGTATAACGGCGTAGCGGCGACGTTAAGGAACAACGGCCGTAGATCTCGAGACGTAACAGTTTACATCCCAAGAGTTCATTAATGTTTCATTTATGAAATGGAATTAATTTATCTACGCGTACTCTCGTCGTTATTGTTTTTGTTCGGTATTAAAGAAACGATCGTCAATTATCAACCATGAATTTCTGAATTACAGTCGTCGGCGCCTTCGAGGATTAATATTCTGTTCTGAATCTGTGATTAAATTCACTTTTGCAGATGATTTCTTTTTACATGCCACAAATCATACAGATATTGCTATAGTGTTGCTATAGTGTTGTTAAAGCTATTAATATTAGGTTGGTAGAAAAATAATCGCGGTTTATAACCTTCAAATCCATGTACATTTTTCTCTTTTTTAATTTTCCTGGCTGTTTTAAGTAGTACAGAACTGTTTGATGACTAAAGTCTAATTTTTGTGCAAGCTCTCGAATTGTGCGTGGTTCTGATTCAACTAACGCCTTCAGTTGGTCGTTATAAACTGAAGAAAGACCGCCGTGATCCTCTTCATCTTCAAGACTCTCACTTCGAACAGCTAAGCTTCACTTATAACAGCTAGAAAAATCAATAAAAGCTTGACAAATGGGTGCCGCACAGACTGAACGAAAACCAAAAAAATCACAGTTATGAAATTTGTTTTACATTTCTTTTACGCAAGAGAAACGATTCATTTCTCGATTGTATTGTAACGTGTGACGAAAAGTGGATCATTTATGACAACAGAAAGCGTTCTGCACAATGGTTGGATAAAAATGAAGCTCCAAAGCATTTCGTGAAACAGAAATTACACCAAAAGAAAATAATGGTGATTGTTTGGTGGTCTCCGCTCGGTATAATCTACTATAATTTTTTGAATCTTGGCGAAACCATTACAGCTGTGAGTTATTGTTAAGAAATTGATAAAATGCACCAAGAACTGCGACGTCTGGTCCCCGCACTGGTCAATCGAAGATGTCCAATCCTATTCCACGACCACACGTAGAACGACTAACCCTTCAAACTTTTATTGAATTGGATTATGAAGCACTGCTTCATCCACCATACTCACCAGATATCACGCCAACAGATTATCACTTGTTTAAGCACTTCGACAACATCTCATAGGGTAAGGTCTTCAACAGTCAAGCTACTACCGACAGTGCATTTCGAGATTTTATCAACTCCGAAATTTTATTTTATCAAATCCGGAATTTTACACCACCGGAATAAAAAAACTTATAATTTATTGGCAAAAATGAGTCGATTATAATGGTGCTTATTTTGATCAATAAAGTTAATTATTATCTGAGAAAAATGTATATGAATTTGAAAGTGATAAACCGCAATTATTTGTCTATCAACTTAATATTACAGAATTCGTTAAAATTAATTATTAAAAACTATTGTGTACGAATACATTAAAGTGACGAATAATTATTATTCTGACATCAAAAGGACAACATCCGAAGGGAATCTATGTACACAGGACGAAAGTTCTAGGTTTGAACGAAACGAAGCTTCTAATTGAATAAAATTACTACGAACGGATATAGAATCTTAAAGGAATCGTTAAATTAACGCCCGGATGACGCATAAATCATAAAATGTTTTGTGTAAATGACGACGACGTGTTAATAGAACAATGGAAATGTATAACATTTATTTTATTTGGAAAATTTACACCGTCTATAAATAGGTATAATAAAATGGGGAATACAAAATATTAAAGATGTTTAAATGAATTTGTTTGTATTTCAATCCGAGGTATTATCAAAAAGAATTAAGAACAAAAAAGAATATCTGCTGGGAAAAATAATAAGAGGCTTTGTAATAATTCATGATATTTTATAAGAATTATATATAAAAAGTAGTTGTTATTTTATATTAAAAAAAGCTGTTATAATAAATTTACGAAATTTATTCAAGAGTATTATTCATAAGATGGATGTATTTAAAATTAATCTCTTGTTGTTAAAATATTTTCTCATAAAAATACAAGGCTGTAATTTATTAATATCTGCAAAAAAAAACTGTCTGTCAGAGAACCGAACTTCGGAACACTTTTCAATAATATATTTTTAAAGAAATTAAAACTTATTTAAATTACCTGAAACTGGAAGAAATCTCTTTAATAAAACGCGAAATATAATAAATTCACTGATGTGGAAATAACTGATATTTAAAATGGCTTCGATTCTTAAGGCTCGTGTAATACAAATTCTCCAAGTTAAATGAAATAAAACGTTTTATTTAATAATAAAATTTGATTTTATTCGTCTGACTAACGGTTTATAAAATCCTGTACTAAATTTCAATTCTAATTCGAATTCGGTTGGTGCAAAAATAATTGCGGTTTTTACGTATCGAGTATAAGGACGTATATATCAGTTAAAAATTACATTTATTAATCAAAATACAGACCACTGGACTGCAAACATTTCTCCCAACGGGAAACAAGTTTGTTTATTCCTACAAGATACAATTCTGGAGTCCTGGAATCAACGAATTCATCGAAAGCGCTTTGAACTGATGCCTGACCTTTGAAAACCTTCTCTCGTAGGAAATTACTTAACTGTTTATAAAAATGATAATCTGTCACGTACGGAGAATAGGTGGGTGGGGTCACCCGGTTCATTTAATTTTTTTAAAGTCATTTATGAGACGTGTGGTCGGGGGTTGTCATGAATAAGAATTGGTCCTCTTCGACTGATTAATGCTGGCTGTAAACGATGCAACTTCTCATGCATTTTTTCAATTTCCTGACAATATTTTTCTGCTGTTATTGTTTCACCAGGATTTAAGAAGTTGTAGTGAATGATGCCACTTGTCGACCACCAAACAGCGACTATAATTTTTTTGTCATGAAGCTTCGGTTTAGAAAACTGTTTTGGTGCTTCTCCTCAGTCTAGCCACTGTGATGAACGTTTCCGATTGTCGTAGAGATTCCATTCTTCATCATATGTGATAATGCAATCAAGAAAGGGATCATTTTTATAACGCAAATGAAGCGCAGGGCAGACTTCATATCGCCGAATTGCTTGATGTTCGTTGAGTTCATACGACACCCATTTATCCAGCTTTTTTGTTTTTCCAATTAGCACCAAATGTCGAACAACTGTTGAATGATCAACATTGAGTTCTTCCGCCACCTCTTGAGTTATTTGACGTGGGTTCCCTTCAATAATGGTTCTTAAGTTATTATTGTCTATAGATGAAAGACGTCCACGATCCTCCTCATCAACATGGCTTTCATTTCTATTAAGAAATTTTTGAAACCAGTGTCGGACTGTGCGTTTACTAATTGACTCTCCTACAAAAACAAATTTGATTTTTGAGCAGTTTCTGTTACTTTGGGTTTCAATTTAAACTCGTACAACAAAATCGCGCGAATTTGCTTTTTTCCAATTACTAAGTTAATAGGTTATATCCAACAATATTACAGAATGAAAACAATAGAAATAAGCTGAAATTATTAATGCTAATTTCATTGTTTACAATGATGTATCGCATGACTATAAAAAAAGATAACGGTAGCTAGAAAAATCGGCCCCAAACTTAAAATGTTAAAAAACCACAATTATTTTTGTACCAACCTAATAGTTATAAACTGCACTAATAATAACCAAATTTACAATTTTATACCAAGTACGTGCCAATTATTTAGATGAAAATCTGTTTTCTATCATCGACTGACAAAAAGAAAAAAACACCAAACGGAAAAAAATCACGGTTTTTATTTATTTTTTATCATAAGGTTTGTTGATTAACAATACCCTATTCTGAGATATCTTGGTAGAGTCTCTAACTATATTAAATAGGCGAGACAGGCTGTACTTTTAGTAATTTCACGATTTGCAGGTGGTATGAATAACGTCCCACCATGCACATTCAAGCACTGAAAAGATGGGACATTTTTCATACCACTATGCTTCAGAGTTCAATAGTTCCAGAGTTCCATGAATAACTATATCTCACTTAATTTTACTCTCTCATGATGTATCACATGACTAACAAACGATAACGGTAACTAGAAAAATCGGAGCCAAACTTAAAATGATAACCGCGATTATTTTTGCACCAACCTAATATATATATATATATATATATATATATATATATATATATATATTATTGTACAAACCTAACAAAAGACATGTTATTAAATATACAATTTAACATTGAAATGGAACAAATCAATCAGAATTTATGCGGCTGGCACGTCGTAAATGATTGCCGGAGTTCGTCGGACCAACTTAAAACTATTTACTTCTGCCGTAAACCTAACAGTAGACCACAAGATTAAAGGCGATATCTATGTTTATATCATAACCGTACCGTAATTATCAAGGAACAGAGTCGAGAGATATGATAGATAGTTTTGAGCGTTAAATTATTCACCATCCGCCGTCTCTGAAGATACAAATTGACTTACGTCATGAGGGTTGTATCATAATGTGTATATGTAAATTATTTTACCCTTTCGACGCGTCTGCTTTCGAATTTAATTCCGTTTTTTTTTTTACAAAAAAAAGAGAGTGATGTTTGATGTAACCGCGTTCATTTTTCAGAAAAGTTATTTCTGTCATGTGCGTCGTTTTGTGCGTATATAAAGAGGAAATGGGAAGAATGTGGTATGGTCATTAAGTTTTACTATAGTGTTGGATATAAAATGTTAGAGATAATTAATTTTCATGTTTATATTCTATGTTTATAACGTATGTATTTTAAAGAATGTTCGTATGAAAATAAATGAATCGGTATAGATAAATGTCTTGAAAATTCATTGATAGACTGAATATTATAAAACAGTGTTCTACAAAAATAAATTACAATATTCTTGTTATTAGATGTACAAATTAATCCGGTATCTTTAAATTGAATCAATCAGAATTCTGTTTTAAATTAAAATATTTTCTAGCCATTTTAGGATTTTAAAGTGCAAACCTTAACATATAAAAACACTATATATCTTGGTCAAGCAATTTGCATAACCTCACAAAATAGTAGTGAACAGGATGGCGTCCGAAAAGCATTAGGTTCATAGAAAAACAATTACGGTCAATGACCTTCAAATTCATATACATCATTAGGACTCCACACGAAAGTATTTAAAAAAACATGTTAGATTTTCAGTTCAGTTGTATTTTAGTATCGAATTGAACTAAAATACTAAATAAAAAATAACATGATTTTTTTAACCCCTGCGTTCCCTTTTAATACCTCCATGCGGAAGCCTACATTTAATCATCCCTACATAAAATAATCGAGTATATTTTGACGAATGAAATGCATTCGATTTTTCCGTAAACGAACAATGATTTTCTATGAAAAATTGAACCTGTAATAGACTTGATTCATGTAGTTTTAAATACAGTTTGTTTTTAAATTTCATTACTTGTTTTATAATTCACGAGTCTCTTATACGATTTTTTCAAGTCCCGTGTCTGCTGATAAATAAATTCTGTACGTTCTTGTGAAGATTTTTCACAGTTGTGTATTAAATTTACTAAAACGAGCACGCTTGTGTGAAACTCTTGCGTGAAAGTTCTTACCGACCTTTTCACAGTGTTACTAGTTCAACTAAAACTTATTTTCATTCATTATTCATGGAAATATAACTTACAATTTATATTTTCGTACAAAATCGTCCATAAATAAGAATAAATTTTCATATTCAATTTTTTAACACAATAATTTTAAATGTTTGCGGATTCTTTTTATAGCTGTTGATATTTTATTACTATTTGTAATACAAATTTACTATAGAAAAAGTTTTTTTTTATTATTTGTCTATTTTCTTTTTTTTTACAAAAATAGTAAGTGAGTCTCACGCTATTTTCTGTAAAGTTTTTTGTAATATTCAGTAAATCTCGCTAGAAACTATGATTTCATTAATTTTTTGGTGCTCGGTGTGTGTGTGAGAGAGAGAAAGAGAGAGTATGTGTGTGTGTTTGTGTAGTCTTTTTAAAGAAATATTAAAAATTTAGATGTGTATGAATTTTTCACAAATAAATTCTTACTTCACCGCAAAAACAACAACTTTTTTCTGATTAAATTATTATTTATTATCGTTAATGATATTTTTTACAATTTTCACAAATAAATCTTACTTCAGCCCAAAAACAACAAGTGTTCTTCTGATTAAATCATTATTGTTTGTTGTTAATAACATTTTTTTTCCAATATTCGCAAATAAATTCTTATTTTACCCTAAAAACGACTTTTTTTCTGATTAAATCATTACTGACTGTTTTTGATGACATTTTTCACACTTTTCACAAATAAATTCTTACTTCAACTCAAAAACAATACCTTTTTTTCTGATTAAATCATTACTGATTGTTGTTAATGGCATTTTTTCACAGTTTTCACAAATAAATTCTTATTTCACTCCAAAAGCAACATTTTTTTTCTGATTAAATCGTTATTGACTGTTTTTGATGACATTTTTCATAATTTTCACAAATAAATTCTTACTTCATCCCCAAAACAACTTTTTTTGATTAAATCATTATTGATAGTTGTTAATGACATTTTTTCACAATTTTTACAAATAAATTCTTATTTCACCCCAAAAACAACTTTTATTCTGATTAAACCATTACTGATTGTTGTTAATGGATCGATTTTTCTGTCTTCGAGTTCTGAGGATAATGAAATTACCATCGAAATGCTCATAAACAACTATCAAACATGGTTATAATTTATTGAACATTTTTGATTAAAAACATTTTTGTAATTTGTGGAATGAGAAAAGAGTTCATTTATGATAATGAATTTAACAAAAGCTCCAGAACTGTATTCTGTTATATTTTTATTTATTTATTTGTATTTTGAAGAATAGTGTTTCGGTTGAAAATGAATAATTAAATTGAGATAAATTATTTTATGTAATTAATTTATTAGTTAAAGTAATAGGGAGATAACGTATGATTTTCATTACATAAATATATGTAATAGCACGTACATAAATCTACAGTTTGTAAAAAAAAAACAGTCTAAATTATATACAAACTGTTATCACCCATTTCCATAATTAAAATCGTACTTAAAACTAGCTATCTGTAAAATTAATAATATGGATTTATTCAAAACATTCGTACATGTTCAATTAATAAATTCACCAAATATTGAAATCAGTTTATAATCCCCTTCAGTGTTTCATGGAATGAATAATTATTTAAAAATTAATAATAGATGAGTGGCATGATAATAAAATATTCGATACACATTCATATCATATTAATTATTAAACACTGATAGAATTTCCAGAATTAATTATTAAATAATTCGATACACGAAAACTTTAAAAATTGTTATATACTTTTTTTTTATTTATATTTACATCGGTTCTGCCATAAATCCTTTTCAAAAATGAAAGAAATTTGAAAACACATTAGAGTAAATTGAAGGGGGTGCTGTACGGAAAAATTGGATAGTCACCTGCTTGCAAGAAATGTAATTTTAATATCACACATACACACACACACACATATATATATATATATATATATATATAAGTGTTACTTCGTTTCTATACCATTACTGGTTGAATGTAATTTGTCACCTAGTTGCCACATCATCAGTCGAAATGCGATTCTAGCAGATTTGAATTATTACATCGACCCTATACGACGTCTAAACTGAATTAATGTGTTACTGTGTATTCGTTTCAGAAAGAGCATTTATCAAGCTGAACGATTTAAGGTTAATCTTATTCTTTTCGGTATATGTACAAAAACAAATATATTTTTTATCAAGATTTATTCTTTTAAACTGTAAAATCATAATGTTTAAAAAAATATCTCAAGAGTAACATTTAATTAAAAAAAAACCATCAATAAGAAGGGGAGGAGAAAAAGTTTAAAATACAATCTTTCAAATGATGTATTTATTTTTTAATATAATCAACACCATTACAAATTTATCTAAAAAATATCTAAACAGTAACATTTAATTAGCAAAACAATTAATACGAAGGGCAAGATAAAATGTTTAAAATACAATCTTTCAAATGATATATTTTTTTTAATATAATCAACACCAATTATAAATTTATTTTCATTCATTCCACAAACGACAATGGATCAAAAAGGTTCAATAATTGACGATCACTCATTTTAAGTATCTTGCTTATACGGATTTTTGTGTCGATTCTATCATCCCCAGGGCGTTAGAGTATAGAAAAATCTATACCTTAGATCAGCAGGTTCCCAACATTTTTCATACACTGGCCCCTTACAAAAAATAATTCTTTTTTAACGGCCTCCGTGAAAATTGGAACTATTTTCATATTTTTATGTAATAATAGCCTCCGATATCCGATTTGTTACCCTCTACACTCTGGATGTCATATGTACGCATGTATTAGATTGGTAGAGAAATAATTGGATCATTGGTATCACTATCGAACTGCGCATGAGCAAGAATCGAAAATGATCAATAATAATTTATTAAATACTCTTGACTTGAAGAAAATGTTCCTGGAGTAAAAAAAGAGTTCATTTGTGAAAACGACGGATTACTTTCATGTAGTGTTCTCTCATTCGAGAAATAATTGCCAAAAACGCTCGAATTTATTATCTAGTGTAATTAATAATTATCATGCTTTGAATTTTACTGATAATTAATTAATCGACATTACAAAGTATAAAATAAACGATAAAAATGATATTTATTCGCTGAACGAATGTTTATTTAATGTCGTACATGCCTTAAAAAAACAATTTTCAAACACATCGATACTTCGTACATACTTTTTTACAATTTTCGACAAATTTCATCGCGAACGTGACGACGTCCCGACGAAAAACCTCGCAATAAACAGAGTTATTGTTACTGAAATATGACAGTTTGCATGTAATATGTACATTTAACAAATTTCAGGTCAGCACGCGAGTTCTGTTATTACGTGCTAAAGATAATTATAATGACAGCATGTAAATGTATTAGCAGCAGGAATAAAACAGCACCAGCACTACCCCAATCGTGTCTGTATTGTCATGTTTCGTACGCATTATACGTGTGTGTGCGTTTCGTCAACGTACAGAGTGGCTAATGAAGTGACTGTGTACGTGACATTCGCTGCGAATACTGGAAGTGTAACGTGAAACGATTCGATTTCGAATTGATAGACTATAATGGAGATTAAGATTATGTTTCGTATCTAAAACGGTCCAGTCCATTTGTTCTCGTAGCAGTTCGATATTGTGTAATATTTTTCTATACGCTGATGTCACTTCTTTCATTTAGGCCTTATTCGCATGAGTGTTAAAAAAATGCATCGACGCGCGCTTTTTTCATCTTTTCAATAAAACGTATGACACTCGGTGTTTCTTTTCATATGCCGGCGTTTATTTAACGCGCGGTGAAAAATATAGAACTTGATCCATTTCTAACGCCGAGCGTTCTGCGTTCAAGTAAATAGAACATATGGAAGAGGGTATTTTCATTCGCATAGGCGTTTAAAAAGCACTGAATGTTGCCGAATTTGTCAGTCAGTCTTGCTTGCACGTTGGTACTGATTACAAGTACAACAGATAACGGCAGACAGAATTTACGAAAATGGCGGTATTTGATACTGAACGTTTCATTTTGGAGGCGGAATCGAGATCTCTGTTATATAACAAAGGTTTACCAAATTATTCAAACAAAATTTTGAAGGAGGACACGTGGATGGAAGACACTTCAAAAATAATCCCAAACTGGGAAAGTATCGTAGATAACAATTCTCAATAATTCATTAAATGTTTCAATTTTCATATTGGAGTAGCTGAAAAACATCCGGATACAACCTTCAGCCTCCATAAATAGCCATAAACTCTCCTTTCGAGTATCGTTGTTCATTCAGAGGATACACACAGAACATTTTTTTTCGCCTCCTTAAAATGCATACAGCTATTGCCAACGACTCTTCTGAATTCATGCGTCCGAAAATGATGAAAAGAAATGATTTCTAAACGCTCATATGAACACTATATCTGCGAGCGTTTTGAAAGCGCTAACGCTAACTCTGGCCGCAACGATTTTTAAACACTCGTGCGAATAGGGCCTTAATACCCTTAAGGGATTTTACAAGTAAAGTGATTTAAAGATTTTATTCACTTCAAGAATTATTTTTTTACCAACCTGATATTTATCATGGATTAAAAATAACATCTTCAAGAGTTTTAAAAATGACCTAGATGTGTTCTTTTTTCTTTTTCATAAAAACTATTTATAATGGAAAATTAATTTTCATCACAATCTAATAATAAATAACTAACTAGCAACGTCTTATCATCGAGAAAACAATATTTCAGAATGAGTTAAATAAAACTAAACTACTTGCATAAACTTTACGCATAACTAATATAATTTTAATGAAAAAATAAGGTAAAACAGTTAAAACAGCTAAGAAAATCAATAAAGAGAAAAATGTATATGAATTTGAAGGTCACAAACCGGAAAAATTTTTCTTTACCACAGATTGCCTTTTTTCATTAAAAATAACATCTTCAAGAAGTTTAGAAGTGACCTAGATGTATTTTTTATTTTTCACAAGACTTATTTATAATAGAAAATTAACTTTTATTACAATCTAATAACAAATAATTAACTAGTAACGTCTTATCAGGAAAACAATATTTCAGAATGAGTTAAATAAAACTAAACCACTTGAATAAACTTGACACATAACTAATATAATTATAATTAAAAAATATGGTAATGAAATATTATTATTATTAACATGATCATTATGTTACATCGAACGTATCAATAATATACTATCAGTTCGTACTGAATCAATGATTATCTTTCCAAGTCGGAAAATTTAGTGTCTGTGTATATATAAAATCCATCTATTTACTTAATATAGATTGAAGCTTAAAGCTTGTACTATAACTAACGTTTATAGAAAGTACACATTATACATGTTTACTTAATAAAGTTATAAACTTTCTATTATATCAACTTTAATCGAATTTTATATTTGTTTGAAGAGTACTAAAATTTTGCACGTCGATACTTATAATCAATTTTAATACCGCTGGCAGAATAATTATTATTGGGATTCGTTTTAAAGAGAACAATAGAGGAAATGAAAGGGAGATAATCTTATACAATATATACATATATATATATATATATATATATATATATATTATGTCGAACACTTGATTGACGTACATTAGAAAGCTTTTAATGACGCTTTATAGAAAATAATGAGTAATAACGTGACTATTCGTTTAAAGACAAATATACAAACGAAGAAATGGCATTCGTGAGACGCAGTTTGCACGGAAAGTATTTAATGGAAACACTAGAAGTCGATGTCGAACGGATTACGAAAATAACGACGATGTTTTTTGATTGATGTTGTGTTGTGTTTGGAATCCACTTAAATTATTTCATTTCAGTACAGTGATTTCAATTTAGATTCTAACGAGAATGTCAAGTATCTAAGTTAATCGATTTTTAATCCAGACGCAGGTAGAATGAAAAAATATTTACGTACACACACACACACATATTAATCTTTATATAGAATTTTTTATTGCACGTCGATATACATCCCATCAAATTCTCACCAAGTTAAATTATTCTGTCATGTGAGTAAATATGATGATATTCACATTAAATATATAAAATACACACACACACGCATTACATACACATATATACATACATATATATATATATATATATATATATAAATAAATAATTTACACACTCAAAAATGTGATTTAATTAAAGTTTATTATTATAAACAGTTTGTAAAAGCATTCAAACTTAGTGAATATATTTTTTAAATAGGTTCTTTTTCGGTCTTTTAATCTCTTTCTCTCTTTCGCTTTATATATATATATATATATACAGAGAGAGGTAACATTTTAAGGGTATTATAATTTTTATAAAGCAGTGTATTATATATTTATATTTATATATATATATATATATATTAATAATTGAATCCTTCGAAAATGTGATTAAATTAAGGTTTATTATTATAAACAATTTATAAAAACATTCAAACTTAATGAACAGATTTTTTAACTCGGTTGTTTCTGTTTTTTATTCTCGTTCTCTCTGTCTATATATATACATATATAGAGAGAGAGAGAAATAGAGAGAAAGAAGTAGAGTGACAGACAATAAAAGACAGAAAAGTAACCAGTTAAAAAATCTATTTGCTAAATTTGAATGTATTTATAAACTGTTAATAATAATAAACCTTAATTAAATCACATTTTTGAGGGATTCAATTATATATATATATGTATATATAATACACTGATGTATTGAAATGTTAATACCCTATTCACCTTTACATAATCTAAACGTTATGTTCTTTTTTTCGTGACATTAAGATGACATCTAATTATTGTATTCATAAAGCTGATACATTTCTATTTTTATAAATATTTTATATAAATTATAAATGTTTCATATCACTTTTCTGTTTCAAACTGATGAATGAACAAATAATGTGCTTAAAATAAATTTTATCAAAACTATATATTTTGAAAATCATATTTCATTTTACAATAGTTTTGAAAATCATATTTCATTTCACACTAGTTCTAAAATTCAGTTTTAGTTAATAAATTTCTTGATCCTCTAAAAAGCACGAACATTCAATACTTGTTCAGTGACCATTTTTGATTCTTTCAAGGTACAGAAAAAACAAATCTGAAATCTCTGAGAATAGTTTTCTACACTTTGGCGCTCTGAAGATGATAGGCAAGACCATCGAAATACACATGCGAAACAATCAATAATAATTTAGTGAATGTTTTTGAGCAAAAGAAAATAAGTTTTGTGGAGAGAAAAAATAATTGATTTATGAATTTAGCCCCATTCAGTCCCATAACTTTATTGTGTATAGAAATCGTTTCGTTTCATCGTTTTTTTTTCAAATTGTTTATCGCAAATTCCTTACTCCTCCTGCTTAAAATCACTTTTTACATTGGAATCAATCATTTTAGTAAAAATCATATTATTTTAATTGTATTTTTACAAAAGCCCTTACTGAACTATTACCATCGTTCTGATTAGTCCTGACAGTTCATGATTTTAAGACGGAGAAATGTATTTATGAAAATAATATTCGTTTTGAGATTTTATTTTATCAGTCTATTGACATACATTAAACAAAATTGTCACTAAAGTTTAATAGATTAATAAATCAAATAATTTAAAAAAAGACTTACCTGCGTCTTGAGTAGTTTGTAGAGGTCTGTTTCCATAAGACATTGCACGATGTACACATCTTTCATTTGGTCGATTGTGACTGCTCGTAGAATGTCTCTGATGTCAATTATCTGAAATAAAAAAAATAATTATTAGGTATTTCTCAAAGAGTACTCATCAAATGAATAAATAATTGCACACAAATTAATTATTTCTTAACCCCACAAATTATAAACATGTCTCTGGTCACAAATATTTTTTCTTATGTACCTATTCCATCTGTTCATTGGTCTTCTTCTTAGTTCCCAATCAATAACTTCTCTTATCCATCGAGTGTCTTCTCTGTTTGCAGTATATTATGTCCGTTTCAATGTATATATATATATATATATATATATATATATATATATATATATATATATATCATACAATTAATGAACAATTAATCTTCTTCTAGGAAATTTTACATAAATGCTGTCAAAGATGTGATATATATATATATACATATATATATATATATATATATATATATATATATATATATATATATATATATATATTAGAAAGCACTAAAGCACCGACGTTTCCCTAGAATGTGGCACAACAAAGTAGTTAGCGCAATATATACGAAACGATAAATTATTACTGTCATAGCAAGGATTCGAATTCGTATTATAACCGCAGGCCAGCGTTCCATGAATAAACTATGGGCACGTTTGATAATATATATATATATATATACACACACACACGTTTGTGATAAACCCATATTTCATTTTAGTTTATATCATATTTTTAATTAATTTTTACACAAATTACATTATAAAATATTTATGACACGCGTGTACAGTGGATGCGGTTGCTAGGGTACAGCTTATTTGGATTCATGTCAGCGAAAATGTATGTACTTTTCATAATGTGCATAGATAATTTTTTAGGTATGTCTATATGTCTATATATATATATATATAGATAGATAGGTAGATAGATAGATATACAACCACACACTCACACATCGCTGACTATAAGATATTATCTATTATCTGACACAATGATGTAGTTTTATATATTTTTTTATTTTTAAGATGTAGGTGTTGAAATTACAATCAATATTTATAATTATTTAACAACTAAGTACAATCTACGAATAATATAAATATTTTGAACTGTTAAAGTGACCACTTACAATCCTTATCAAGCATCATCGCATATATTTGATTTATTAATCACCTGAATCTAACTGTTCTAACTATACCAATAAGAAAATAATAAATGAAAATAGTATCGAAATAAATAAAGACAAAAGCATTCGAAAAGTAACATCTGAATATTTAGTAGAAGAAAATAGTAAAAAGAAGACAAGTATCCTTCGATAGATTGACATGACATAAAGTGAGCTGAGTATATTTTCTAGATAATAAAATATAGAGTGAAAAAAATAAGAAATATATAAGAATTCAATTGAAAGGATTTAGGAACAATTGAGAGATGAATGGTTAGAATTCGAAATTAAATGCAGAATCACAGAAAAATGAACGAGTACAGAAGTAAAAGAAGAAGTAATCAGATTGACCAGTTACATTTCAAAAAAAAGAAAGTATCCGAGGATAACTGCACAATAAAAGCCTTTCTAAACTTTAAAAAAGTTTAGAAGGGCTTTCAAGATCAGAAAGTTCTTTAAGAAACATTTTCGTTAAGCAAGATTCATCTAGATATTATATGGCGTGGAAAGAGAATTTAATCGCGAAAATAAATTCAGACGGTGTCAGAACTGTAACATGAAACGGATCTTTATTTCAATATTAGATAATTTTTTTGTATAAACGATGTACTTTTCAGCTAACAGATGATTTTAAAACGTTATTTGATTTACATAAAAAATCTTTAACTTCATATCTCCAAAAAAAATTTACAATACTGAAAATGAAAAGTTTCTCGAATATATGAATAAAATATTACAGCACGTTTCACAATTCTGTATTTACTGTCGAAATTAGCATACTGCCGGAGATGTTGTTTTGATGTAATATTCAAAACAATTAAAATATACACAGCCGCTTTAAGTAAATGCCATATTTTTTTTATCAATTTAATATAACGTAGTACTCTAATACATACATACATACATACATACATACATACATACATACATACATACATATATACATACATATATATATATATATATATATATATATATATATATATATATATATATATATATATATATGTACATTACGTGTATTTGAATTTATTATTATAAGCGTGTGATTAAAATTCAAATGTTACGAATATTTAATAAAGGTATTTTTACGATTATTTAATTTCAAATTTTTCAGTGTGAGAGAGAAATTTTTCAATGTTCAAACGATATTCTGTTTCAAAACGGCATGTTACAAGAACGAAAAAATGTTTCGTTATATAGAAATATTTACATATTTCTCTATTTAAATAAATATCGTTTTATACACAAATCATGGAGTCAATATTTTGTTATATATTTTATTATTTTGTTTATAGGTATACATATATATATATATATAAAGTTGGTACAAAAATAATTATGATTTTTGTTTTCTGAATTCTAACGTTATTTTTTTTTCAATGAAAGCGTCATTTCATCGGTTCATATTAAAATCATTTTAACACATTCACTACCGGAAAAATTAAGCACATCTTGCACAGGGTGCCAAAAGTTTAATTGAAAGTAAACAACGAAATTTCTCGAAATTCAATATTAATTAGTTACAGATATAGTCTTTGAGTAGCATTTATAATGACTTTTTTTTTAAAACAAACCTACGAGATATCTCGCAGTCGGCACCAGTGAATAAAATACGTATCCTGGATGCCGACTACGAGATATCTACGTAATATTTATTTTATGAAGCTTCTCATATAGAAGTTCTCTTTTCAGTTTGTTTCATTCTACAATGATCGTCATCTAACAAATCCCATCTGGCGATAATCAGTAATACAGATGTGTAGTGATCCTCATGGGGGAAATCCATGAAGCAAATAAATTCAATTCGAACTTGTAACCCAAACTACGAGATATTCCGTAGTTGGCAGTGAATGGATTAAAGTGCATTATCTGGCTTGTATTTTGGCAACATCGACTTTCGTTTTATTATTAATTTTGCTTCAAATTGAGTTATTGAATTAAAGATGGAAAAGAAGTAAATAAAAGCATTTTTGTATGCTTTTAAAATGGATGGTAAAGCAGTAGAAACTGTTCGTAAACTCAACGATGCTTTTGGTGTGCTGAGCAATCTCTCTCTCTCTCTCTCTCTCTCTCTCTCTCTATATATATATATATATATATATATGTCAGGTACGTTTTTATTTGTGCCCGAAATTAAATAAAACTTCTAACGATTAAACAGTTTACCAATGATAATTATAAAACAATCACAGTTAATATATATTTTATATAATATCCAGTTCACTTTGAGCGTCTCCCGCTCTGATTGTACACTCTAAGCACCTGTGCCCACTCCACTGTTATTAAACAATTTGTTTATCGTCGGTACGACAGGCCTGCACTCTGCGGTCACTCACATACACACCGTTGCCCAGGCTCACTCTTTTGTCAAGAGCGGTGATCGTGATATGCGGAGGACGGGGACCGGCAATATGCTAACATATATATATATATATATATATATATATATATATATATACATACACGAGGGTCGTTTGATAAGTTTGGTACATTTCTATGATGTGGCGCCACTCCATTCATTTGGTAACATCACGGCTATCAAGTGTCAATTTTCAAACTAGCATAGGGGAAATTTCATCCAGAAGCGACGCGTTGTTTACGTTCTATAGATGTTTGAAGCGAGCATTGTAGTGGTTGCAGCAAAAACGGAAAAAAACGAGCAGGCCTTTTTGTGTCAATCCGTCACCGTGGATGAAACATAGATCCACCACTGCATCCCTGAGTCGAAGCAGCAGTCAAAGCATTGGACAATGGCTGGTGAAAGTGAGTCAAAGAAGATGATGACCGTTTTGTCGATTAGGAAGGTGATGGCCACAGTTTTTTTGGGATTCCCAGAGAATCATCCTGATCGATTACTTAACGAAGTGAAGAACGATGACAGGAGTCTATTATGCAATATTATTGGGCCGTTTGAAAGAACAGCTAAAACAAAACGGCCAAGATTGACATACAGAAAAGTGTTCTTTCACCAGACAACGCGCCGTGGCACAAAACGACCGCCGTAATGGTAAAATTGCACGAATTAGGCTTCGAATTGATTTCTTATCTATCCTATTGTCCGGAGTTGGGCCCGTGCGACTTCTTCCTTTTCCCAAACTTGAAAATTTGGCTCCGCGGGAAGAAATTCTCGTCGAATGGTGCCATTACCGCATTCAGTGCATACATTCCAGACTCGCTGGATCGACAAGCCCAATGGAGACTATGTTGAGAAATAAAATCGATTTTTTCAGAAAACGGTGTTATCTTGCTTTTTACCATACTTATCAAACGATCCATATATATATATATATATATATATATATATATATATATATATATATATAAACTATATATTCTTAAAATTAATAATTAATATTTAGCAGACAGTCATTTGTAGGAAAATGTTTTGTTGTAGTAATGTGTAAGATGTAAACATTTCTATTTTATTTAAATAATTCACACAACCTTGAATATAACGAAATACATACTACGAGAAATAAATTATACATTTTCTCAAACACCTACATACACGTACATATATAATTAACTGGGTAACACGTTAATTGCAAAGTTAATTAAATAATACAAATTGTAACTTACATTTTCATGTTTGAACCTGGTAAGAATTTTAATTTCCCTTAGCGTTCTCTGGCAGTATGTCTGATGCTCGAACGGCGAGATCTTCTTGATTGCCACCTTCGTCTTTGTCACGTTGTCGTAAGCAGACCTGTAACAAACAGAAGGACGTCTTAACAACGAGTGTCATAAATTACGAGTAGCGCGGGCAAGTGTCAGTGCCAAGTACAATGATAATAGGAGCTTTGTTCTACGAATATCCGCTCTATAATGTTTTCACCTTCACGTTTGCGTTCCGTCTCGAGTGGATCTGTGCAACGGAACGCAACGCAACGGAAAGACGGGGAACGCAATGCACATTCCTGTCGAACTTTTGCGTATATCGTGCAGGATGTAGCGTACGTGTGTGCATGCTGAAGAAACACACAAGTGGATGGCTGTTATTGATTACGGCCGGTTTGTTTTCACGTCTATAACGCTTTCAAGTCGTAACAACATTAGGATGTGTTTTGTTGGCAAGGCGTTGTCTATTAATTTGTTTAGGAATATGATCGAACTGCGAACACAACCAGAAATATATTTCTGAATGTTTAATTGCTTTCAGTGTCCTTAAAGAAATATACATATATATATATATATATATATATATATATATATATATATATATGTATATTCGACGAGATACTTAATGTAATTCAAATAAAACAAAAATACTGAAAACTTTTAATGAGAAAATGTGATATAATTAAACCGTTACTAGAAAACATGAATTTTCAAATTACATGCCGAACGAAACAATAATATTTGAATTTGTTAGTTTTTCTACAATACACTGTTTATTTTCAATTACCGGCATTTATGAATAAACTTTCATTTATATATTTTACTCACTGACACGAAAACACGAACAAATATAACATTCTATACAAGAGATGACAGTTTTAAAACAGACTAGACAATTTACAAAACAAAATGATATTTTCTAAACCGTAATATTGCAAGAAGTCTATCTTTTCTTAATAATAAAAACCTACATTTCTCGTCACTTTGTCCGCAACGAGGCAGTCTGCAGTCATCTAGAGAAAGTAGTATATAAGGAAAGTTCCATAAAGGATAGGTTTCAAGTTTAATTCGTTAAATTTCGTTTTTAGTTTTTTTTTTCTCGTGTTTAAATATATTGTGTTGTAAAAACTACTATACAGTTTTTTCTTTTTATATTTCTTTCTATTTCCCCGACAAGTTTGACGGACTATATACTAGTTTTGTAATAAAATTCCTCACTTTTATTCGTAGAGTAATTTACTTGTTTGTATTTTAATTAATTTAAATTCCATATGGAAATAATATTTTTTATATACATCCATATATATACACACATACACACACACACACATATATATATATATAGATACATGGAAAAAAGTTATACAAAATAATAGGGGATATTTTGATGATTGAAATATATTCCTTTTTTCTGTAAACATTCATTTTCTATAAAAAAAAGGTACCGAATTAATTTGCACACTAATAAAATGATAAAAGGAGAAACGATAATGCATAATTAAATTTAGTTTTTGTGTATTTCATACTAAATTTGCATTAGTTTGATATTTCATTATGAATTTATATTTTAGATAAATTTACAACTAAAACAAATAGCAATTTAAAACGATAATGAATTATTTAAAAAAAATATAATGAAACTCTGAAGTTTTAACAAATATCATTTAAAATTGACAATCATTATATTGTGGTTTTTGTTGTTTATACCTACTTTATATAATTAAATACTAATACTAAAATGAATATAAATGAAAACAAATATTATTAAAATTTCATGAAAATAATTCATAAATATTTCATTTCCAGTTATTGATTTTAATATAGGATCAAATATAATCAAAAAGTAAATAAATCCCTTGTGATTCTATTAATAATTCCATATAGATGTTATTAAAATTATAAAATTTTAATCTCCTCACACAGTTACAGAAATGAATTCATTTTTCATTCCACAAACCATATGAATCCTTTTTAATCAAAAATGTTTAATAAATGATTATTGATTGTGCTTATGAGTATTACGATGGAGATGCTATCATATTTAGTGTCACAGTACAGAAAATTATTTCGAATAAAAAAATCTTTCTAAAAAAATTTTTTTAATCTGTAAATCTTTCTTATCTTACAATGTTTGAAAATAAGTGTATTTAATGATTATCTTGTCTACTTTTGAACTGAAGTACGACTTGGTGCCCCACCAGCATATTCTCCACATTTGGCTCCATCAGATTTCAATCTGTTCTCAGAATTTAAAAAAAATCCTTGGTGGTGGGCGATTTTCGTCAGATGAAAAACTGATAGCAAGAGTGAATCACTATTTTGAGGATCTCCAAGGAAAGGATTTCCGGGACGGCATAAAAGTTTTGTAGCATCGATGGATGAAGTGGATTGAAATTCAAAGGTGATCATATTGTAAAATAAAAGTAATTTGAAAACACAAGTTATATTGTTTCATAGTTAGAACTTTTCAAATCGCACTCATATTTATTATCTGATCAAGTTTCTTCTGTTATTTAGAGCTCTGAAAATCGTGGATTCGAAAAGCATATGAGCGCCATTCAAAAATGACGAATAATGATTGATTGGACATCTTTAACTGGAATCTTTTCTGAAAAAAAGAATTCATTCATGAAAATTAATTTAACTAAAGTGTCAAAACTATATTTCTCCTTACACAGATTTCATTAAAGAAGATATTAGAAATGTATCAAATTCTGCTAAAAGTGTTTACTGAATTGCGAAAATAATCAATCAATGGTTTATAAACAAAAATTTTTGCATAGCGATATCGCATTACACGAACCTATTTCATGAAAATAAACAATACGAATATCGAATAACGTTAATCAAACGTTATGTATCTTATTACAAAATCAAATATCGTCCTTCTATGTCATACTCGACTTTATAATTCGAAACATAACCAAACTGATGAGTTAAATAAAGAAGTATACATAAACAATCAGTGAGCATGAAGAATGAATTGTCAATAATAAATGTCTTTCAGTAACAGAACTTTTGTTTGGTTATTATTAACATACATATGTATATACATATATACATATATATATATATATATATATATATATATATATATATATATATATATAAACATTAGGTAAATATCAGCATATCCTTTTATAAATTGAATCACTCACTGATTCAATTTCTAGAATATTATTTACATACAATGAACTAATGTAAACAGAACTCAACAGTCACTACTGAAATAATAATTCGTTTTCCTTTCAAAAGTATTCAAATATTTATGTTCGGAAATGAAGATGTGCTTGGAGTTGTTTTAATTCATTCCATGCTATGTTGGAATTCAGCATTCGTAAACAAACAATAAAAACGCGTTTTGTTTCGAGTACACAGTTGCACATTTCTTTTATAAGACTCTTTTTAATGTACGAATAATGCGTGTAAAATAATTAATTGGTTTACTTTGGGGTTGTTCTTAATCGTTCTCGTGCACGAGATTTATTCGAAAAGTTCAAAGATACATAAAATTAAAGAAAAAAAATGATTTTTTAACGTCGAGTATGTGCTTTCTTTCAAAGTACAGGATGTGGTAAAAACACCTTACAGATTTTCAAGGTTAACGAAACAGGCATGGTAAATGCTGTTCAGAATTTTATTGCACAATCTGAAAGTACATGGAATGCGGTTTACTTTCCATTGGTTTTGAATATGATATCGACCAGATGGTCGCCTTCGTTCGCGATACACATTTGTAATCGATTTCTGAAGTTTTGCATCACTCGGCGGGTCATTTCCGGCGCTATCGATACAATTTCTTGGCATATAGCAGTCTGCAGCTCACCAATGGTTGTTGGTCGATGTTTGTAGACCTGTTTTCAGATGGCCTCAAAGAAAAAGTGACAATCGGCGAGATTGGCCGTACGTGCAGGCCACCCCCAATGTCACCGTGTAACGAGATTAAGTGCTTTGGAAACAGTTTTCTCAAAACTTCCATTGATTTGCTCGCCATGTGAGCGGTAGCCCTATCCTGTTGAAACATCACACATCCGGGTTTCAAAATTCGAAGAGTTTCGGTTCCAAGAAGTTCCGTAGTATCTTCAAAAGCTGACGAGGCTTGTTTTCCGCCCAATGACGAAACTTCTACTTGTTAACGTAACCAGACAAATGAAAGTGAGCTTGACACTTGCGAGCAGAACATTGTCTGTAGGAACATCTTGAAGGTTATCATCACAACTGTTTCCCCAGTCGTGTTCTTTAAGTTTTTGAACAATTTCGTACAGCTGGAATTTAATATATATCCGGTCGGATGATGAAAATTCATCATTTCACAACTAATCACTGACAACCAAATGAAGAAAATTTGTCATTTGGGTCTTGGTATAATATATATAAATAGAAAAATATGCTGGCCTTTGAGCGATGGCGATGCAAAAAATTCCGGCCGGATATATGTTAAGATCGGGCTGTAAAATTCTCTTGACAGTTCGATCAGGCAACCCCAAAGCAGAAAATTCGGGAGATTGCACAATGGACTGTCTCATATCGTTGGCATTTTCTAGCGTCCGAACCCCCGTGGTCTTCTAGGTGATTTTCGTTTTAACGCAAAACATGTGGCCCTGAAATTTGTAACCAATAGCAATATTGTTTTTTGGTTCGCGACAGCAGCATTTCGACCGAGTGCAAAATGGATTTGAAAAGCTCTTTGTCACTCCTGTATTTCGGAAGAGTATTTAGAAAAGTTGGAATATTTTTAAAAATTTTTGTAAAATATAAAAAATCACCCAAAAAAATATTAAATATTAAAAATCATTCTTAGTATGTTTTTTTTTTATTTTTATATCTAGGCATACAAGCATTGTTGGTATCATATCATAGACCAAATTGAATGGTTGTGTGAGAACCCATATATGCGTTCATAGGCTATGGTAAACGAATCTTCAGACCGCTTATATGCGTTCATAGGGAAGAAAGGGTTAATATTAAAAAAAATAATACGCCGAATATAAAAATTTATAAATATATAAAAACTTGAAAATCAGAAAATTTAGTTACAAAACGAATGATATTCAAAAACGAACCGGAAAAGTTAGATCCAAAGAAGAGTTATTTATAAAAAATCACTACAACCGCCTAGCGATATTTGTTCTGGAGCTTTTTAAACAGACACCGTATTTATTTTTAATCTTTTATTGTCGCATACGAGAAATGCAAACAAACAAACAAACAAACAAACGAACAGAAACACAATTTATAAACATGTGTTACGAATTAAACAAAAAAATGTGTTTTACTTATCAAATACAAACACGACACGAATGTAATGATGTATGGTGGACATGGGCGCGAGCAGACAAATTAAAATCCTGTGACATGCGAGCGCCCGGCCATAAATTTAATTGGCGAGTTTCAGCAAACACGCACGACGCCAGTCCATTTCCCCGAGGGACACTATTTTAACGAAAGATGCAAAGAGTATGAAAAATAAGTGTAAGTATCATCACCAATACCAGTTGGGATTAATTATAAAGAAGTGATCGGAGTCGTTGGAAGTGTTTTTTTTTTTGCAACAAATTAATACTGAATATATATATATATATATATATATATATATATATATATATATATATATATATATATATATAACTTTGATGAATTTATTTAAGATTTCATATTTTTGTAACGATTTAATACGATTATGTTGATGAAGAATATTCAGTAATCATTTTTAGAATACAAGTAAAAGTTAAGTAATTTACTTTTTCTTTAAGAAGCAGTTATCATTTTATGATCAACGAATCGGAAATTAAGAAAATAAAAAAGAGAGTCAGGTGCTGTAACGGAAATTATATAATCGATTGATTGAAAGTTTCTAAAACGTTTCTAAATAACTCGAGAACGTTTACATAAATTTAATAATGAACGTATAGTTTCTTTTTCCATTTTTTTTTTGTTTTTAAAAACAGAATCTAATTGAATAATACTTCAAAATATTTTATTACTTTATACAGTTATAATAATAATAATAATTGGATGTTGACGAAACGTGTGCAGTGATTTCCGTATGTCTTTAATTTATTTTTATATATTTGATATGAAAAGATAAAATATTATATTTCAAGTTGTGTAAGTAAAATTAAAGTGTGGATGTTTAATTTTTACTACATAATTTTTAACACTAAAAGTGCATTTTCGGTCTATATTTTGGTAACATCGATTTTGGTTTTATTATCAATTTTGCTTCAAATCAGTCTATTGAGTTAAAGATGAAAAAGAAGCAAACAAGAGTAAAATTTTTGCATGAGTTCAAAACGGGTGGTAAAACAGAAAAAGCTCGTAAATTAAACGATGCTTTTGGTGTGGGGACTGTTAAAGGATGTACGGTGCAAAGGTGGTTCCAAAAATTTCGTACTGGGCACGATGAAGAATGCGAACGTCTTTCTTTAGTCTATAACGACCAACTGAAGGCGTTAGTTGAATCTTAACCACGCACAACAATTCGAGAGCTTGCACAAAAGTTAGGCGTTACTCATCCAACAAATCTGCACCACTTAAAACTACTTAAATTAAAAAATGTACATGAATTTGAAAGTCATAAACCGCAATTATTTTTCTGCCAACCTAACGGGCGAGAAAAGGAATTAAGTTATTTAAAAAAAATATTTTTCGATGATTTCTATTAATTGTTTCTTCATATTTTGACAATAAAAATAGTATTGAAATTCGTGAAAAATGTTATTTATTCAACCAACTTCATTTCTAGAGTATAAAGTGGATATTTAAATTATGTATATATATATATATATATATATATATATATATATATATATATATATATATATATATATATACTAGGGGGCTTCGCCCACTGCTCGCTTCCCAATTATAAGCCTGTACTTGCAACTGAAGAAACAATAAACACATTTTTCAAAACTCATTATGTCTATATAATTATTATCGGATATATAGGAATGTAATCGTTATATATATATATATATATATATATATATATATATATATATATATATATATGTAAGTGTGTGTGTCTATAAAATATGGAAGTAAATTATTATTTGCAACCTTTTAGTTTTTTGTAGCTAAATACTATTTTATGTGTATATATATATATACATATATAGACAGAGAGGGAGAGAGAAAATTGATACTTTCTAGACTGTTTAAGTATCGTGAAAATTAATAGAGTTCTAGCAGCACACTTGAAAAAAAGAAAATACTAATTATTTTTACCTTTTATTATGAGGACAGTGAAAACGTTCTTGTGATAAAATATTACATGACAAACATATATATATATATATACCATATTAGCCTGAAAATAAGACAACCCCGATTATAAAATGATTCCTAGTTTTTTTTCAAAATAAAGTAATAAGAAAGCATTTTTTATGGTTCAAATTATAAGATGGGACGCAGTTTTTTCCAAAGAAAACAATAAAATAGATTGATTTACGTTGCAATAGAAATATTTACAAAAATTATACACAAACATATTTAAGAGTCGATAGTTTGATGTTTAAAACGACTATAGTGGCGTACCAGCCTAAACTTATGAAGATCCGAATATAAGACGACCATTGTTTTTTAATGAAAATCTGTAAAAAAAAACCTCTACTTATATTCGGATTAATACGGTATATATATATATATATATATATATAAGAATTTCTCAGAAATAAAAAAATATCTGGTATCACATGTCAGGAAACATTGCTAGTAGATCATTAGTTCTGCTGCTGCATTCTCGTACCAAAAATAATTGTATTAGTATCAAATTCTTATTACTTCAATTCATGCGTTCGTAGAGCACAAATCAAAAAAGAAAAAATACGAGCTCGCATTCATAATCTAATTTTAGATGTCTGTGCGCGTTAAACTTTCCGAATATCCTGAAAACAAAATAACAACAACAATATATATATATATATATATATATATATATATATATATATATATATATATATATACATACACATGCATACAAACACTGTAAATAAACGATTACAACAATACATCAGCGAACCGTGCTAAATGTGTACCGCAGATAACTGTAAAACTCGATCATTCACTAATGTCTGTACGTACAGTACTTATCAGAATTTATAGAAGTAACGAAATTGTCATGTCACTGAATATTCATCGGCGTCTAGAGAGAGAGAATGGAAGAGCGGTCCTAGGGTTTAAATATTTCGGAATTTATAAACGTCACTTTACAGAAATCGGAATGAATTAAACTTCATGTTCGAATTTAATCATCTCGAATGAAAGTTTTTCGTTGTACATTTTGGATGGATGATCCGAATGTTAAATATGTATTAAGTTTATTAAGGAAACGATTCTTCTCAAATTTGAAACCATCACACGTTTTAACTTAATGAAGAGACTAAAAAAAGTTAAAAAAATGATAGAAGAAATTATATTCCGTACTCAGTTTTGATTGCAGTATGATTAAGTTTTAAAATCATTTATAAAAGGGTGTATTTATTCTCCTTTTCCTCTTTCTCTCTTTATATATATATATATATATATATATATATATATATATATATATATATAATATTAAAAACTGGAAAAATCTATACAAGTAACATTCTTTAAAATGGTCGAGAGTTTTTAATTTAATTATTTTTTGCATCAGTATGTTTAAATAAAAGAAAATTTAGTTTTCAAAGATAACCTTTTCATCTTACACATACAGTTAATGAATTTAGGATTTTATCTCTTGCATCTACAGTCTTTCATAAAAATCCGTTAGACACTCTAGAGCAGAGGTTCTCAACATGAGGTCATATGACCCCCAGGGGCCTCCAATATATTCCGAGGCTACAGGTGAAAATCACGTAAAAGGGGGGCCACAGAAAAAAGAAAACAGAAGTGACCATCAATAGAATTTAAGAAGCGCTCATAGAGCTACAAAGCAACATAGCACTCAAAATAACTTTCAGTCAAGAAAAACACCATTTTTGGATCACGAGTACAATATCTAAAAAGGTACGAAAATAATTGCTGTTTTTTTCTTCTGAATTTTAACCTCAATTCTTTCAATGAGAGTGTCATTTCATCGTGTTCATGTTAATATCATTTTAAAGTGCATTTTTCGGTTTATATTTTGGTAACATCGACTTTGGTTTTGTTATTAATTTTGCTTCGAATTGGGCTATTGAATTAAAGATGGGAAAGAAGCAAATACAAGCAATTTTTTTGTGAGTTTAAAACGGGTGGTATAGCAGCAGAAACTGTTCGTAAACTAGACGATGCTTTGGTGTGGGTACTGTTAAGGAACGTACGATGCAATGGTGGTATCAAAAATTTCGTTCTTGGGGCGAAAGACTTGAGGCGAAGAAAGTCGCGGGTGTCCTTCAGTTCATGACGACCGACTGAAGGCGTTATTTGAATCAAAACCACGCACAACAATTCGAGAGCTTGCTTAAAAGTTAGGCGTTAGTCATCGAACAGTTTTGGACCATTTAACACAGCTAGTGTATGAAGCTGTATATGTATTTAAAGGTCATAAACCGCAATTATTTTTCTACCAACCTAATATTAAATACTGACTTAAATTTGGTTTAATGTTAAGTGGCTCCAGTACTGCAGCGTCAAACCGGGAATTAAATTACCAAATCTCGTATGAAAAAACTAATCTTATTCATACAAATGAGATCATTTATATTTTTCCTCACAAAGTCATAAAGGAATAATCCTATCTATCAAAAGGAGTAGTTCTTGAAAAGTTATCAGAATTGATTAAATTTTAATACAGGCATATACTTTATGAGATTTAAAATCCTAGACGGAAAAAGGAGGAGAAACATACAGAATAGTATACATGTAAAATCAAATCCAATCTACAAGTGTATCGGTCCTCATATTCCGTAATGTCCGTACATAATGACACACAGTATAACCTGGACTATAGATACCTCGTCGCGATCATTGAGAATTGTCGCGCTAATCTATTTCGGTACAGATCAGACAGACACTTAGCCCGTCGCGGATTCGCGCCATTCATAAAACCTCGCCGCAATTTCTGAATCGCATTCCACTTACCGTTTGGCTACAGCGCCCGATCCCGTCTCATAAACACGTGCGTCGACGAACACACACTACTACAATCGTCGTCCGTCTCGCACAGATAATTGACATAATTGTTTCGCAAATATTTTCGTTGCTTTGTGTGTGTATCCGATACGAAAATAAATGTTTGGCAACGATTACAGCTTTAGGATCAAACGGGCATTGTGTGAATTAAAAACGAATTCTGGATTCAGTGACCCGTACACGTTATAGACACGGATTGATTTATTTTTGAATAGGAGTTGCCTGAAGATTTATTCACGGATTCGACGCGTTCTTGTTTCACTTATACACAGACTGAATTTTTGTGTAATCAATTGTATGCAGAAATTTTCTTTTATTAATCTTATTCGTAACTGATATGTAAACTAGTGCCCATGCACTATTTCCTACTTACTGCAATGAACGAAAAAGACATATACGTGGGTCGTTTGATAAGTATGGTAAAAAAACAAGTTAAACACTGTTTTTTGAAAGGAAAAAAAACTATTTTATTTCTTAACAATCTCCAATGAGTGTTATACACTTGTTATAGCGAGTTTCCAATTTTCTCATTCTCTCGGAAAAGTAGTTTTTCTCAAAGTCTACAAAATATGCATTGACGGCGATGATGACATCCTCATGTATCGACGGGATGAAAAAATTGAAAACTCGTTGGACCAAGTGTATAGCCCTCAATGGAGACAACGTTGAGAAATAAAATCGATTTTTTCCAAAAAACGGTGTTTAATTTGATGTTTTTACCATAATTATCAAACGACCCTCGTATGGTGTTATTATACAAGGTTTCGTTTAACGCTATTTCATTTAAAACTAGGATTTCAAGATCGCATCTTAAGCGCTAAACGAGAATCACCTATCTATTTAATTTCTTAATAAAAATATTTTAAATTTCAAATCGTTATAAAATTCTTAGTTCTGAGTGAGTTCTGTAATTTATTTGAATTACATGCAAAAACTTTAATAAAATTTCCAACGTATAAATTTTACTGGAAAGCTTAAGTGAAAATAGATGTGATTTTAAAAAAGCGATAGCGCTGATATAAATATTTTAAATTTGTATAAAAGAAAGTTTTTATAAACCGTAACTACGAGTTTTCTCTACTGGACGTAAATTTAATACGATTTTCCGTCTACGAAACGAAAGCTCGACATGTGACTGTCGATTCTATATAAGATAAAACGAGCTTTCATTTCAATTTGGTACTGTTTAGAAAAGAGACATTGAAAAATGGAACGGCCGAATGAAAACATGTTTATTGCGTACTAAACACATATTTTCGTCGTATGATTCGTCTAACTCATCCGGTCGAAACGTTTAATCTGATTATGTAACGACTTTCCTTGGTCCCATCACGTGAATTTCCCAAGTGGCATTCGTGAGCAACAGGCGGCCGTCTTACGTACTTCATGTACTAACTGACAGTGCCCGCACTGCGCTACTAGTATCACTTTGTTTATAGCGAGCTTAGTTGTCTACAATATTAACTTTTTAAAGCATCGGTACGCCACGAAGCTTTTTAATATCACACGAGAACAACACACGTTGCTTATTACACATTTCGGTTTACAACATATGTTTCACCTATATATCTACAGGCAGATAAAAAATAATGGAAACGTATCCTATAATCTCTCTCTCTCTCTCTCTCTCTCTCTCTCTCTCTCTATATATATATATATATATATATATATATATATATATATATATATGTTATATGATGTCGTAAATAGTTTTCAGTAAATCCACAAAATGAACAATAAATTTTCATTTCAACTTTTCCAACATCGGTATGTTAGAGGAATATATTTCAACTATATAGTAAGAAACATCAGAACTCCTTTCAAATAAGTTTAAATAAATGATTAATGTTAGATATAACTTAAAATAACCATATGGCATTTCGATTAAATTCACTTTTACAAATGAATCCTTTTTTTCATACCAAACATTTTTTTTTGATCAAAAATTTTCAACAAATCTATGACCATTTTAATGACAATATTGATCATTATTTGATTATTGTTTATTGCACGTTCTAAACTTTTTTGCGACTTACATTTTACACGGATTGTTTGTGTATAATTTGTTAATTTCAGTTATTTGTTACGGGGAAGGGAGAGGCACTAGCGAGCGGAATCGAATCCCCCACGAGGGGTTGACGAGCGCAGCGAGCAGGTGGCGGCGTCCCCTAGTATTTCTAATAATTAAATCAATGTACTGCGACTTCATTATTCGATCGAATAGTTTCGTCACTTTCTATTCTTCGTTTCAAACAAAAGTTTGTTATTAAATATTTTAAACGATGAAGAATTTAATACAAAACACATATATAGAGCCATAACCAAATAAAACAACTTTAATGAGTTAATCAATATTTATAAGGGAATATTTACACGAGCTTTAATTTAAAGTTAAACACGCCTGTTTCGATATAAAGCGGCGTTTTTCCATCCTCACAAGTTGAAATTCAACCTGATAATTAATTCGAAACTCGTTCACTGTTAAGATGCGATATGCTTTTCACATTCGGCGGTTCTCATTCCATTCCGTTAAGGCACCGTCGATGTCGTCACGTGTTCTATTCGACATCTATCGAAACGCTGTACCTATTTCCATCTCTGTTTTGTTTCGTTAAAGATTTAATCATAATAAATAATTAATTTCGTCTACACTGAAGATGTGTTCGTATTAATCCGAACAATTAGAATCGAACGCGTGCTCACTCTATCCGAAAGAGGGCACGTACGAAAGTTTCTCTGTGGGCAGATTTATTTTCAATGAGTATAAAAGTAAACAGTGGGTATTAAGTTTATGTTATGATAAGATGATGATGATGTAAACTATGTCTGATCGATTCTATTTGTGGACATTTGCATAGAAGTATATATTTCGATTTAACATCGCGCTAAACAGATCATATATAATCCGGTATCTTGTTTAAAATTCGAATTAAATTTGTATTTGTAATTATATGACAGACAGATGAAAAGATATATATCGAATATAATGTTTTATTGAATTTATTATCGTCAAAATAGATTCGTAAAAAAGATCTCAAATACGATATAGATTCCAATACAGTATACTTTTCTATTCAAATAGCTCAGAGACACGATACAAGTTCAAGTGTTATTGAATGTAATTATAAAATCAATTAGCTATTCACCTATTGTCTTCTGAAATATAAAAAAGTGAAAGTTAACTACAAGAAATTTCGAAAGAAAGAGAGGACCTAAAAATGTATACACACTTTAAAACTGGATATCTATGGGCTTTCTTCATTGTTGAATCGAATTATGGAGACAGTGTGCAGTATGATATTCTCTTAAAAGACATGTGCGATATGTTTATTTTTATCAAAATTTAGAAAGAGACACGAGGTTCAAGTTGAATATGCCATATATGTCACGATGGGCATTTCGGGGTGAAATTTGCGTAAATGAAAAATTTATTTTTAACATATTTTTGTTGGGTTTTCTTTCATACATTTTTTAATTGTTTTTGGTATAAAATGAATACTCAAAGCAAATCGAGTGGTGCAAGGACTGTATGTCCGCCACTCGCTACGTCTTGATCTACTCTGATACCTCGGACGACGAACAAAATTGTTATTTTTTATCGCCTGTCGACCTACGACATGATAAAGAACCGAACTGAGCCTTATACGAGGAGTTCGATAAAGCAGCCCACTTTCTAGAGGACTTAGAGCCCGATTTTGAGCCCTCGGACGATGCAAGGCTCGAAAGTCGTATGTATATTGCCGAAAGTGCAAAATCTCACTTTACATGAAAAAAAAAACTGTTTCTGCGAATTTCACATAAAGAAATTATTGCAATATGTTGTAAATTGTCTGTAAAAACGTTAAAAATATATATTTTTTATAAGTTTCTCAATTTGAAAAGCATGATAATTCTTATATTCCTAAAGCTCATCGTTCCATATATAGTACATTCAAAAAAACACACTTCCAGTCAATTTTTTTAAATTCCGATTTTGATTTGTGAATGTCGCTCATTTTTAGTAATAGTCCAAAAGGACATAACTTTTGCTCAACGGGAAATGGGTCTGTGCTCGAGAGGGTTAAAAATGTTATTGTATAAATTTTAAATGTGCACTCATTTGAATTTAAATTCATTGTATTGCGTTTAGTCTCATTTTATATTTGAAAAACACACAGATTTAAATTAAATAAGATATGAGAAAATACACGAACTGAGATTAAATAAGATATATGCTAGTGAAATATTAAAATATTCCAGCTAGATTCTATTCAATAACTCATCACTTTGTTCTATTTCAGATGTAAACTATTTATAGACTTATACCATTTCCAGTTCCATGATTTTCTATTAAAGGTTTTCAATAATAAATGTTAAAATCATTCTGGTTTACTGTCGTTCAATTTAATCCTTATCACTCCAACTGGCAGCTATGCTGTCAAACATACACCAATATTATACCCTTAACAGGCTGCATCGCTGCTAGAGACTTTGTATTCAGCTGTTACACATACTGACATTTTACAACCACTATTAAGGCTCTCTCTCACTATTTTACGATTACACGTTTACGTTACAATGTTTCTGTTTTAATTTCAACAATGACCAGAAAACTGTTTGTGGTTTGCGCCGTGAAAAAATAATTCATTTGTGAAACTAAATTTAGCCGCAGTGCGAGCACTGTGATCAATTTTTATATTTCATCATTAACTATGTATACCCATCCCCCTACAAATATAGAAACAACACAGTAGCTGAAAAATACGTAATTTCAACCGAAAACACATTTAATTAGAAATAATTGTCAATTACACCAGATTCATTAATTATAAAAATATTAATACACTTCGTACATAACAAACGTCATGTTTTGTGTAAAACATCATTACATTGCGTCCTATAATTCTGGATTTAAAAAGCTTCTGTATAATTCTATATTATGTACTAAAAATACATTCATATATATATGTATATATATATATATATATATATATATATATATATATATATATATATATATATAAAGGAAAACCAACAAAAAACGCTCTTATCCTCGAGGAACATCTGGTATAAATGATGAGCGAAGATAAAAATTCCACCGTACGTGAAATTGTTAGCTTAATTAGTTTGTCTCTATACATTATTTTGTTCAATTTGTCTAATGACCTCTATGAATACATATATATATATATATATATATATATATATATATATGTGTGTGTGTGTGTGTATAATGTGTTCGTGTTGAAATATATGGTTATCAATTTATAAGTTAATTTAGTATGTATACGTGCATATAAAATTTAATTGGATTAATTAATTAAAAAATAATAATTAGAATCTGTAATTAGAAAAATAGAATACATGCATATATGTACGCTCAGATATAATTGAAATAAAAATATATGATTACTTTTATTTCTTTTTTGAAAATACTACCATGTTGTGTAAGAAATAATTAATAAAGAGTAAAAGAGACACTGTGGCTAAATTCACTTTCACAAATGAATTGTTTTTCTCAGAATTGAGAAAAATCTCTTCAAGATACAGAAGAAGATTTCTTTGTTCCTTGGTCCGCTGACGATGATGGAATGGACATTGAAATGAGCATAAACAAGAATCAAAAATGATTTATATTTTCAATAGTTGAATTATTCTATAACCTTTCAGAAATCGCAAAAAAAACGTTCAATAAATGATCATTTATGATTGTGGCTTATGTGCTTTTCAGTGGATACTAATTTTATAGTTGATAATAAAAAAAATTCTTATTATCCTCATTGAGTTGATCAGATCTGAGTAAATCTGACCTGTATTAAATCTCTGGAAATGAAGAAAATTAAAAATCACTTTCTATGATGTGTATTCGATGAATTTTCCAGTCACTTTAAATATGTTAATCCTTTATATTAAGCTCAGTACTAAAATACACTAAAATTAAATATATGATTTAAAAATATTTGAAGTTTTTTTTTAAAAAAATTAGGTTATAAAAAAAATAATTGATTAACATTATTTTTTATAATAAAAATTCTGAAAAATCTAACAATATCTTAGACTATCTTCAAAGATTAAACAAGAAATTATTGTATAGTTCTAACACTAGCTAAATTCATTCTTAGAAATGAATTCTTTTCCTATTTCTCGGTTCTGTCTATTTTTAGATATTTACATATTTTTTTACACTTTTCTCTACAAGTTTTCCTATTTTAGAGATCAATTCGTAGATAGATAAAACCGTCTCGAACGTACTAAATAATTCTCTCAGATATATCGAGACGGTACTCTGTATAAATTATAAAAAAAAATCCCATAAATATTCGTACGCTCGATTACATTCGTACACTTTTATAGAGTTGAATATACGGTCGTTTATTTTGGTCGGATCGCTGTGACCACGATATACACATAAAGTGTACGTTTTGTTATATACACACGTCATAATCAGACCTCGGTAACGAATATGGGACGTGTTAAGATGAAAACCGCAACCACTGAAAGCATACCGTGTACATGTTTGGCGAAAGGTCGTGCCGTACGTAGACGACGTCGTGGTCACGATCAGGTAAGATAGTTCTAGATAGTACTGAAAATTCACGGAGAAAGCTGTAGTAATTATGCATGAAGTCGTTACAGTGTAGACGGGGTCAGCGGTCTGAAGCCGTGGTCGGAAAAGACATATATCCATGATCTTTTTCAAATAATGATTTGTATGTTTCCTTTTTTTAATAATAATATAAGAGAACAATAGGGGAACATGGGGAGGTTTGACCCTATTTTCAAAAAAAAAATCAATGTAAAATCAAGAAAACAACTTTTTTCACAGGAATTAAATATGAAATATTAATTGAATATTATGCGTAATACGCGTAAATTTTTAAAGAGTTCTTAGTTCAAATGAAAAAAGTTATTTCATGTTTTTCGAAGTAGGAAAAATAAGGTCAAACCTACCGATTTATGGGAGCCCTAGCCTTAAATGAATCACTGAAACTTCAAATAACAGGGTATTATCTGCTTTACTGTATTATAAACTTATTCATACAACTATTATAAATAAATACTTGTTAAATAATAATATGACTCCACCAATACATCATTATAAACAAAATATTAAGTGTTAGTGTCGAGAAAGAATTATGAACATTTTCGCTTTCCGTTTTACTTTTTTTTTCAGGTGCTTGTTTTTTTGCAACTTTTTCAATGATTTTTTTTCAATTCTGGCGTTTCTTTTACGGTATTTGTTCAACGCCGCAGAGCTGTGCTTTGGATGATAGTGAGTGTAGATTCCGGGATCTTAGTCTTTGGCTTTTTAGCCAGCGTTAAAAATACTGGGTTTTAAGGTACTGAGTATTGGGTAAGTTTAGGAGTTTGGAAGTCCGGAAAAATTTTGAAAAAAGTGACGCAGAAGCCGGTACAAAATTCAAAAATAATTTTATTGATTATAAAATAATGTACATGGCCTTGTGTGGCCGGCATGATAAGTTTTGCGGTGCCCTTACCGTTGCCGGTAGTTATCCGCGCTTAGAAATTAAATATTGTGTGAGGTGTTATTGAAATTTTTTAATTGTCTCTGCGTGTTTTTCCGGGAAAAAATTTTCAATAAACCGGGGAAGAAGCTGGTAAAATGAAATGTGCGACTTTATAAAATAACAGATTGTAATATAACTATGTGAGTGATTATATAGACATACTAACATATATATATATATATATATATATATATTACGATATTGAGCTACTATATGCGATACGAGCGAAGTGAGTTGGGAGAGCGTGCGGGGGAGGATCACCCCGGTGTCGGCAGCGTAGCGACTAGGGGGCAGATCCCCCTAGTAAATATATATATATATATATATATATATACATATGTTTAAATAAATTTAAAAAGTGAAATTTTAATATATATTGTATACTTTTTCTTCACATGTCTACTTTATAAAATAATTGTTTCCTACTTTCATCTTAGCTATATTTCTCCACATCTAATATCCTGCTGTTTTTCCTCAAACACCCACTTGTGATTTATTTCGTCCCGCATCTTTATTTCTCTCAGATTTTTCTTAATTTATTCTTTGACGTACGCAATTTTAGATGTTTACCAACATCGTGACAGATTTCATATACCAGCAGGAAAAAAAATAATAATACTTTCATAAAAAAAGCTCATTTTGCGTTCAGTTAATACGTTCGTTCTTTAAACACTTGACGAGAATAAAATGTCACGAACAACGTCACTGTTGTTCATAAAATCTTACTCCACGTCCTTAAACTATTTGATGGTTGCCTCAAAGCGTCGAATCTGGTATTGCAGCAGCGTCTACATTGCATTTTTATGTCGTCCTCTGAACGAAATATTCACTTTGACGATATGTGACAGAATTGCTTCAAAGAAATGTGTAACGGAACAGCGTGGTAAAATACTATCGAGTAAGTGAAATTCGTCGACCTTAAATATATCAGCGTATAAAAATAGTTAGTACCGTTTTCCATATAAAGTGCTCTTTTTTTTACTAAATCAATAAATAAAACATACAGCACGTATTGCTTACAGTTTGTTCCACGATACCGCTATGTATCTCTCTGTATGACATTAAATTGAAATTCTCTAAAAAAAAAAATAACGCTAATGTATTCATACGCTTCCGGCGTGAAAACCAATCGAATGGGAGGACGCAAAATGGAATGTATGTATGTGCGTATATGGTCTGTGTTGTTTATAGGTTGTGTGTGTGCGCGCGCACGTGTGTGTGTCTATTGTATACGAATTTATGTACGTAACCCGACAGCATATATTCGCAAAATGGAAAAACTCATTGGGTGGTTATTCTTGTAACCAACACGCTTCAATTTGACTGACACGTTAATAAAAACTTTATTCTTTTATTATTGCTACCGCGTGTGTTCAGTTACTTTTTTCACTGAGATTTTTCTCAACGTAAGATCGCCGGAGGAAAAAATACTGATTGAGGAGCATCTTTTTTGTTTTATCTCTAACTTTATATATATATATATATATATATATATACATATATATATATATATACATATGTGTGTATATATATATATATATATATATACAAAATAGGAGGTTGCACTGAAAGCCGCTGTTCACGTGTAGATGGGTCTAAGAGGGTATTTTGTGAGCAGTGACAGATGTTGTTTGTCATTTTGAAGTGTGAACATTTCCCATTAAAATTCAGTCACCAGACGCCATCCTTTGTTTACACAAGTACTTTTCTATAATCGAATTAAAATCGAACGCTATAAGTTGTTTTTCCGATGTGTACTTCTACACTACTTCGATTTGAAAAAAAAGCGCAGCTGAAGCTCATCGAATGCTTGCGAAAATTTATGGTGAATCTGCTCCATCGGAAATAGTATGTGGAGATTGATTTCGACGATTCAAAAGTGGTGATTGTGACGTTCGAAATAGACAACTGTCAGGTTAATCGAAAAAGTTTGAAAACGAACAACTGCAAGGTCTACTGGTACAAGAAATGGTAATAATTTCGTTTGAGTTTTTTTTTTATTCCCCTTTCAAAGTATATTCTAGTCACAGGCATTATGTATTTTTCATTTGTTGTCTGTCACCAACGGTCGTTTCTCTCCGAGTTCAGTTTTTGCAATTAATGGAAGTGCTATTCATCGTTTGATGACAGTTACACAGAGCTTTTGTATCAAAGTTTATTTCGGGTTATTTTTACTGAAATGCTATACCGATTACCTATACTTAATTTAAATTTTCTGATACGTGCTATGAATGAATAAATAGTAAAGTTTACGTTATAATTTTTAATAAGTGTAAGAGTTTGTGTTTCTTATTTGTGAAAGTGTATTTTTTTAAATTAAAAATATTGAGTTGGCCAATAAGTAATTTCGGATTTTTTCGAGATCATTTCTGTTATTTTTGAAGCAAAAGCCAATTCATAACCTATAAAACGCATGTACAGTCTAAAAGCCGACACTTTAATTTATAATTGATCTCTGAATAGAACACACATATGATTTTTGATGAATAGTGAAATTTGGGCCAAGATGCGCAGTGAATTTAAATGGTGCTCTCCACCTCTAATATTCCATTGTACATTTGTATTTTTATTTTCTTTATCGGGTTCATTACTTTCTTCATCCTCATCACTACTTTCATCAGAAGACGTTACAGGTGTTATCGCTCTTTTCCGTTTTCTTGTATGTAAAGATACATTTTCATCACTATCAGTAAAACTCGTCTGGCAGAATAAATGAAAACATTATTCACTTCACAAGTTTTTCTATTACACCATATAATTCCTTCTCTACATAGCAGGCAAAAGATTCTTAAAACAAACAGAAAACTGCTTAGAAATATTCTAAAATGAGCTAAAATTATAATTATATATATATATATATATATATATATATATATATATATATATTTACCTAAATTTTACAATAAATAGCAAAAGGGATTTTTTTTCTACATGACGAGTATACTCGACATTAAACAAAAAAATGCCATCTTTTCATGACGAGCATACTCGACATAAACGCTTAAGAAGTGATTAAATAAATTTCTTGTATCTTCAACCAAAACAGTGTTCATAAAAAGAAACAGTAAAGATTATTACAATCCTATAATTAGGATAATTCATACATTTCTTATATTGCTATTTTTTGAATATTTCCCTCTCTTATTCGAACACGTACATATAATATACATCTCGAAAAAGTGTATTGTGATAGTTACCGCATTGATTTGAATTTCAGATCATCTCTCCGTATCATCCATGAATACACAAATAACGTACGTCGAGATAAACGTATAAATCTCACATTGCAACCTGTTGAGTCTGCATAAGAATTTCGAAACAAATTAAAAAATCATTTCCCTGCGTTCGAGTTCCACTCGTTACATAATCCTTTTCAGTACGACAGCAATGGGAAAAAAGTTTTTTAATTTCATTTCTCTTCAACCGTATCATGTACTTATGTACTCGTATCATTACGATTATTGTACAAGGCGAATAAAGGCGCTTTTTTATCTCTTTACAGTAGAAAAAAGTATCATTTTGGTGTACGAACAAAAAGAAATTCGTTCCAGTTGAAGTGAATTACTTACTTAACGAAGCTCGTGCTAACTCGTTAATTTACAGAACGGGTACACGGTGCATGTATGTCGTGTGAACGGTTGTGAATTTTTTATTAGATTTCTTATCGGATCGTTCATGTTTTTCTTGTAAAACTGTCCGTTATGAATTTAACTGTTTATGAAATTAAAATATTTATCTCTTTTAAGTAACACGTTTTCCTAAACGATTTTTTTTTCTATAGAAATATCTTTCAAGAGATGAATTTTATAATAATTGTACTGAACATTTTTGAGGTCAGACGTGAATGAAGCGAAAACTTCAAGAAAAAATCCTGTCAGCGCACGCGCATTTGAGTGAGAAAAAAATTTGTACTAATTCCGGCACACACGCATATAAATGAGAAACTCAGTATAGAAAAAAAAGATATGCGTTCGGAGAAGAATTTCGCTCACAGTCTTTTTCACACATGCGTGAGACATTTCCAACACCATTATTTCATGATATTTGTGGGCTAGACCATCATATTTTGTGCCATCAACAGAAAAATATTTTTTTCCCCGATAGAATTAATTCAGGTCTGAATGGTTGTTGTATAATAAATAAATAAACAAGACTGCTATGGGTAACACCGTTACCATGCAACCTGTATATAAATATATATATATATATATATATATATATATATATATATATATATATATATATATGTATATATGTTGCTGGCCAATTTCGATTTTGCCTAGGCAAACTGCGATTTGCCCGGCCGCCGTCAGTCAAAGTCCGACTTTGATTAGTCAATATATATCCTGATTCATAAAATGAAAATTAGATCACCATCACCTTTTTCGACCCGGCCAAGCGCAGGTATACAGACCTGAGTAGAGGTTCTATTTCAGACTTTGACTAGTCAATATAAATCCTGATTTATAAAATGAAAATGAGTTCACCTTCACCTTCACTCTTCTCCTTTTTTGACCCTGCTGAGCGCAGGTATACAGCTCGGAGCAGAGGGTTGAGGGTGAAGCTGAATGTAAGAGTGAGGTTAAAAGTGAGGGTCAAGGTTGGTACATAATTTTAATATTTTTGATTTTGTTGATCCACGAATCAGATTCATCATCAAGCGACTATGAAACCGATGTCGATGTTGAAGTCTCAACAATATCTACTGAAAGACAGCAAAACGAATGGACCTATACCAGTAATTCATAATGTCGTTTATAATGGGACTCTTACTGGACAAACCATAAAACAAATCAGCATATTATGACAGTGGTTCTCAACATTTTTTATTTTTTAAACTATTAAATGATTTATACTACGGCATTCAAATGGTTAAAAAAATATTTTTCATGTAATTGTTTGATCATATACTTAAAATTAATGACTTAAAATCGTCTTTTTAAAGCAATACTTGGAAAAAAGTCACTGGGGAAGCGATTAAGAAATCCACAGACATATATTTTGTTTCTAACTTAAGTTTTGTAAATATACAGTAGGTATTTAGGTTCTATTTAAATATATTGTCGTGTTGGTCTTCATTCTTTTAGACCAACTGTCTATTCTATCCATAACAGAAAACAATATATATATATAATACACAACAGAAGAGAATATATATTTAACAGAACTAAAAGGATGAACACCAGTACGATAACATATTTGAAAGAAATGAAATATAATTTCTTTTTCATGCTTTCATTAGACCTAAAAGTTAATTCTTAAAATAGAATCAATCATAATTCTGTTTTACATTAAACTATTTTCTTGACATTTCAGGATTTTGAAGTGTCAACTCTGACATTTAAAAACATTGTATATATCGGCTAAGCAATTGATATCACCTCACAAAGCAGAAGTGAACACGATGGCGTTACAAAGTAACATATTAATGATTTGTTCAGTTTTAGAATATGACTAGTTTTGATTCATTTTCGAATGTTTAACGGCGACTAATGCTAAATTAGTCGCCGCTCTTACGTATACAAAACATCTAACTGCGGAAAACCAAACTTTTTATTTTTCTCTTTCTAACGCCAAATTAATTAAAAGACACCTACAACCAAACCATGTTAAGAGTTTTCTGAAAACTCCTACGGTTTTGAGTAGCGGAGATTATTGGGTTAAGTTAATATATTTCGACATCTGGTCAAAATCAGAAAAAAATGAATAAAAATAAAGACAATATGCATTCAAAAATTATAAACAATTCATATATTAATATTAATTATGAATAAAATTATACACATTCTAATATACTTCAATATGAATAAATATTAAAAAATACCACAAAATAAAACACTTGGTAAAAGAATATAACAGAATTCATTTATAATTTTCTTTTTTCAATTATAGCACGATTTCAAAGCAAGACAAGTTGTTTGTTGTTACAAAGAATTGATATGTGTTTTTGAACATTTTTTTATTTATATTCATTTGAAAACTGAGACACCTGTTATTTTCATTCCAACATAAACAGTAGTGAAAATGTGAAATAAAGAAACGTCTTGTTTACAAGAATGTATAACTACTGCAATGCACCATATGCGACCATATTACATTATATCTATCTATCTATCTACTTATATATATATATATATATATATATATATATATATATATATATATAAACATAAACGGACAGTGCCCACTACAGATGATGTCAGAATCTCAATCATAAGACATGTACAGATCGGAATGTTGGACATAAAAGACAAAAACATAAATTGCATATTTAAGTATTGGGTGAGCCAAAAAGTAATTACGTTTTTTCTAATACATGAACATACATGTCTTGAAATGTAACTAATTTCATTCTAAACTGCAAATAAATTATGTAATTTGACATTTGATAGTTCTAGCTTGTTTCAGAAAAAGAAAGTGCACGATTTCGTTAACAATTGTTTGTTTGCCGTCGATTTCAAAAAGGAAAACCAAAAGAAAGATTTTCTTCATATTTTGAATTATTTCCGAAATGGAAAAAAAACGCTGTGCAAGCTCATAAAAATATATGTGATGTGTATGGTGAAAGTATCTTAAAACACGAGTGTCAGAATCGGTTTGCTAAATTTCAGTCTGGAGATTTTGATGTTAAAGATTTATTACGGTCAGGAAGGCCAATCGAAGTTGATGATGACAAAATAAAGGCATTAATTGAATCCAATCAGCGGTTAACGACATGAGAGATTGCTGAGCATCTTAATATATCAAAATCGAGCATTAAAAACCATTTAAAATAACTTGGATAGGTTAGTAATGTTGATATTTGAGTACCACACGAGCTCGAAGAAATTCATCTCACTAAACGAATTGACATTTACGATACTCTCTTGAAACGTGAAGAAAAAGATCCATTTTTGAAATGTATGATAACAGGCGATGAAAAATGGATTGTCTAAAACAAGATTGTGGAGCAAGCATGATGAACCTGCTCAAAGCATTTCAAAAGCAGATATTTACCAAACTAAAGTTATGCCGACAGTCTGGTAGGATTTCAAAGGGATTATGTATTTTGAGCTGCTTCCGAGGAACCAAACCATTAACTCAGACGTGTACTGTTGTCAACTGGATAAATTAAATGATACCATCAAACAAAAGCGTCCAGAATCGAAAAGGTGTTGTGTTTCACTATGATAACGCTAAACCACATACAAGTTTGGCCATTCGTCAAAAATTGTTGTAGCTTGGCTGGAATGCGTTACCAGATCCATCATATTCACCAGACCTGGTACCATCAGACTAGCATTTGTTTCATTCTTTGCAAAACGCTTTGATTGGTAAAACCTTCGCTACCGATGATGATATCAAATCGTTCTTAGAACTGTTTTTTTGCCGAAAAAGATAAGAAATTTTCTGAACGCTGAATCATGAAATAGCCTGAAAGATGGCAAAAGATAATTGAACAAAATGGATAATATATTGTTTAATAAAATTTTTGTTTTCTATGAAAAATTCACATTTCATTTACATAGAAAAAAAAACAATTACTTTTTGGCCGACCCAATATATGCATACACATAAGAAGAAGCAATGTATGATATCAATATGTTTTAAAATGCAAAATGAAAAAAATAAGAAAAAATGATATGGCAAACGAATATATATACATATATATATATATATATATATATATATATATATATATATATATATATATATATTATGTGATATTGTGAAAAGATAAATAGTATATTAAATTTTAATGTTTGTAATTCAAAAACAGTTGTACAGAACCACTATAATAATGCTATTTATTACACAAAGGCAATTCATTAATTCAAACCTTACAATTCGAATTCGTCGAATCAAACTGAATACAACCACTGTTCAAATTTGAAACTTTCGATTTAAATAACAATTCGAAAATAGTAAATTGTACTGTATGGAAGTCTGAAAATGTGCAATGAATTCGTTATTTAATCATCTCTTTATTTAATTATATTTATTCGCGACGGATAAACTCATTTATGTTTTCATACATGTATGAAATATACAGACAGATATCTCTTGCAAAGAACTAGCGAGTGTGCGGCACAAATGTGCCGTTGTTCGATATTTTCTATTTATTATATTAAAACAGACATACATATATACAAACAGCTTTTTAATTATCTTCTCGAGCTGAACTTTGTTTAGATATTATAGACTTATTCTGCTACGACCAGTTTCGATTCTTCAGCCGTCTTTTCTGTTACGTAGACGACGTTCAGTATCATAAAATATAGAACTTGACTCGAGAGCTAACCGGGTATAGAATCCATCGATTCAAAAAAAATTTGGTATTGGTCAGAAAAGAAAATCGTTCTAGAATATTTAGTATTTAGAATTAAAATTTAACGAGCATCAAATGACTTTTAAGATGAAAATGTTACTAATGTGTGTAAAGTTACTCTTCAAATCACCCTCGTATATATAAATATATAAATAATATTCGATCATAATAAGGTATGATTATCCCAAATACTTCCACATCTACAAACTGGCATATACTCAAAAACAAATAGAATAAAATTCAACTTTTGAAGAGTACAGGCGCCATTTCAGTACATTTATTCAAGTACAACACATGCAACTGACCTCAACGTTACAAATGATGTTTATTTGAAGTCAATGTTTGAATTAAAGTTCAAAAAAGTGTTTCAAACGCACACATGACTCCATATCGACGATAATTACCCGTCTCGTATACACACAATGATTCAAACCAATTCGAATTTCGTATATTTATGTACGTTTTTATTTTTATTTTTTAAACAAGTCTCGTTATTTCATTTGCGGACGACGTTAATAAGCGTTTAGAGACGTCATCAGTTAAAAGAACGGAATATAAAGATGATCTTTACTGTTTTCGTTTCCTTTCAAGTGCGTCTTGTAACTTGTGTTTCGCATTAAATTGAGTTTGTACGTGGAAAATATCTAAAAATATCTATATATCGCGAAGGGTTCTTTTTTTCTGCGTTGGTACTTTTATAGAGAAGTTGATGACGATACGATGTGCTCTTCTGACTTATTGGACAGATGCAGCTGGATTTATATTTTATTATTATTATTTCATGTATACTTGTTTCTGTCAAGTTTTTAAAAGACAGTACGAACAAGTTTTCAGATCACTATTTGTGAGTGAAATAAAAAATATACAGTTATAAAAAAATATAGATATTTTCTAATTTACAATGATAAACAATAAGAATACGAATGATTAATTTTTCAGATATGAAAATTAAATTTTCTAATCACAATACAGTTCTGATTTGAGGCTAAATTCAATTTCGCGAACGAATTCTTTTCACGCTCCACAAAAGACAAAAAAGTTTCTTACTCAAAAATGTTCAGTTCAGTATTAATGGTAATTTTTGATTATTCTTAAGCGCACTTAGAAACATGAATGTATAAATTTATTTATATTCTTGTTAATTTTTATTATAATTTTTTTTAATACAGTTATAAGACTGGTTCTCTCTCTCTCTCTCTCTCTCTATATATATATATATATATAAAGAGAGAACGAGGAAGAAAAACATATAGACAAATCTTCTTGAATAAAGACAAAAAAACTGAAAAATTAAACAAAACTGTTTCTCAAATCAAACCTTTGTTTACTCCATAAATCCGAATAAGATTTTTCTCATTAAAAATGTTCAATAAATAATTATTTATTATTTGACTTTCAAATTAATTATTTTATTTATCGTTAGAACTTTAGTCATCATAACAGTATAATTGTGTAGTTATTTACAGATTTATTTTGAGAAATGATATTTTTCTTTCACACAACAAATCACAAAAAACTAATCAAAAAGTACGATCAACAATTATTTATAATTTAAAATGAAAAGCGTCATAATTTATATTTATATATATATATATATATATATATATGTGTGTGTATATTTATAAAATAGTATTTAGCCACGAAAAACTAAAAGGTTGCAAAAAATAATCTACTGCCATTTTTATATAGACATACTAACACACAAATACACACACACACACACATATATATATATATATATATATATATAACGACTACGTTGCTATATATCTGATAATAATTGTATAGACATGAGTTTCAAAAAATATGTTTATTATTTCATTTGGTTGCACGTACAGGTTTATAGTTGAGAAGTGGGCGAGCACAGCTAGCACGGGGGTTGGTGAGCGAGTCAAGCGAAGAGCAATACCCCCTATATATATATATATATATATATATATATATATATATATATATATATATATATATATATACTGGAAAATTTAAAAATAATTTTTAATAAATATCATTATTAAAGAGATTTATTTTAATTTCGAAAAAGGTATATAAAGAAAATATTTTCTTTAAACTCTTAAACAATTTGATCTTTTACTTTTAGTCAAGATAACTTGTATGTTTTGAGTTTCTGGTACGATGGTGCTTTTCGAAAAATATTTATCAGAAGATTTAAAAAAAACAGTAAAAGTATATAATATATACAAATGTATATACCACGTACATACAAAAGTAGACGTTACGAAGATATAATAATAACGGCAAATGTTTATATGAAATGTCTGCTCTCATATCCAGTCCAATGAAATTGATAAAACAATAAAACGTACGACGAAAAAGAAGTCGAATATTCGCTCGATTACTTTTCGAACGTACGGGAATACAGAACTAAAAACTAACTTGGAATTGTATTGGCCGATACGGTTTCCAATTTGCATGTCAATGAAGAACGAACACGCGTCTCGCCAGTATCGCAAACATATAAAATTGATATAGAAGCTCGAACATCTGTGCGTGTCGTTGTCACTTATTTTGTGTCTCGGGCGGCGAACGGTCCTTAAATTCGATCCGAATATTCGGGATTTCGATTCCCGGCGACGTACACGATATGCGAAACGGATAGTGCGAAAGTAACAAGACACCGAGTGGTCTTGTATGAGGATACTCTTGCATATATAACAAGTTTTTCACGTAAAATTAAAATATTATGTGATTAATTATAAATCTTTCTCTCTCTGTATGTGCGTTTTTTTTCGAATTTAATTACTGGCTTAAATTAATTTATGAGTCGAGAAAATATTACGAACAAAAAATTAAATTTCTGTGCTAATTAGTTCATAAAATATGAATACAATTTACATGCTCTTATTACAAAAAAACAGGAAAGAAAATGTAGAGATAATGTACATGGAAACTACTCTTATTATTTTTAAAAAGAAAAGTTTGTTGTTTACTTTATATATATAGAAATATATACCAAGATGAATCCAACCACCGAGCTTAAGCAGGATAATGGATTTATTAAATACTCATACATACATATTTACATACCTACCTCTCTCTCTCTCTCTCTCTCTCTCTCTCTATATATATATATATATATATATATATATATATATAGAAAGTAAATTATTTAATATTATATAAACGTTATTAAAAATTCAAAACTGTTTATCAAACTCTGATTTAATTATTTCATAACATTCTTAAGAATAATATTTACCCTTAATATTCTCATTAAACTAATTACACAAACATTATATATATATATATATATATATATATAAATATAATCATCATTATCATCAGCCTCTGTCAATCCACTGCTGGATAAAGGACTCTTCCATGATTTTCCATTTTGTATGATTGAATGCCTCTCTTTTCCAGTGATTCACAATAAACTTTTTAATTTCCTTACCCCACCTTTTCATTGGTCCTTTTCTTGGTCTTTTTATATTTCTTGGTTTCCAGTTAATAATTTCTGTTGTCCATCGGTTGTTTTCTCTTTTTGCAATATGCCTTGCCCATTTTAGACTATTTACTCTTCTTATTATATCTATGACTCCTGTCTGTTTTCATATCCATCCTATTCTTTTCCTGTTATTCCTAGCATGCATCTTTTCATACTTCTCTGTGTTGTTTGGAGTCTCTGAATAATTTTAGCGTTAAGGATCTATGTTTCGCTGCCGCAGGTAAGGACTGGTAGTATGCACTGATAAAATATTTTTTTCTTCAAATTCGGATTGTTGATTAAAATATCGAGGCGTTTCGTTTTTTAATTAAGAATTAATTATTGATTAAAAATTTTTTATGGTTTGTCAAATGATTGAAAAATTCCTTACTGAAATTATGATTAAAATTTATTTATTAATTGCATCATCAGAGAATGTTTTCAAATGGAATTATTTTATTTAATTTTTAATAAGATTGAGAAGACGTCCAATATTGAGCAGGATCTCTCTCTCTCTCTCTCTCTCTCTCTCTCTATATATATATATATATATATATTCCTATATAACGGAAGAAATATAAATATAAATTAAATTTTATTTTGGTATGTTACACGTATAATGTATTCTTTCAAAGAAAAGAAAACATGAAAAAAAATTTTAGTACTTCAACGGTTTATTGATTTATGTAGATTTGTTTATTTATTCTTGCCTGGATAACAAAAAGCCCGAATAAAAAACTAAGTTTCTATTTGTCAACAGAAGTAAAATTTAAATAATGTATCGTATAAACTTTAAAATATTTGTTTTTACTCTCAAAAACTCTATAGAGGGAAAATATAAAGGTTATAGATACAAAGAAACTTAGAATTCGCTTTGTTGTCTTAAACATATGTTCAAGTTCACAGAAAATTGTTTTGTGGATTTACGCTTATAGACTCGACTCGTATGAAAATTAAAGATCTATACTTCCCACTGTAATAGTATACAGTTAGTCGATCTGTAAAAGCCATTTTTTTTAAATCAGAAAAAATTCGTAACAAAATCTTTGAAATAAGTGAATATTTGAATGAAGATGATATGAAAATATATACTTTTGACAAAAAGATCACTTAAAAGACAATTTGAAATAGAATGAATTAATAAAAAAGAATAGAACGGATAGAAAAAATACACGTTTAAGACAAGGACGACAAATATAAAATTGAAAAACACAGTATAATTAAAATATAATAATATTAAGAATTGTAACTTTACTGGCCACAGATGACAATTAACAGAAAAAAGAAAAATGTTTAATTACATCCGTTTTTTACAATGGTCATGTAATTAATGTTATCAGTTTTTCAGTCGTAAATTAATTCTTATCTGAATTACAAATCGAATTCAAGTACTTAACTTTAATCAACTGTACACCATTTAATAATTAATTTCTAGCAAACGTAGAATAAATTGATTATTGTGTTGTAGTTTTGTAAAAAAAAATAATAACATGTTATTAAACTAATATCTTTCATGTGTTGGTTGAATATGAGCTCTTTACATATCACACGATTTAAAAATTGAAAAGTGAGGTTAAAACGATCAGGCATGAATAATTATCATTATTTATGTCTTACCATTCGTAATTTCAAGAATATTAATTATATATTAAATGTTATTATTTAACATTCAATTTTTTATTCGAGTTAAATTATTATTACAACTTGAAATATTTCATTAAAATACAAGAAATAATACTAACAGTGAACAGACATTGAAATGCGCATAAACAATTAAAAATGATAAATATTAATATATTGAAGATTTTTAAATAGAAAAAATTTGTAATTCGTGAAATGAAAAAGAATTCATTTGTGAAAGTAAATTTAGCCATAGGGTCAGAACTGTAATGTAAGTGGATATAATTTTTTATAAACAGAAAATTCTGCACTCAAAAGCTCCTGTACAGAAGAGACAGATTTTATCACTGCATCTAATTTCATGAATGACTTTTTCACTTCAATAAACGATAAATTTATTTTCTTATCAAAACTGTTAGTAATACCTACTTATAAGGATTTTTTGCGGCCTAGTCGATAGATGGTACAATCTGTTATGAATTGTCTATGGTTTTTTTTGTGCAGTATCATCCATCATTAGTTTGACTTTGAAGTTTTATAAAGTTGTCAGATAATTTGCATTTGCCAGGGAGTCAAAGTTCGAAGTGATTACCACCACACCACAGATGTCTATTTTGAAGAGTTGGAAGAATCGACCTATACGGATAGTATAAAGGATTTTGAATACATCTGAAATAAGTGTGTTCAGTTAGAAGGATTATGTCGAAAAATAAAATCATTTTTAATTTCATATTTTGTTGCTTTGCTTCCTAGGCCTAAAACTCTTTATCCCACCCTCATAAGAAACAAAATTCAGTAGTAGAGTTTCTATAAAGTATAAATTTCTATAAAAGTTCTTCTCTTCAATTTCTTTTTAAAGACAAACTAAAAAAATCAATCGTTTCAGTGTAAGCCATTGAAAAATTAAATACTGTTAATCAAAATGTACTTAAATGCATAATATGATAATAATATCAATAACAACTGAGAAGATATCTGTTTAATTGAGTACAATCAAGCATATAACCTAATTAGTTTAGTAAGTTCAAAGGCTTGAATCCCAAATAAGCAACTAGGATATATTTTCTTACAAGCTCCCTTTTCAAATCTATTCTTCGAGGCTTTATCTACAAAAAAGGAATGTTTTCAATATTCAGGACTGCAATTTATTCAAAGTGCGAGCACTCTATTAAAGAAGAAACATTCACAAACCATTTTTGATAATATTCTAATTTAATTTTCAGCACGTTGGCCGTCGTTTCTAACAAATGAAGTTATTATTTGACTCAAATCCTTTTTTAAATATTCCACGAACGATTTGAATACAACTATTAATAATTTTCAACAACAATTTTTCAAAACTAGCACATATGATTCGTAATAATGTTTTTTTTTGTCGGAAACGATGAAAAATTATTTTAAAGATTTCCTGTCGCCACTATTAATCTTTGCGAATAAAAAAAAAACCGTACGTCGAAAAATATAAGCATCGGTGGCTCGCTTCCGTGTAAGTGTATTTTTTAACGTTGAAATATACGTACAATACTTCTCAATTTATGACAATGTATAAAAAACGGATCGTTTTAATAATTCCTCAAATACTGTCACATCGCGTGATGCAAATAACTATTTTTCATGTTAAATAATATACATATATGAATTCACATATGCATATATATATATATATATATATATATATATATATATATATATATATATATATATATGCATAAATTAACCTGATACATAATTTAACAATGGAATAAATTTTCATTTCATAACGCATTTACAAAAATACTTATTAATGAATGTAAATTTATTCGACTTTTTCAAGGAAAAAAAGTTTATAAATTGAAGTAAAATATAAACAAATTTAAATTACTGTGTATGAAAATGTTATTGAGTGGAAAACAAACCGATTTTGTAATCGTGGATAAAAATAAATAAGAAAGAGTTTCGAGGAGTGAAAATATTGTAATGGTTGATTCTGAATTCAGAAATGAAAATGAATGTAAATGGACGGTTGAAATTTCCATAATGTTATCAATGAATTTCCGATTAAAAAACTGAAAATTTATAATAAACGTCATAAATTTTAAAATACAGTCGTGTCTTAGTGGCTGCAATCATTTTCACATATGATTTTTTTCCTCTGGACAAACTGATCTTAAAAACATTTCTGTTCAAAAATGTTCAATAAATGATAATTTATTTACTTTGATTGTTTCTTATCTACATACTACTCGATATCGATGGCATTATCCTTAAAAGACTAAGATGTCAGATCAGACTTTTCTGTACCTTGTCACTCTTATAATGATGGTATTGCCAACGAAATGTGTAAAAACAACAATCAAAAAGAATCCATAAACAATTATTGAACATTGTATTTTAATTTTTGTATCTGTGTACCTCGATTTAAATTATTTTTTATTCTTTTCCTTTAGATCACTGTTTGTTTCTTCATTCTTCACTATCAGTCTCGTCTATTCTGACATATTTAGGCGGATATTGATTGTCAATGCACATCTATTATACCATTTTTAGGTTATATTGTGTGTTTTTTAGACTGTCCTTATGTGCTGTCTATGTTATTAGGATGTGAAATATAGAATTTGATTCATTATTTAATTGTTCATTTAACAATTGTTCAATTTATGTCTGTATATTTGCAGATTTTCCAGTATATTTACTTTTTTTTTACTTATGTTTCCTTTATTTAAAATTGTTATACTTTTAATTGTTCTATATTCATGTTAGTATATGTTTAGCATATTGCAAGTCACTTTTATTTCGTTTTATATAGTTTATACATTTTTGGAATATGACTTGAAAGTTTCAACCTGTTTGTCCAATAATATTTTACTGAACATTTTTAATCAGAAAAATTTTATGGCCGATGAGACGAAATTAAAATTAATTTGTGAAAATTATAAGAGTTTCATACGTTATTTATGTTTTAATTATTGGAAAATGTATTAATTAATGGGATGTATTTTTGACTAAAAACAAAAAACTAGCACAATGCATATCAAAAAAAATATATTTCATTTTTTTGAATTTTAAAGTCGATCAATTCTAACATACTGCAAAATTTTGAGTCTGAATTCTATTTGATAATAAATATCAATGAATATATATATATATATATATATATATATATATATATATATATATGTATATATATATATATATATATATATATATACGAACTTTTTTTAATAAATAATAATAAAACACACTGAAAATGTTACAACGGTTGTTAAAATAAACATTTTCTAGTGTTGGGAACGATTTCTGCGAAAAAACTACATGTATTTTGACTTGTACATTTTTAATGATACATGAATTGTTCTCGTGTTTAAAATATATGACAGCGAGGCTAGAGAAAGAATATAAAAATATTTTACAGGTTAAATTTTATATAGCATGTAACATATGTACTTTCTCATGTAGGAACTAACAACGGTAAGTAAGAATAATCGTTAGAATTTTTTAATATTGTGTACACGTTGGTAAGAAGTATGCAACATTCCGAGTGAATGTAAATGTATAGCATATTCTTTATTTTTAAGTAAGCATATTTATTAATTTACTGAATATATAGATGAGAAGTTACTTTTCATTTTTAGATTCTTAGGATGCAAATAAATTCTGGAGATTATTTTTCACAGGTAAAAGATGTATTTTGTAAAACGAAAAAGAATTTTTAGTAGTAATTTATTATTTTCGTTATAAATGATTAGTTTAAAATGAAAAAATAAAATAATTTCAATCTGAATGACTTTTGAATCAAAAAAGTGACAACCTACAGCGTGCAATTTTTGACAAAAACATTCATAATTTTTCAAAGCAGAGTTATTTAATCTAAAAATTTAATTTCAAGAAAAGTTTCTGATTTTAGCCAATCGAAAGAGGGTCATCTTCCACCACGACAAAGCAAAACTCCATACAGCAAAACTAATAATGCAAAAACTGAAGCAGTCGAAATGGGAAATCATATCGCATTTACCGTATTCTCCGGAAATTGCATTTTCGGATTACCATTTGTTCCTGTTGCTGCAAACCAGTTTAAAAGGTAAAACATTTGACACTGTGTAGGCCGTCAACAATCATTTCACAACCTTTCTTGCCGAAAACCACACAGTTTTACGAACAAGGAATCCAACAGTTACCCAAGCGTTGGAAAATGATAACAGAAAACGATGATGAATACAGAATTGATTAATAAAAGCGTTTTCTGTGAAAAATAATCGTCTGAGTTTCAACTTCAAATACAAACTTTTGCACTAAATCAATACTTTTAACAAACATTGTTGTTACTTTTTAATCGAAATATTATTATTTTTATTAAAAATTACATTTTCATATCTATAAAATAAAATTTAGAAATTTAAAAATATATTTTTTTAAAGTAACTCATTTTTAAACGTGAAAATCATTAACTGTCTTATTTGTAAATTTTAAATAAAAATTATAAAACTGAAATATGTTTTGACAGTAAATTATTATTTATACTTGCTTGGTTTGTAATAAACAAAGATAATACGTTCATCTTCAAAATTTAACATAAAAGCATCGACTATTTACAGCAATATGTAATTTTTCAACAAAAAATTACGGTCATATATAAAAATTATTTTGTTTTCTCCACAACCTGTAAGTTTTTTTTTATACCCAATGATATATGGCTATGAAAAGAGGTATTTATTCCACTAACAATGATTTGTTCGAAGTAAAATCCACATATATTTCTATTTTTGACGTTTAATTCAGAATAGATTGTTTTGACAACATAAAAAAGAAAATACACAAACGTACGTTTTCTGTACGCTATTTTCTGTCGATTGTGTAAATACGATTGAATAATCAAGAAAAATAAATAAATATCGATCGAATAACAATATAGGTAAAATTCAAATTTATTGTACTCGCTGTTTACTTTTCATATTAAATTCAGAGATATTTTTTATAATATAAAAATGTCCACCAATACAGATACATCATCATAATCTACTTATACGAATTTATTTACTTTTTTTCCATCACGTGCGTGCGTTCTTTAATAAAACGAACGATGGATGGGAAAAAAAACATAACCCGTTATGTCGGATTACTCCTATTTTCATTTCTAACAAATTTAATTTATATATCACGGAATAAACGTTAATAACATTTATAAATTACAATTCGTGTTTTATCCAATGGAAACATGTATCAACATCGTGCGCGCCAACACGTTAACAATTCTATTTAAAATACTTATCAAAAACGTTTTATACACGTTGAAAGTTAGTTTCACGTGAAAATATTTCAGGAATAACTTTCGGTGCGGTCTAATTAATTATACGTACATAATTTATAAATGCCGCTAAACAGACAAAACGTTTTAATTAATAAATAGTATTACAACGAGTACTTTTTTTAGTTAATATAGTTTTCTCATGAAAGCTTGCGCTTAAATATTGCAGCCATTAATTATTGTTCGAGTCTATCAGATATGAGAGTGGAAAAAATGTGTATGTAGGGCGAGCTTTGAAAGATAATTGTAAGTTTTGTTAGAACATACACGCCTATTTTATGTTCGGTTAACTTTCACGTTTTTGTGTACCAAGTTTCTAGACTCATAAATTACAATCTAATTAGGGATGCAAGTTATTTTGTACGAGTTTTTTCTTTATTTTACGAGGGTCGTTTGTTAAGTTTGGTAAATTTCTATGACTGCAGTGATGAGATAGCGCCACCATTCATTCGGTAACGTCGCGGTTATCAAGTGTCACTTTTTAAATTTCAGCCAGAAGCGACGGGTAGCTCAAGTTCTACAGATGTTTGAAGCTAGCATTGTAGTAATTATCGCAAAAATGGAAAAAAACGATTTCCGTGCAGTGATAAAACATTTTTACTTGAAAAAGTGGACGGCCGCTCAGATCAAAGCGGAGTTGGATGAAGTTCACGGGGACTCTGCACAAGCTTTGAAGACTTTATTTCTGGATAAATAAGTTTAAACGTGGCCGAACATGTACTGAAGATGAAGCGCGCACTGGACGCCCAGTTGAGGTCAACATGACGGATATCGTTGAAAAAATTCACGGTATCGTTATGGAAGACTGCTGAGATTGTAGGCATCTCAACTGAACGAGTGCTCAATATTCTGCACGAAAAATTATATATGAAAAAACTATGTGCTCGATAGGTGTCGCGATTCTCGACTGTCGACCAGAAACGCACACGAAAGGACATTTCAACCCAGTGTTTGGCGATGTTTAATCGTAATCAGCAGGACTTTTTGCATTGATTAGTCACTGTGGATGAAACAAGGATCAACCACTACACACTTGAATCGAAGCAGCAGTCAAAGTAATGGACAACGACTAGTGCGAGGTGTAGAAAAAGACGAAAACCGTTTTGTCGACTGGAAAGGTGATGGTCACTGTTTTTTGGGATTCCCAAAGAATCATACTGATCGATTACTTAACGAAGGGAAAAATGATAACAGGAGACTATTATGGAACATAACTGGACCGCTTAAAAGAAGAGCTGAAATAGAAAATGCCAAGATTGGTGTACAAAAAAGTGCTATTTCACCAGGACAACGAGCCGTCCCACAAATCGACCGTCGTAATGGCAAAATTGTACAAATTAGGCTTCGAATTGATTCATCATCCACCCTATTCTCCGGACTTGGCCTTGTGCGACTTTTTCCTATCCTCAAACTTGAAAAATTGTCTTGATGGGAAGAAATTCTCGATGAATGAGGATGTCGTCGACGTCGTCAATGCGTATTTTGTAGACTCTGAGAAAAGCTACTTTCTTGATGGGATGAAAGCATGAGAAACCCGCTAGATCAAGTGTATAACCCTCAATGGAAACTATGTTGGGAAATAAAATCGATTTTTTCTAAAAAACGGTGCTTCACTTGCTTTTTTACCATACTTATCAAACGACCCTCGTTTATAATATTTTCAAAAAAGATACTCATAATTTATATTTTCTGTTTTTCCTTATATATACACACACACATATATATATATATAAAGAGTGATATAATATTCATAACTCAAATTATATACAAATTTAATTAATACTTGCAACATAAAACGGACTTATTTGTAACTAAAAACCCGAATTAATTTGTAACGCAATACACAAAACACCATCAATTAATTTGTTCAGTCATAAAATTAAAAGCGTTTCAAAGGCGTGATAATTTTTTCTGGAAAATAAAATGAATCTGGTGAAATAACTTTATCAATTCATCTATTCTAGCTTATATATTTTTTAAAAAATATTGTACGACGTTGCAAGAGTATCTTCATGTCTTAAAATACCTTGAGTGTCTTTCAAATAATATCGAATTACAAAGTACTTCAAATTAGATTATATTATGCGATACTGTTAAACATATAACGATTATAATTCGGATATAAATGGATTTCCTGGAAAACTGACGATAGATTATTCGTGGATAATTATTGTAGGGAAACTATTCCGAATTAATATTTTAGAACGTGGGATATGTTTCATCTTGAGATTTTCTAGAACACAGGTTACATTAACAAGATTCATGTTCTATGTGGTATTTATTCATTTATTATATTCATATGAATTAATTTTGATGAAAGTGAATAAATCAAAAAAAAAAACACGGGATAAAAATAAACCAGAACCGACATCGATTTTCATGTAGAATGAAAACATGACGTTTGCATAAAAAGGAACAAAGTTCAATAACCTAAATGAATCATGAAAAATAAACACATTCATCGTATTAAAACAATTTTAATCAACGAAACAATATTTAGAATGTACTTATTTCCACGTTAACATTTTTATGTAACGAGTCGGGAAGCATTTCCGTTTCCTCGTTCCGATTAATCAAATTAAAAACATTTTTAAAGGGATGATATTTTTGAATTTCACTATGTTTAACGAACTGTACGCCGATGGAACGGGAAGAACAGAGAGGGACATAAAGGAAACGTTAAAAAATAAATAAAATTTCAAATGAGCGAATTATTGTCTGACTTATTAGTACGAATTTTGTGACTGAAAACGGTTTAATTGGTGATTTTGGGTTAATGTTTCAAAAGGGATGAGAGTTACCGTTTTGTTATTTTATTTCGGTCGTGCCAGTGTTTGTCATGCATGAAAAATCAAATGTTAAAACTGGTTCTGACATTTAACTATATATTGTTTTGATAATGGGGTTTGTGTTTATAAGAAATGTATTTGTAATATTTATTCAGAACTATGTACGACAGGGGTATATTTAAAAAATGAATGACATTTCAAATATTTCTCATAAGGCTGTATCCTTCACGTACACAAAATTTTATTAAAATTATAACAAAGGACCTATCTAAATTTAAATTAATGTATTCTAAATAATCTAAGAAAAGTTTATTAGTTATTAGATTGGTAGAAAAATAATTACGGAAAATAATAAAACCCAATTAGAAAAATAATAAAACCCAAAAAGTTTCGTTTGCAAAAATCTAGAATAAAAATCATTCCGATTACATTTTTCGATAAAAATGTGAAATCAATAAAGAATTTGTATCTGAAGGACAAACCGTTAATTGCGTTGACGTGATTAAGAGATTATTGCAAGGGAGTAGTTTGTTTTTGCTGTATGACAATGCATCTGCCCATTCCACACTGAATGTGAAGTAATTTCTCATGAAACACTGCGTGGTTGAGATCAATCACTCACCCTATTCACCTGATTTGATACCAGCAGACTTTTTTCTTTTTCCTAAAGTAAAAAATGTTCTCAAAGGAAAACGACTACAGAACATAGATGATGTTAAGAAAAATATAACCGCCAAATTAAAAGGAGTTTCTTCGGACGCCTTTTCCGACTGATTTAAAAAAAAATTAGAATTTTATTAGGTTTTTAGAAAAATAATTGCGGTTTATGACTTTCGAATTCATATACAATTACAGCTCTTTTTTGATTTTCCTAGCTATTTTAAGTGGCCCAGAACTGCTGAACTACTAACACCTAACCAAGCTCTCGAATTGTTTTGCGCGGTTTTGATTCAACTAACGCCTTCAGTTGGTCGTTATGAACTGAAGAAGGACGCCCGCGATCTTCATCTCAATTATGACATTTATGGAATCCTCAACAGTACCCTCACTAAAAGCATAGTTTAGTACCCACTACTTTACCACCGGTTTTGAACTCTTTTCTCTTATTTGCGATTTTTTCATCATTAATTCAATAGCCCAATTTGAAACATAATGAATAATGAAACCAATGTCGATGTTACCAAAATATAGACCGAAAAATGAACAATGAAATGATACTTTCATTAAAAAAAGGAAAGTTAGAATTCAGAAAACAAAAACCATAATTATTTTTTACCAACCTAACACAATCAGCGTATTAAAGTAAATGGAGATTATTTTGGATAAATATCAAAAATATTTTTTGTGTAACTTAAATTATGTTCTTTTCCATTATGCCAATCCAAATTGACAAATTTTAAATACGGATAATGGACTGATCTTTATTTATAAAAGATGTTCATTAGTAACACTTGCAATATTTCTAAAAATACAGCAGTTTTTTTATTTATATACATAAATTCTACGAAATACAATTTTTGTAGAAAAAAATATTAAACTGATAAGAAACTGTTAAAATATTTACACATATTGACTACAAATTATTGACGCATAACAAGAATAAATTTCATAGAAAAATATTTCATGGTCGATTTTTTTTCTGATTTTTATTAAAGTGTGATAAGATTTTCAAACAAACAAATATAGACATTTTTATCTATTTTCATTCATTCATTCGTATTTATATGTTATTAAATAGATAAAAAATTAATCTATACTTATTTCAAATATTAACATTACTGAATATCGATTGATTTCCGATGTGTTGGATGAGTTCTGATGTTTTTTTTTAAAAAATATTAACATGGGATTGATATTCTTATTTCTAAAATCTATATTTGTGTTATAGGCACATAAATTGTGAATCTATACTAAGGTTTTTGAATTTCAAGTTTCTTGAAGAGCAATTTTTAGATAGATGTGTAAGACTGTTTGATATCTACCTGAAGATTGCACTCGTGCCGAAACTAGTAGTGGAGAACAGACACAACTTATCCAAAGAAACGCTGAACAACTACATAAACTATTTTGTCACATTTTAAAGATTATTCTGCAACCTGTTAAGTTCCAGACACTATTTTTTAAAAAAAAAAAAACAGTCAATTGTTTATACTTCACACAAATATTTTATTTCGATCAATATAAGGATTATTAAAAACACAACAGTTTAGTCTTCATACATTACAATTATGTACAATACAAATTTACGATTGTTTTCTACGATGCCATGCACAGAACTGAATTTAATTTCAATAATGTGAACTTGTTTCTATACAATCAAATTCTATGTTTATGTAAGTTTACTGTTTGTATACAATAGGAACGAAGTACATACCAGTTTTCCTATACATGACGAAAGTTACATACATTCTGTTGAATATAAATTGTGCATAGGTCTTTTATGCACGTGTTCGGTGTCACGTTTTTGTGGTATAAAATATGAGACCCGAAATAATTATATAATACCGTAGTACGGGTCTAATTAATGACGTGTATGCTCCTTATTTAACGTGTCTTCCGCATCATTAAATCGTTCTCGTTCTAAAGTTTAAAGGTCTATAGAAACTGAATAGACTATTATTAAATATAATATCCTCTCGATGAAAATTTTATTCGAATATTGTCAACTAAATAAATCTTGTGAAATATTCTGAATATTTATATATATATATATATATATATATATATATATATATATATATATATATGTATATATGTGTATATATATATACACATATATATATATATATACACATACATACATATATATATATATATATATATATATATATATATATATATATTATGTTGCCAGAAAAATAATTACAGTTTTTGTTTTCTGAATTCTAACCTTAATTTCTTTCAATCAATGAGTGATTTCATTGTGTTCATGTTATATCATTTAAAATGCATTTTTTCTTCTGCATTTTGGTAAAATCGACTTTGGTTTTATTATTAATTTTGCTTCGAATTGAGCCATTGAATTAAAGATAGAAAAGAAGCAAATAAGAGAAATTTTTTGTATGAGTTCAAAATACTCTCTCTCTCTCTATATATATATATATATATAGAGAGAGAGAGAGAGAGGAAGAAAAACATATAGACAAATCTTCTTGAATAAAGACAAAAAAAAGCTGGAAAATTAAACAAAACTGTTTCTCAAATCAAACCTTTCTTTACTCCATAAATCCGAATAAGATTTTTCTTATTAAAAATGTTCAATAAATAATTATTTATTATTTGATTTTTAAATTAATTATTTTACTTATCGTTAGAACTTTAACCATCATAACAGTATAATTGTGTGGTTATTTACTGATCTATTTTGAGAAATGAATTTTTTCTTTCACACAACAAATCACAAAAAACTCTAATCAAAAAGTACGATCAACAATTATTTATAATTTAAAATTTTGGCGTTTGTCATACAACAGTTCTGGACCACTTAGACAGCTAGGAAAATCAAAAAAGATATATATATATATATATATATATATATATATATATATACCTGGATTTGAAGGTTATACACCGCAATTATTTTTCTATCAACCCAATATATATATACACACACACACACACATATATATATATATATATATATATATATATATATATATATATATATATATATTGTTTTCCTTGAAATCTATGCTGGTTTTGATATAAATTAGTTGAGGTTTGTTAAACTTTTCTTGAAAATACAATAAATATATAAAACCGTGACATTTCAGCATTGTAGGTATTTTTAATTATAATGTCAATCAAAGCATTAAACCAAACCGTACAATATTTCGTGATCCGTAAACAGACAACTGATGATTATTTCAAAGAGTCGAAGATCTGAAACGTTTTTAATATTCTCAACACAAAGATTGTATGTGTTCAGTTGAAAGTATGTTATATTTCTATACAAGATGATATTTGACAATAACAGATAAGATTATTAATTAATTTTAATTGAATATTAATCTTTTATCTCATACGTTTGTTTCAGTCTTGTTTCTAAATAAGCTTCATTTTATTTTTTATTATTTAAAAAAGTAACTTTAATTTTATAATTCAATTCTTTTTGCATCTCGCGAGAATGGATTTCATTTTTTGGTCAAAAACGATCAATAAATCTATATTGATTTTTCACTACTGCTAATTCGCATTACTATGGTAATATTATCATCTTCAGACCCTCGATGTACATAAGAATTTCATTTCAAGACCTACCTAAAGATGACAAAGTCTAAAACAGTTACTGAAGATTTTTAAGACCAAAATGATTCGATAAGGTGTTAGAGACAAAATTTCAGTAAATATGAATTTATGTACAGACTTGATACAGAATATTTTAGCTTATATATATATATATATATATATATATATATATATATATATATATATATATAAAGTGTAAATAATGTTTCAGTGCCTTTAAACTAAACCAATAATAACTCTCTTCTAAATTAAAATATTTTCTAGTGGTTTTAAGATTTTTTAGATGCCAACCTTAACATTTAAAACCACTGTATCTTGGCCAAGCAGTTGGTATAATCTCACACGACAATAGTCAACATAACGGTGTCTGAAAAACAGCATTATGCATTGCATACTTTCACATTCCAGTTGAAACAAATGTTGCCGAAAACGTGTAAATGATTTGTTCAGCTTTTGGGGAAGGTATGATGACACATGAAACATGCAAAAAATTCTGACACAGTGAAAGAGGTCCGAACATGCATTACGACTTCGTTGACACAAAACCACCATCCTTTTTTCGACAAGGGATTCGTCAGTTATCTGACAGATAGAGTAAAGCAATGCAAAATAATGGGGTATATTTTGAGGATTGAAATTTAGTCCTTTATTCCATAAATGAAAAGCAAACCATTTCTATAAAAAGCCACCGAATTAATTTGTACACCTAATTTATATATATATATATATATATATATATATATATAGAGAGAGAGAGAGAGAGAGAGAGAGAGAGAATCTCAAAAATGTATACAAATTTTAAAGTCGATAATCATCTTAATTTTCTTTCTTTTTTAAGTAAAACCGATTTAAAATAATGGCTGATCTGAGGTTAAACTGCAAAAAAAGGAAATTTATCGTAAAGTGCTGCTGGAAGTGTGAGTGTTATTTAAAATATTGAAACTGATTTTATCTTTCATATACGGATATATTTTTTACAAAGCTATCACAAAATCAAACTTCATTGAAGTATATCGATTTATAAAACAAGCGTTTCAAAAAAAAGGAAATTTGATTATAGATATTTGAAAGTAAAACTTAATTGAAAAATGGTTAAGTTAATTGATCTCACTGTTCATAATATAATATTATATATATATATATATATATATATATATATATATATATATATATATATTATATTGAGAATATATTGTTGTTGTGAACAATGACACGTATATACTGAATGTGTATAAACGCCACGGGCACAAAAGAAAGCTCCGGCTTTGTCGACAATAAAATTATATTCAGTTCGATAAAATGTCACAGATTACAGATATTGTACAAGATTAATCCGTTTCCGATGTGTAATAACGTGCAGGATGAATAAAAATGTCCACGGGAACATGTATGTCATTTAACATCGATTATTCGCGTAACGACAAAGCGATCAATTCCATTTGGGTTTCGACGAAGCCCCCCGGTTCTATTGAACGGGCTTCGTAGATGAGATTAAGTGATTAGCAGAGCGGTACAAATGCCTCATTCATTCGTTACATTGCGAAATGGACGTCAACCTGTAAGCAGAATTAGAAATAAAACGGGATACACTGTGCTGTTTTGTTTAAATAAGTTGTTAACAGCAGTTGTGTGAAATTTAATGTCACCAGTTGTTTAAAGAAATATAATGTATGTATTATATATATATATATATATATATATATATATATATATATATATATATATATATATATATATATATATATATATATAGGATCCGTGAAGTTTCAAAAAAGACAAAATATTGTACTAAAAATTGAAAAAAAGACGTGTAGAGATTTTGTATTAAATTATCATTAAGGATGACATTCGAAGTTACAAAAAAAATTATGATACTGGTACCATAACAACTGATATCGTTGGGTTGAGCTAACGCGTTGAGACGCTTGTTACTGGTACGAGTGTGAGGTAAGAGACCATTTTACTCTGGCTGGATACAGAATGCTCGCTCTGCGAGGGGGAGAGGAAACACTATTTGAGCTAGGTTTAACCGAATAAAAACTTGATCAGCGTTTTACAGGAGTTCGAATCTGGGCACGGTTAAGGCCCGCTGGCCATGACCCTTCCGTTGCCGTTGGACAGGACTTTCGGGTTGGAATGACACCCACAGTCAGTAGTTGAGGCGGATTGTAGCGATACCATGTATTAAGCGGGTCGTAGTTGCCAAGAGTATTAATCAGTGCATTTTGGTTTTCCTCGGCTCTACCGTATAAAGCACGACTTTGACGACGTACACACTCGTAAATTGTAGGGATCCGGAGGACATTATGCAGAATGGCCTTCCTAATAAAATAAGGCATGTAGACGATGAGGCGCAGTACATTGTTTTGGAGGACCTGTAATCGCTTGACGGAGTGAGGGCATAACAACTGCAATGAAATAAGCGATTTTATAAAACAACACGTCATAATATAACTGTGAGAGTGATTATATAGGCATACTAACATATATATATATATATATATATATATATATATATATATATATATATATATATATATATATATATATATTACAATATTGAGCAAATATATGCGATACAATCGATGTGAGCAGGGGGCAGAGCCCCCCGGGTGTTAGTGAGAGAAGCAAGTAAGGGCAGAGCTGTTTAGTGTATGTATGTATATATATATATATATATATATATATATATATATATATATATGTTCAGATTAAATTATTGATAATATGAAACATGAGAAATGTCAAAATAGAACTGAAATATTTGGAACTGAACTGGAATTATTTTAACAGGATTAAATTTCCTTTTCAGCAATCTTTCTCGAGAACAATACAACTGACTTTCGACTCTTAATGAGTTTAAATTGTTTCATATTCTAAAGTTTTAATCGTTAGCAATTCTTTAAGAAAATGTAGGTCATTTTAATATTTTTTTTATCAATCTTATATAAAATGCGTGGTATTAACCCTTTGCGGTCGAATGTCGCCGCTAAAGCAGCAAAAAATAATGTCATTATCTGTACCCTCATTGAGTACATTTTCTTATTTGTCAATAGTTTGTTGTTACTATTAATAGTTTGTTAAAATATATTTGATTCTTGCTCGGTTGGAATTTTTTACTATTAAATTATCAAATATGTCCTCAACTACCACTCGCACACTCTTTCTCATATTATATATATACATGTATATACATATATATACATATATATATATATATATATATATATGTATATATATAGAGAGAGAGAGATAAATTAGTCATTTAAAAAATTTAATTTCAATCTAAAAACATAGACAGCTCCTAGTCTTTAAACTCTATCTGAAAATGGCACATGTATTGAAAATAGTAGTGAATAACAGAAAATCAGGCGATTCAAAAGGATGAGAACATTAGGACAATAAAAAAACTAATCTGCGTATAAGAAACCTTCATACTTTCCTGTATGTTCAATTTTTAGAATATAATATCTTAATTATATATAATTTTAAATGAGATGAAAGAAGACAATAATTCAAGTGTAAATGTGTATAAAAAAAAAACACATAAAAATAATGAATAGCCTAATGCTGATACATTCAAGTCACTGATTTTATCTAAACAGTAAAGGAATTAATATTGAGAATATAGATTTCAGTACTGTGGCTAAATTATCTTACATCAGTGAATTGAGATACATTTCACAATATATGTTTAAACGACTTAATGTTCTGATGAAAATGGAAACGTTATAAAAACGTGCATAAACAACAATCAAACATGATCAATAATCAATTATTAAACAATTTTAGTTTAGAAAAAATGTAGTTCGTGAACTGAGTGAAAAAAATTTGTAAAAAAGAATTAATATTATATTTTATTCTATGTTTATACCTACTAATATTTTAACATTTAGTATGAAATAAAAAGATTATTAACATAAATCGAAATGAGCAGATTCATTATATTTTTTGTATGAAAAGAAATTGCAATATCTCAATTGTGTAAATGAGAAAAACGGTCTCGAAATAATTTAAAAATATATTTTAAAAATACATGCAAACGTTGCCGTGAAACTCAGACCAGTCACTACTATGTTAATTAAGGAGATTAACCCGTCGAAATATTCGAATGAATTGTAAACAGCGACAGGATTGTTCGCCGAACAGTATAAACAATGAATACGGATGCTTGAAATATTCGAAACACGCGGATCGATTAATATTATAAAGCCAGTTATGTCAATGTCACGAATTCGGGTGAAGGTAATAAAATGTGGCAATGCGTCCCCGACCTCATCACGTGACCGTGACCGATAAAAACGGGATGGTGGAGCGAGATCGTTTATCCAACGGCGCAACGAAAATGGCGGTGATGTTGGTAACAGCGACGGTGGTGGCTGCGCTGTTTGTTATTTCACTAAACACTGACACACCAGCCAGGGGAGCTACAGGTGCTTTAAGATACGTGGAGCGTAAAGCGCGCAAGGCAAAAAATAACACACATATACAACGGAACGTCGGATGAAACAACCGCCCGCATCGTTACTAGCAACCAACAAAACCTGGGATTCTTTTCGGTGCATAAAACAAACGTACGTAAGCATTATGGACCTGTGACGTCGATAGGAAGGGAAATGAAAAAATGCGGTGTGTAAATAATAAAGCCGTTTGTTTTCCAGGTTCTCGTGTCGATTCCACTTCACTGTATGGAAATGCGAGGGGGAAAATACCTAAATTGGAAAAACTAATCATTTTCTATCATTTTTTATACTTTTAAGACGAACGTGATATTTTAATTCAAAGATAACACCTTCTTCGTTATCTCAACTTATTAAATACCTTTTTCAATTAAAATTCTGACAGTGTTGGAAAATAACTTTTACATTTTTTAATTAAAAACAATTTATTACAAACATAGAAGTTATATTAATATTCTTTTTTACATTAACAAAAAATTTGAATATTTTATATTTGTTTTTCTCCATTATACAATCATGAAGAAATTGATCAATAGTAATTTTTTTTGTTTGTATTTATAGAATACTAAACATATTTCTAGCTAACAAATACTAATCAGTTCACTTAACTGCTTGATTATTCTTTGTATGTATATTAGAATATATTTGTTACATTAATAATGTAGCATGCTGCCTAAATTTACATAAATTAATATATAACAATTTCCTTTTAATAAAATAAATACTATTTAATATTTGTGTAAAAAAAATATTGTAGTGTTGCGAGTTGTTCTGCATGAATTCTGCATATAAACATATTTATCAATTATTCAAATTCATACCGAACAATAAGATATGGTTCTGTTCTCTAATTGACCAGTCTTACAAATAACTGACTCTTACTAGATGTTATTATTTTTCTATTAGTTTGCTACAAAAATAAATGCGGTTTATGACTTTTTTGATTTTACTAGCTGTTTTACTAAAATTTCAAATAATTAATATTATTTTTCTATAAACACAACAAGGAAATGTTCTAATTAATAAAATAAAAATCAATATACTTTATTGATATATTAAGTTGGTAGAAAAATAATTGCGGTTTACGACTTTCAAATTCATATAATTTTTTTAATTCAAGTGGTCCAGAAATGCTATACATATATATATATATGTCATATATATATATATGTATATATATTTAAAAAAATGTACAGACCTTGAAAATGATCAAAAACATTAAAATTGAAAACAGATATATTCCTGTTTGTATATTAGTCGCATGTTTCAGAATATTTTTGATCAGGAGAGAATATATTTTTCATGTAAACTAATTATTATATTAATATATTTTTATCAAAGAGAAAAAGCAGAAAGATAAACATATAATCCAACAATATAAAGAAAGATGTAAATGAGTTAATATTTTTTAAAAAAAAAATTAAACGAATATACTTTGTATAGAATTTTAGAAAATATTAATCATGATTATTCAGAAATTTAAAATGCATTGACCAATCGAAAAAATATAAATATTCAATCAATATATATATATATATATTTCGGGATTTTTTCATAGAAATATGTATATACATATTTTCATGCGAAATATAATTTTTTTTATGAAATTGTGAAGAAGATATTAAAACCGAGTGTATATTTCAATAAATATTATAATAGACCTCGGTAAAAAGACCTAGTAGTAACTATAAAGCTTTCAAATATATCACACACTTACCTTATAAGTTTTATATGATAGATATGAATGCGATATTAAATATTTCATACGTATTTTATTGTTGACGAACGTGATGGTATGAAAGTAAAAGACGAATCCACTTACCTGTAAAGAAATAAACGTTTGTAAATACACATATATTTTCTTTACACAGAAATTGTCTTATCAAATATTAAATAATGTACGTCAAAACATTTATCAAATTCATATCTCTGTTATGTAAATAAGTATTCCTCTGTAAATATTTAATGAACTTTATGTTATAAATAAATATACGTGATAATATACGAGTATGTACACATTTTCTAGTTGATAACAAAAATATTTTTTTTTCACAGTGAAAACATTTATGGCGAAATTCACAGACTAACTCAAAATTTTCCGGCCTATTAATTATCTGTAAACTGCTCGATTGATATGTTGAATAGCTAATCACTGATTCTCTTCAAGTTCTTGTTATAGTTTTGAAACTGTGACTAAATTCATTTTCACAAATCAATTTTTCACTCCACTTATAAATCGTAAAACATTTCTGATTACAAATGTTGAAATAATTGACGATTGAAATTATAATTTTATATTTTCATACATGTGATCATGTTAATATGTTGTGTTAAGTAAACTCATTTTCAGGAATCAATTTTTCACTCAACTTATAAATCACAGCACATTTCTGATTCAAAATGTTCAAATAATTGATTACTGAAATTATAATTTTATATTTTTATACCTGTGATCCTGATAATACGAGGGTGATTTGAAAAGTTCGTGAACTGAGATATAAGGGGCGGTAATGTTTTAAATATTTGTGGCGCATTATAAAGCGATATCTATCTTATACATAATCCCAAAGTCTATAATTAATGTGTCAAAGCAGCTTGTTGCAAAAATCAATTTAAATAAAGCTCTTTTTGTGTCATTGTTGAAATGGATAAAGTTAAACATCGTGCGGTGATAGTTTTTTGTAAAAAAAAGGCTCAACGCTAACAGAAATCTTTCATGAAATGAAAAATTTACTGGGTGAGGGTGCACCTTCGTAAACAACCGTAAAAAAGTGGGTAGCTGAATTTAAATGTGGCCGTGCAAGCTGAGAAGATAACCCGCAAAACGAACGTCTGAAAACTGGAACGACAGAAGAAATCATTCACAAAGTGCACGACATGTCTTACAGGATCGTCGATTGAAGATGTCCGAAATTGCTAAGAATGTGGGTGTCTGAGATGAACGCATGTATTACATCCTAACTGAAGAGTTAAGTATGAAAAAGCTATCGGCAAGATGGGTACCGCGTTTACTGACAATTGATTCTAACTGCATTCGTGTACAAATTTCACAAGACTGGATTGATTTCAGAGCAATACAATTGACTTTATCCGACAATTTGTGACTATAAACCTTTCCGTGCAGAGCACTGAAAAGGTTAATTTGATCTGTGTATATGATTATGGTAGCAAATAAACAAATTGATTAATAATACATATATTATATATTTATGACATACTATTTTTTTTTTATATTTTCTAGTCTACGCGCGTCGTCTATGATTTTCTGCAATAGACCGCAAAACTCCAAAAAAATTCCATTTAATTATTGATAGTAAACTCGCGAATAATCAAATCTGTGAAAATCAAGATTCGACTATTTTAATATATATATATATATATATATATATATATATATATATATATATATGTATGTATATGTATATATATATATATAAAATTTTGATGAAATAATTTCGTATTCACAACACAATAAAAAAAAATCGCTACCATTCCACCGAATAAAATTTTGCATGCAATACATGGACCATAGGTTCACGTTCACTGTTTTAATCGACTGCATATTTTCAACGCGGTCATCATTCGTCGAGACGAAAGATGTGTCTCCAGGTCAGAGACCTGAAACGGTAGACACATCTGTTTCGGAATGGGAAGAGGCCATGACGGACCGCTATGCTGGCACGTTCATTGCTTACCGCCAATGTGTAACGCGGCCAGGACATTCAGGAAAAAAAAACGTAAGTATTTTATATACCGTGAGGATGACTCTTTGTTCAACGGTGATAAAATTTGACATACGCCGTCGTAGGTACGCACGGAAAAGGGTTTTCTTGACCGATTTTCCAATAAACTTGAATTATACTTTTCCAGTTTTTCGCAGTTCTTCATCGTACACATTTTTCTACTTATATATATATATATATATATATATATATATATATATATATATATATGTATATATATATATATATATGTATGTATATATATGTATGTACATATATGTATGTACATATATGTATGTACATATATGTATGTACATATATGTATATATATATATATATATATATATTTGAGTGTGTGTGTGTGTGTGTGATAAAGTAATAGTTCAAAAAAGGATATAAAGTATAAAAGATAAAATATTAAAGAAACACTTCAGAAAAGTTGTTTAAAATAAATGGAAATTCGATCGATAACGTTTTGAAAATATACGAAGGATAACATGGAAATTCAATTACTTAAATGAAAACAAACTTAAATAAAGTAAACACAACGTAAATGTTAACGCCTCAGGATAATGACCATTAGAATTTAATAGAATCCGATTGAAATAACATACTTTTATTATTTAAAAGCGGATTTTTTTTAATTAATTCTCTCTCTCTCTCTCTCTCTCTCTATATATATATATATATATATATATATATATATATATATATATATACAAAAGGGCAAGTAAAAAACTAAAGTAACATTTAAGAAATAAAAACCTCTTATTCTCCATATAGGATTATCATTGATTGAGTACAAAAGTTTTGACGGGTTTCGTGATATAAAAATGGACTGAGTGATTTTATTAAAATAAATTTATTTATTATCAAGTACTTATCATTGTTTTCTATACTTTTTTGCCAACGTTCTGACAGCATTCGTATGCCTCTATCATAAAAGTTTTTTTAGATAGTAAAGAGAGTTAATTTTTTCTACCGTTTTGATACTGTTTTGTAACAACCAAAAAAAAATGATAAAATGATGGACAAATCTCAGTGGAATACGATGGGTGTAATAGGAGATCCAAATTTAACTTCTTGATCTTTCACTGCGTTTGCATCGAAGTGTGACGTCTAGCGCTATCGTGATGGAAAACAACTCCTGATTGGACCAAACGGGACATTTTTTCTCAATTGCTGCTTTCAAATTGTTTAATTGTTGATAATACTTATCGGAATTGATCGTTTCTCCAACAGGAACCAGTTCATAAAGATACGTTTGCAATTCCACCATACAGATAGTATAACCTTTTAAGGAAGCAAACTGGCCTTTGGCATAGGCTGACCGCGTTGATTCTTCTGCCTTCAAGTCCGTTTCCATTCCACGTTGTCGCATTGGATTTATTTTTTGTCTCCTCTGTACTTCAGTAAGATAACAAGTAAGCTTCAATTTATAGTTAAAACATCAAGAAGCTCAGAACTCATAATTACCTGATATTAATATATTGGGAATTCAATTGATTATGAGGATAAGTTCAGATCTTGAATTCACTGATTTGTTTTATTAACCGTGTGAAGAATATGATACAAGAATAGATGCGTGAAAGACAAAAAAGTTTCTTCCTAGATAGAATCAATAATTCTATTAAGCGTTAGAGTAATTGAATAGAAGTTAGAAGAGGATTATCCAGAGAAAAACAACAATACAAAAAACCCGTATATAGAATAATTTGTTTACTTTTTATCTTAGCCTCGTATGTCTATATATATATATATATATATAGACATACATGAAGAAAGAAAACAATGAAAACATAATGCATATATATATATATATATATAAATGTGTGTGTGTAATGTTTTCTTCTCAGAATGTTTTTAATCTTATATAAAAAAGTCTACAAGATACATTTTAATATCTAATAAGATATAACGACTAACTTTATTGTTCATTATTGAAGTATCTTTAAGTATTCATACTGTAAAACTCGGCACAGGAATAAAAATAAAACACTTTTTTCGCAGAAAAAGCAATTATTATATTAAAAATTCATTTCGAAATGAAATTTACAAATATACAGAATAAAATCTGTATAGTACGTCACTTTTTTAATGTCGGATTTAATAACTGTATAAATTTTGATGATTAATTTATGATTTATGTTTAGCTATTAATGTAGGATTTTACGTTATTTATAATTCATATAAAAATGTTTTTAATTAGATCACTGTGCGATTTTCTACTGTAATAATAAAACAAGGTCAAGTAGTGATATTTTCAAATAATTATACGGATAAATGTAAGGAAAATAAACAGTTATTTGTACGTATAAGAAAAGAAAAACAAGATTTAATTACTGATAGATTAAAATGTCTGAATAATGAACGAATATATTAGTAGTTACATTTTTAATGCTCTTAATATGGAAGTATTTCAATGTTTTAATAAAATGTTTTAATTTTATCTCACTTCATTTAATTTGAAAATACACAACGTTTATAAATTTTCCCATCAGCGGGTCAGATTTTATATTTGAAAATTGTTGTTGATCATATCAATTTTATTAAATATATTTTCTTCTATTGTAAGGTGATTGATAAGTTTCGAAATGTGTACAAGTATTTGTACTTAACACTTTTATTCATTTATCTATGTACGGAAGAATTGAAATTTGAAATAAAACCTGAAACAATAAGATATATTTGACAATGAGCAGTGATTATATCAATCACAAATCTCAGTATTGAGAAAGCAGCAGATGAAGATTATAAGAAGAAAATAATTTTTGATTAGGCATGTGTATATATATATAATCAGCAGCAGCAGCCTCTATAAGTCCACTACTGGATAAAGGCCTCGTTAATGATTTTCCATTTTGTACGATTGAATCCCTCTCTTTTTCACTGATTTCAAATAAATTTTTAATTTACTTATCCCACCTGTTCATTGGTCTCTTTCTCGGTCTTTTTATATTCTTTGGTTCTCAGTTAATAATTTGTTGTCCATCGGCTGTCTTCTCTTTTTGCAATATGCGCCAACCATTTCTATTTCAGACTCTTCACTCTTTTTATGACTCTTACTTGTGACTCCTGTCTGTTTTCCTGTCCATTATATTCTTCCCTGTCTCATCTTGTTATTCCGATATACATACATACATATATATATATATATATATATATATATATATATATATATATATATATATATATATATATATATACATATATATATATATATATATATATATATATATATGTGTGTGTGTATGTGTATCTGTGTGTATAGAGTGAGAGTATAATGTGTTTGTATAAAAAAATGTTCAAAATACAATTAAATACAAGTGAATTGTCAAGGAAGAGATCTCCATTTTAATATACCGTGAAAAGGCCCGGTGATTATATATACATACAATTACTAACAACGCAGATTATATGTAAATACCATACATTACCGACAATCCATTAATTATTATTATTGTGGTAATCGTGCAGACTGTAGCACACAAAATTATAATACTGCCTAATGCAATAGAATTACAAACTATACATAATACTTAACAATGAAAGTCTGCAAACATTTTATACGCTGCCTGTAGACAAATTGTTTGTTTCCTCTTGTAATACAATTATTCGTTTTTTTATGGTTATAAATATATAAATATATATATATATATATATATATATATAAATATATATATATATATATATATATATTTATATATATACACACACATATATACACATATATATATATATATATATATATATATATATATATATACATATATGCATATATATATATATATATATATATATATATATATATATATATATATAAATACGAATGACAGAAATAAGTTTAATAAAAAATGTAACTGTATTATAAATGGATGAAACGAAAGTGAATGATATTAAAAGTCATATAATTATTACCTGTACAGAGTTTCTAATCGAAAATAGAATATGTTAGAATATATAGAATATATATATATATATATATATATATATATATATATATATATATATATATATATATATTTAAAACTATATTAGTTTACTTTTTGACCTTTTCAAAAAAATACACGAATGACTGGAATGTGAAATTAGCCCCTCGTTGTGTCGGAATTTGAATTGAAATTTTAGTTTAACAAAGGGAATATCTAAAATGAAATATTTGAAATGAGTAGGTTTGATTTAATAATATAATATTAATAAATAATATCACGAGGTATGCATGGTATTTAATGGTTGTTAAAAATAATAGAAATAGAAAAAATCGATAAACAAAATTTAAAATTAATAGCATTCAGTACATAAATATTTTATATCGATTGTTATGGAAAACTTTTCTTTTTTTATTGTTGGATTAAATCTGTGATTTATACATTTCTTAAGGTACAAGTCTGTGTAGTAAATCAAATATTAAAACCGGTGCAATGGATGTATATTTTTAAAGCTAGTAAAGTGTTGACATTTTTGGAACTACTATTGCACCGTACGTTCCTTAACAGTAAAGCAACGTTTCGTTTACTAGCAGTTTCTGCTGCTTTACCACCAATTTTGAACCGGTACAAAAAAAATCTGTTATTTGTTTATTTTCCATCTTTAATTCAATAGCTTGAAGCAAAATTAATAATAAAACCAAACTCAGGTTACCATAATACAGACCGAAAAACACACTTTAAAATGATATTAACATGAATTCGATGAAATGATGGTTGGTTGGTTATTGAAGTTTTAGGGCGCTAAAATGAAATGATACTTTCATTGAAAAAAAGAGAATTCAGAAAACAACAACCGCAATTATTTTCCTACCAATCTAATAGTAGTGGAATACACTCAGATTATATATATATATATATATACATAAACAAACTTTTTTTAAAATTAAAAAATATATGCAAATATTTTTATAATAAAGCCATTTCTCGTCGATTGTTTTAAAATCTATAGTCATAAATGTTGAATTTATTAAAGAAAAACGTAAAAGTATCTTCAATTCTGACTTTCATTATTCTTATAATGACTTCTGGTATGAAATATGCCTTTTTAATGATAATTCAATTCAATGATAAAGAGAACTCAAACACTATACTAAATTTAATTATATGAAGTTTGATATGAAATCGAACCGTATAAAAAAATACGATAGGATTGGATACTTTAAAGTGGACGCACTTCATGAAACGAGATGAACGTTCTTGATTTCAAAGATGAAATAGCGACGAATAAATTTTAAAAACGGATTTTTTACACACGGATGAATTGCTGGAAACGTTACTCGAGCGGATATCTGTCATAATGTTCAAAGTTCAATAATGAACAAAAATCAACATGTTCAGTATGCTGTCATATACATTTTTGTAATAAAAAAAAGTACGTTTTGTTTAATGTTTTATTGATACAACGGATTCAATTGTTTCCGATGAAATATTGCCGAGCTTGTTTCGTTCGGATCGATGGAAAAATCAACACGACAAAAAGATATTAACCGTTCGAAAAAAAAGTCGATACAATATTGTATAAATGTTGGATAATAAATCTTATCCAAGTTTCGTTAGTTGAGCTTTGTGCCATTAAACAAATTTGTGTTACGAAACTTCAGCACTTAGTGCGTGACGTAACAAAAAAAAATATAATGTAAAACCGACGTGAGCAAAGTTCCGTTCATTTTTCGGGTATTTAATTACTGCCACATGTAATCAGAATTTTTTCCGAACTTTCTGAAAAGTTTTTTTATGAGTTTCTATTAAGGTGCGTCATGTACGACACACACAAACACACATACATATACATATATATATATATATACACATACATACATATATATATATATATATATATATATATATATATACACACATATATTAGATTTTTATTTAGACTTAGATCTAATTGAAATCTAATTAATTTATTAATTTAACGTCAGTGATTAAATAAAACTGTGCCATATGAATTCTATGTGATCTTTTATAAACGAGTGTCGTTTGATAAGTCTGGTAAATTTCTATGAAGTGACGCCACCATTTATTGATAACGTCACGGATATCAATTGTCACTTTTCAAACTAGCATGGTCGAAATTTGAGCCAGAAAAGACATGCTTTTTACGTTCTACAGATGTTTGAAGCGAGCATTGTAGCAGTTTTCGCAAAAATTGAAGAAACGAGCAGGTTTCTTACATCGATTCGTCAACGTGGATGAAACATGGATTCAACACTACAGACCCGAGTCGAAGAAGCAGCCAAAGAAGTGGACAACGACTGGATGAAAGTACTCCGAAGAAGGCGAATACCGTTTTGTCAACTGGATAGATGATGGCCACTGTTTTTTGGGAATCTCAAGGATTCCTGATCGACTACTTAACGAAAGGAAAAATGTTAACACGAGAGAATTATGCAACATTATTGGACCGTTTGAAAGAAGATCTGAAACAAAAACGGCCAAATTGGGGCACAAAAAACGGTTCTTTCATCAGGACAACCGTCCCACAAATCGACCATTGCAATGTCAAAATTGCACGAATTAGGTTTCAAATTGATTCCTCATTCATCCTATTCTCTAGATTGGACCCGGTGCAACTTCTTTCTTTCTCAAATTTGAAAAGTTGTCTCGGTGGAAGGAAATTCTCATCGAATGAGGATGTCATCGCCACTGTCAACGGGTATTTTGCAGACTCGCCGGATCAGTTGTATTGTCTCAATGAAGATTATATCTAGAAATATTTTTTTTAAAAGAAAAATATAAAAAGAACGTCGTTTAACTTGCTTTTTTTTACCATACTTATCAAACCACCCACGTATTTAGTTTCAGTATGAATATAACATTCAATATATTTTCATTACAAAATATAATAAATAAATTGAATGTTTTCATAGCAACATTCTATTCGAAATCGTTCGTGCGTACGAGAAAAAAACATCAGACAAAACTAAATGTTTGCAAAATATTTTCCATTAAGTTGATAACTTCACCGTAATATCCTGATTAAAGACTTCACGGTTCCCCGAAAACAACGTATATCTCGTATAGCACACGTTAAAAACTTCTTTTACGACCACTGCAGAAGCTGTGTCATTATGTGGCTGTAATTAAATGGCTGGAAAATACGCTTTTTCGTGTTTCTCTTCTGTTTAGGGTCAAGCGACGTATTCTGATTCAGTTTTTATTTTTTTTTTTTTTGTCGATGTTTTGTATTGTGTTTGTGGCTTTTGTTGAACACCTTTCGTTAAAATCCATGTGAAAATATTTGAGAATTTGTGATGTACGGTAGATTGTTTAATAAGTTGGAAATTGTTTAATTGTGATTGAAGTTTATATAGGGTGATTCGACACAGGCTTCGACACGAAAGTATTAAAAAAAACACGCAAAAATTAAAAAGAAAACTTTTTATCCCCCATTGAGTATTTTAATTCAACTGTATTTCAGTATTGAATTGAATTAAAATACTAAATAAAAAATAACATAACTTTTTAACACCTGCCCCTACTCCCTCTTCAATACTTCTTATTATCAAAATATTATTTTATATTTTAATAAATTATTTTTTTTGCCCAAAACCACAATACTGTTCTCCTCAAAATTTTTTAATAAGTAATTAATAATCATTTTTGATTGTTGCATTTCAATGAGAATGCTTTTATCATAAGAACGTTGAGAAAAACTCATTTTAGAAAATTAATTTATCCGCAGTGAGTTTTAATATTTGCTCGTTATCTTATTGTTTTTTTTATATGTAAAAAGGACACTATTTCTAATAGCCAATAATATTTCTATGGAGGCTATGCCTATCAAATACAATAGCCACATATTTTCACCCCCACGCCATGATTATCTATTAAGTATATCGTTTTATGTTGAAAAAAAACACAAAATACAAAAAAAATATATTGGCATCTTGGTGAACATTTACAAAATTGGCTGGCCAGTCAATGTGTTAAAAAATAAGACGCAAGAACGATTTTCACAGGTATAATAAGATTTATGTAGACAAAATATTTATTAAAAAATAGATGTAAATATTTTTTTTAAAAAAACAAGGAAATACATACATTTTTTTATTGACTGAATGAGTCAAATTCAAGTTTATTTGAGACTGTCATATAATTGGTTGAAATTATCACTAATAATAAATTGTAGAATTTTATAAAATTATTCAGAATTACATATATATATATATATATATATATATATATATATATATATATATATATGTATGCATAGTTGTATTCACTTCACATTATTAGCTTAAAAACTCGAACAGAAACACCAAAAACACTGCTATCAACCGATTTGTATGCCGCCGGAGTATTTTCGTCGAAAGCACTTCGTTCCTTGTTCACACGAATAATATCCGGTATGAAAAAAATGACACCAATCGTGTCCGACATATTTCAAATATCGATACGGGTACCAAAATTCGTATGGGAAAAAGGGAACGTCCCACGGGTACAGCAATCGTCCGATCTTACTGTTTCGTCATTCGGCGTGTCATCTGTCTAACGTGTTTGTTCCAGAACGTGTCGGGATCTATTGATGGAGTCATGAATATAGGTCCAGGGATTTTTATGTTGCACACGACGACGCCACGACAATATATACCCGCGTCAGAACGCACTCCGGTCTGAACAAATGTGCCAAATGTAAGTAAAAGTTATGCGCTTAGCGGCAAACGTCTGTTGTGTCATGGAGCAACAGGATAATGCTATTACGGTTACATTTAAATCAAGATGAGTTTACACATTCACGCATACCTAAACACGTTTATTTATATACATATATATATATATATATATATATATATATATATATATATATATATATATATACACACACAGTATAAACATATTTTATATAAATTTATGTACATGTTTGTGGTTTTCAGTAGATTAAATATACGTATATCAAACATAAATTGTATACATTATAATTAGAGATTCAAATTGAATTTTATCACACTGATCTTAATTTATTATTTAATTAAAAACAGTATTAAAAATTAATCTTGTGTGAAATTATGTATGAGCACGTACGTACGTACGGATGATACATGATATCTAAGAAAACATGATACTTCATAAATTAACATTTTTTACACATTGTGCTTCACTGTAATCTTACAATTATGCAGGTATGATGTTATAATTTTGATAATATGTTATTAATTCAATTCTGGAACTATTTATGAATTGTATAAGATCAGATATATATTTTTTTTGGTGAATTCAATATTAAGTTTTATTTTTTTGTTCGAGTAATGGAGGGTTTTCCAATAGTTATTAGACTATATTTTAATGTATCCAGCAATTAGAATTAATAATGAAATAGAAAAAAAACACAACTATCAATTACAAGGGGTTTTCCAATTGGGATGAAATTTTTTAAGAGGTTATATTTCACAGATGTCAAACTGATAGCTGTACTTTTTTGACATTTGTTAAGTTTTGCATTGTTATTTTTATGGAAGGATTCGTATACAATAAAACAACGCAGCAAAATAATACAATTGTATTATAAAAATTGTTGATCTATAAAAAAAAAACATTTCGTTAGTTACACGATATTTATTCTCGACATACTCGTCCATCTGAATCAACAATTCTTCGACTAGTGAGTAAATTTGAAGAGAGTGGATCAGTCAAAGATAAAGAAACACCAACAAGTGTTCGTAGTGCTCGTTCTGAAGGAAACATTGACTTGGTTCTTGAAAGTGTATCGGAAGAACCAGGAATGTCAATTCTATGATGTTCACAGCTATTGCGCCTTTCACAGACGACCACATGGCGTATTTTGCATAAGGATTTATTGCTGAAGACTTATAATGCTCAATTTACACAAGAATTGAAGTCAACAGACTATTCATTGAGTCGAAAATTTGTTAATTGGATACTGGAACAGCAACACGGTTTTTTTTAAAAAAAAGTTGTTTTTAACGATTACCCTTATTTCAAACTCTCTAGCTATGTTAAGAAGCAAAACTGTCGAATCTGGGGTGAAAAAATTCGAGAGTAATCGTTGAGAAGTCACTACATATAGAAAGAGTGACTGGTTGGTGCGCACTTTGGACCAGTGGAGCCATTGATCATTGCTTTTTTGGGAATCAGGCCAGTAAAACGATTAATGCGAATGGAGAAAAATACCGAAACATGATAACCATTTTTTTGTAGATAGAATTGGATGATATTGATTTGGAGGACATGTGGTTCTATCAAGACGATGTCAACAAGTCACACAGCTCGTGAAGCAATTGAATATTGAGGACGAGTTTTCCTGATTGCGTTAGTTACAGAAATGGAAACATTCATTGGCTATTAAGATCCTACGATTTAACACCGTTAGACTATTTTCTTTGAGGTCACGTTAAAGGACAGGTGTACCCCAATAATCCTAAAACAATTTCCGAAATAAAAGATGAAATTCGAAGAGTAATTGTTGAGACAGAGCCCCAGTTATGGAAGGATGTTATTGAAAATTTTAACAAACGAATGGTTACTTGTAAGAAAGCAAGCGGCGATCACTGACATGATATTATTTTTCATTTATAATTGGCAAACTCCCAACTATTATTTACAATACAGAAACTTGAAATATCAGAGCGAATTATGTGTCTTATTTCCAATTAAAAAAATGCGTCCTTATTGGAAAACGCTGTATAAATGTTTAGGTCTATTGATAAATTTCTTGTTTGCTCTACATTTAAATTAAGACAATTAATAATAACTGCGAATTCTTTTTTTCATTCCATCAGTCAACAAAAAAACATTTCTTGGTTATAAACGTTGAATAAAAATCACTACTGATCGTTTTTAAAAATTCCCTCAAGAGAATAATTTTTGGTTAGTATGAGCTACATCTTAGCGCTCTGAAGATGTTGATATCACAATCATAATCCACATAAAATGATCAGTAGTAATCAATTCTCGAACATTTCTGTGTTTTGCGGAGAAGTGATAAACTAATTTATGGAACACTAATGAGTTTGACTTTTACCATATAGTACAAAAATGATTTAAAAACAATAAATACACAAATGCGACATAAAAATAATCAAAACAGCGGTACATTTCCATGTTTATTTGAGTAACAGTTTATTATCAAACAAACAGCTATTTACGCCCGTTGCATAAATTTAGTCAAAGGGGACTTGAACATTGTTTACAATACTCCCCTGAAACAGTATGATGAACGGATGTAACTTTAAACAGTATTCAATTAAATTAATGTTATATTGATTTTATTGATTTATTAAATATATTAACATACAAACACAAAGTCATATATACTTAATTTATCTTTCTCTCTTATATACAATTATTTAATATTTTCAAAAATTTGACAATGCTATTATTTTTTGAATTTTTAGTATATATATATATATATATATATATATATATACATTAGGAAATATTAAGCGAATTTTTGTTAGTATATTTTTCAGGGTAAATCACTGTATATTTTTCTGTGTGTTACTGTAGGCTTACTATTTTGTCTTTTTAGTTATTTTTTCTAGTAAATTTAATAACGTTCAAATCTTTATGAAAAGCCAAAATTTTTAAATTACAGTGATATGAAAATAGAAAATCATACACCAAAATAAATACAAAGATAGAGAAAAATCGACTGGGAATCTAATAATTGATTTTTAAAAAATAAGTATAGAGGCTTTTATTGTTAACCGATCATTCCACATCAAGACTAATAAAATTCTAAAACTAAATACTTTAATTTTAAATGTACCTGGACGTATTGCAGAGTAACTTGTTTCGTGTACCCGCTGAGGGAGAGTGGGGTAGTTGTACATGTTTTCATATAGTACCATATTTTTTAGTAACGCATGTGTAGTTGCAAGTCATTCCGCAATTCATCGTTTGAAAATTGTTTTAACACAAGTGTTTCGTGCAAAATGGATAAAATCGGAATTCGAGATGTGATCCTGTTTTTTTTTCTGTTTGTTTCATTATGACAGTGCACCGACTCATTCAAGTGTTGTCACTTAGCAAAAATTGACCGAAATGAATTCTGAAATTTGTTGTATCCTACCTCGGATATCAATCTGTTCACGAAACTCAAAATTTTTCCGGCTGGAAAGCAATTTGGATTGAATGAAAAGGCGATAAAGGACGCAAACGGCTATTTTGAAGAAAACCAATTCCGGGAGTGAATCTCGAAGCTGGAGAAACGTTGGGGCAAGTGCATTGAGCTTCGTGACGATTATGCCAAAAAATAAAGTACATTTTGAAACTTAACTGTTGTCTCTAATATCGAACTAAGTTACTCTTCAAATCGTTTAAGTATTTGACGAAAAAAACATATTTTACTTGGAACATTCCAAAACATTCTTTGCAAATAAAATACCTGAAAATTACAATTCTTAAAAATATAATTCTTTGAAAACACTCTTTTAAAAGACAGCCGATCGAAAAAAAATAATTTTAACTAGGCTTTTAGAAACATAGAATTTTTCTAAAATATAGTTCTTTGTAAACATAATAACATTTTTTCTAAAATACTATTCTCTGAAAGCGCAACTTTTCACTAAAACTTTTTTTGTACTTGTGTGTAGTTAATGGAGTCTGTACAAGGTAGATTAGGTCAGGTCAAGTAAGATCGGGCCAGTTACTAAGAATGATTTTAAGGAATTATACTTTTTAATAAATAGTAACATCTTGTCTTTTTTATTTACATTCATTCCTATCTAGGCCGAGAATGTTTGTCACTACTCTTGTAAGTGGATAGAACTTAGAAAAGATTAAATAGAAAAATGGCTTTGAATAAAATCCCTTAAATATATACATATACATATATATATATATATATATATATATATATATATATATATATATAACAAAAACTAATCTCGTGGAAACACTAGAAATTCGCCTCCGATGTCCGTTCACCGATATCCACATCAATATGCAACGCAATGACGGCGAGCCAACAAATGAACCGTGTTAGGTACGCACCAATATACCAGCCAAAACGGACGACGTCATCCCTGACCGGAGCTAACCGCACCCACTGGCCTTTTAACCGAAGTGCTGCACCGCAGAGGGTTACTATTTTCACTAAACTATACACCGTTTATACACCTCATACTCGCATTAATACTCGCTGTATGTGTCTATCTTTCACACGTCCTCTTTCAGCATATTATCTGGCTACTGCTGTCCTATATAACATCGAACGAATGTAATTTCATATCGTACATATGTCTACATATATATATATATATATATATATATATATATATATATATATATATATATATATATATAAAATGAATGATATTGAAACGAGAACATTAACGGCCGTTACTCCCATCGGTCAACAAACGATTTCCTCATTAAATACATCTATTTAATTATCATTTTGTATTCAAGTCGTGTGTGTACTCATATTTCAATGTTTTGTTGATAAACGTATACGGAGCTGTTTGTTCTATTGTTTAAACTAGTATCTATATGAAAACATCTAATGTAAAGTAATTCGCAGACGTGCAGAAGACAAGGTATTTGATAAACAGTAAAATGTTTATCCAGTACAACGGAGTTTATTGCTGAAATTTATTTTAAAACTTCATCGTTCCATCCGTATCTACGTGTACGTAAGTGTGTGTTAATGAAGTTGGATTGAAAGTTTTGAATGTAACTGTTGCATATAAATCAACTACACATCGGATAATGTAGTGATTTCGCGCATAAAGGCTTTTGTAATTCGCTACGATTTAATTATCAGATTAAAATCGTAGTTAATGATGCACAGGATGGAACTGAAGCGTTTTTTTTGTGTGTGTTCATTCTTTTATATGTAGGCGTGATGTTTCATGATGTTTATTTAAATATTGTTTATGCTTTTTTTTAGAATGTACAATTTTTGTTTTAAATAACAAAAAAATGAATAAATACTGTTGTTAATTTACTTTGTATGAACTGGAATTCAAATGGAAATACTCTTCTGCATATTTTATGAATTAAATTTTCCAGTATTCTATGATAAAAAAATATATGTGATATTCGTTGAGGAAAATGTTCCATGCTATAAAAACAGTCCATTAATTTATACATTTCCACAGATAGAGTATACATTTTTCAGAAAACACACTTTTTTTTTTCAGAGTGATGGGAAAATAATTGAGGTTTTTGTTTTATTACGTTTCCATTAACAGATAAAAAATTTCATCTCGTATTCAAAATATTTCAGTTCTATCTGATATGGTACTAATACGATAATTTATTTTTTATAAAAATAGAATACCTATAAATATCAGGCTGGTAGCAAAATAATTGTGGTTTTTGTTTTCTGAATTCTAACTGTAATTTTTTCAATGAAAGTGTAATTTAATCGTGTTCATATTAATATCATTTTAAAGTGCATTTTTCGGTCTGTATTTTGGTAACATCGACTTTGGTTTTATTATTAATTTTGCTTCAAATTAGGCTATTGAATTAAAGATGGACAAGGAGTAAATAAGATCAGTTTTTTGTATAGTTCAAAACAGGTGGCAAAGCAGTAGAAACTGCTAGTAAACTAGACAATGCTTTTGGTGTGGGTACTGTTAAGGAACGTGCAGTGCAATGGTGGTTTCAAAAATTTCGTGATGGGGACGAGAGCCTTGAAGATGAAGAACGTCGCGGGCGTTCTTCTTCAATTTATAACGACACAAAAGATAGGCGTTAGGCATCCGACACTTAAAACAGATAGAAAAATCAAAAAAGAGGAAAATGTATATGAATGAGTTAATTATATTATTATTAACTTTGTGTAAACTGAATTTATCATAACTTTGTTTCAAATTAAAATAGTTTCTCGTCCGTTTAAGATTTTGAAGTGCTAATCTTAACATAAAAAAACATTATATATCTTAGCTATGTAGTTGACATAACCTCACAAAACAGTAACGAAATGCAGCACATTAAGCATTGCATACTTTTCGCATTCCAGTTGAAAAAATTGCTGCCGAAGCGACGTGAATGATTTGTTCAGTTTTGGGGGAAGGTATTGTGATGCAAAAAAATGCTAAAACAGTGGAAGAGGGTCCGAGAATGCATTACGATTTCATCGACTCAATACCTCCATATTTTTTTCGACAAGTGATTCGTCAGTTACCCGACAGATGGACCAAACTAATACAAAATTATGGGAGATATTTTGAGGATTGATTGTATTCCACTTTTTATAAAACAAATGGGCCGAATTAATTATTAAACATAATATTATATTTTTAATGGTTATAAGATATAGTGTGTGAAAGAATATAAAAAATATATAAATAACTTGTTCTATTTTTACATAGAAAACAAGAACTATAAATAGAAATAAAAAAGTATCGTTTTATTTTTTTGCATGCAATTCAACAGTAAACATTTTTTTACATCCGAGCAAAACAATAATTATTTCGATTTATTTATTTCTAGGAAACGAAACTATTCTTAATAAAACGTTTCAAACATAAATAATGCATTAGAAATGTGTCACACAATTCAAAACAGTAGTACGAGAAATGCATGCGAGACTTATTTTGGTACATGTATTTCTGAGAACAAATCAATACATAAAAACGAGTACCCCCGCAACGTCTGCTTCATATGCCACGAATTCTTAATAATGTAACAGATACGGACATAACAACAACGCGTCGGTGGAATTTCGGAAACCCTGTTCAGTTGAAATATTTCTAAACAGCACTTGCGTCAACAGTATTATTATTAAATATGCACGAGTCCAGAACAACAGAATATAAATTAATGCTAAATTCAAATATCTATTCATACGGCTGGCAAAGAAATTCGAAAATTATATTTATACGCACGAACTAACTCATCCATCTAGTTATGACGTTTTACATGTGACGTTTAATATTGAAAAACGAATAGAAAACGATGGTGACAATACGTCCACAGGATCTCTCTCTCTCTCTCTCTCTCTCTCTCTCTATATATATATATATATATATATATATATATATATATATATATATATATATATATATGTATAATATATATACCGTATTGAATATTATTCTTTTATCTTATACGTTTGTTTCAGTCTTATTTCTAAATAAGCTTCATCTTATTTTTTATTATTTAAAAAAGTAACTTTAATTTGATAATTCAATTCTTTTTGCATCTCACGAGAAATGAATTTTATTTTTTGCTGTAACGATTACATCACCTAAATAATGGGTTACTATTAGAAATATCGATTTGAAAAAAATATTAAAATAATCGACAGTGTATGCCCTTTAAAATGTATATTTTAATTTTGCAATAAATAATTATTTTCCATGTGAAAAAAATTCATGAAGATAGTCTATTTTTGAAGTTTCAAAATAGTATATATGATCTTAAAGTGACAATTAATTACTGATAAGAAATTCTATAATACTTGTTTACCTGGTATTTAAAAAGTTATTTATTAAATGACATGAAACTGACACAGAAATATTAAATGAAGATAACAAATCAACGGCGTGATAAGAAAAAAAAATCGGACGTAACGGAAAGACTTTTTTCGATTGGAATAAAAAATCGTGTGCATGTACTAGAGAAATAAATTATCTTACATGAACACACAAAAAAAAAACACGTCCGAAAAATCGATAACCGTGTCTCGGGTAGAACAAGAATAATAGACCTCATTCTTTTTTTTTCAAAAAAATAGAGAAACATATTTCAGTGGAGATTTCCTGTGAAAAAAATCGTTTCTGAGAACCGAGTGCTATTGTAATTTAAGTCTGCACAAATTTAATGTAATATTAAAATCAAATAGCCACACAAGTTGAAAATAGGTTTATAATTAATGGATGCAAGATAACGTGTGTGGCGTTGTTGCCATCGGCGTGACAATTTCTAATATGAAAACTTTCGAAAATATCCCAATGTAGTGCTATATTAAATGGACGGACCGAATGTGTATTTTTCACACGAACAAATTCATCTGCATAGAAATTCTTGTTTATGGCAAAGCGCTCGTCTATCGTTCTCCCGAGTACACTGACTTTCGAGATACGAAAATGACTGAAATATGCTATAGTTAACGAAACAATTTACAATCTGACCCAAACTAAAACAAACTTCTATGCAGACGCAGAGATTTTAATACAGCGTGTAATGACAGCACATAATGAATAAATACTTCGTGTAAATTAACTTCTGATAAAATGTTTCATCTACTCGCTAGAATTTTATCGGGAGCGATTCGCAACGTTTACTTTTTTTAATTAAAACATATTCACGTGGATGTGTAAATGTAACGAGACCGAAAAGACCACTTACTTAATGAAAATATTAATAAATCAATTGTTATGATTAATCTGCGTTTGTGATATTTTTGTCGTTATGCTTTTTTCTACAGGAAATTATTTGATGATTAATTTGAAAGTCACTTTATTATATTAATTTAACATATATAACAAGGGATATGACTATACTTTTAGATTAGAAAATTGATATCTATAAATATCTTAGTCTCAGTTATATTTTAAAACATACAGACAATCCCCGACTTACATAGATTCTTCATACACAGACTTTTACTGAGATACTTGGGGAAATAAAAAAAAATGATTTAAAATTCATCATAAACATTTAATAAACATTTATTCATCATTAACATTAAATCGACAGATACAAACTTTCTGTAAGTAACTCATGTATAGACTGTAAATAGTAGAGTACAATAGTATTAAAAATAATTTTTTTTTTATTTTTAAAATTTATATTATTATTATTTTATACAGTACTGTACACAGCAGTTAAAGCCTTGATATGACATGAATGTAAAGGAGTTATATGTGCATATGTGCCCATACTTAATGTTTACTCTTAAGCGTTACTTTATTGTTGAGTACATATAGTACTAGTGTAGAGCAGTGGTCTCATACTCATATATGAACACAGGTCGGCAAATTCATTTTAAGAGAGTCTAAAGGCCACAGATAAAAAGTTACTCAAAAAAATTTATTGGGTGAAAAACAATCTTTTATTTATATTCAAAAATAACTCATTTAAATTTTACACATATTTTTTCTGTGATGAATTTATAAAAATTAAGGAGAACATGCGATCCGCGGGACTGTAGAATGCGGCCCGTGGCTCAAAGCTTGAAGTTGATTTTATTCAAATAATAAAATGGAATTTAAAAAAATTTAAATAAATTTTTAAATTATAGGAGTATAGTGTAAGGAACACCGTTTTTTCCAAAATCCGATTCACTTCATTTTCCTACTTGCAAGAATTATTAAGAAATATATTATGGTTGTGATTTTAGCAAATATGCTTCAAATGTTCAAGAATTATTATTTGAATTTGAAAACCGATTTGAAGGATTCGAGGCATGAGAAAATGATCTTTTACTATTTAGTGCTTCGATTTCTTTTAACAACGAAGAAGTAAAAATTAACATTCAAATGGAATCGATTGAAATCCTGTGAAACACGGTGCTAAAAGAAAAGTATAATGAGGTTGGTATTCCAGATATTTTATTTGTACTTGCCAGAACATTTTGTTGAAATCCGTACGTTCGCAGCAAGACTCTTGGCAATGTTTGGTAATACATACATATAAGGATAATTATTTTCCCTTTTAAAGACTAAAGAGACTTCACATGTGTTTGAGAAATGAATATTTAACATCAATAGTAAAAATATTATTTTCACAAAAAATGACACTCGATATTGATAAAATAGTTCCTATCAAAAGATACCAAGTTTCTAGTAAAAATATTATTTTTCTTTAATTTCTCTATTTTAAAATTTTCTTGTAACATTTGATATAATAATACCTAAAATTAATATATTTTCTTATTTTTTATAAATTCATTAAAGAAACAATAAATGTAAAATTTAAATGAGTTCTTTTTGAAAGTAATAAAAGACCCTTTCCGCTCGCTAAATTTTTTTTAGTGATTTTTTTGTCCATTGCCCGCAGACTCTCTTAAATCGAATTTGGTGGCCCCTGTTCACATATGAGTTTGACACTTCTGCTCTAAAGCTTCAGCGAATACAATATTTTGAATAAATGTCTTATCAGTTTTACACTGAAATCGTATATATCGTGACTGATATCAAGTAATCAGACCAGAGACCACGTGACCGATATTAACCAATCAGAGAACGAATAAAAGTCAGTTTTAGTTATAGAGAGAAATGTTATTAATTTATTATTTGTTACTAAAAAGGTAGGAAAAGAGAATTTACTAATAAATTGATCGCATTATAGTGCCAACGATTTGAAAAAAAAATCAGAAAATATTTAAAATGTTTTTTTTTGTTATTTTAATTCGACACGTGCGTGTAATTTTATTAATGATAAACCAGCGTATATTCACTCTTATCTATTTAGGTATAAATGTTAAAAAAAGAACTTTCTCTAAACATTCTCAATAGTTTTTCATCCTCTGTCCATTTTCTAAGAAACGCAATCACTCAATCAGTGCTCAATGTGTTCTTAGCAAATCCCATTCACCAACAGAACGAGAATAGTTTGTGTATTCTCTCTTTCCAGATTAAAACAATTACAGTACGGCGAGTTCCCTCTGACACGTTCATTCGCTCGGCTGATAATGAACGTGCTAGAGTGTTTCACTCGTCATTCCATCCACCTCTTGAACTGACGTAAATGTGTCCATAGTCGTTCTTTTATTTGACCTGAAAACACAAGTTGAACGTTTACGTTATCGACTTACAGCGACGATGTTTTGAAAAGCGTCGCCTGTAAACAAGTTGCGGAATGTCAAGTACTCCGGTTCATTGTTTGGTGTTTCGTTCGTATGGTTCACGAAAAAAATAGTATTAAGTTATTAAATAATTCGGATGGAATTAATTTTACATCGGTGGTGTCAAACTCATATAGAACACGGTCCACCGAATTCAGTTTAAGAGAGTCTGCGGGCAGCAGACAAAAAAAGTCACACCAAAAAAAAATAATTGAGTGAGCAAAAAAAGTATTTTGTTTATATTTGAAAATAACTCTAACTAAATTTTACATTTTTTTAATGTATTTATAAAAATTAAAAAAATACATTAATTTTAGGTATTATTATCAAATGTTACAACAAAATTTTAAATTAGAGAAATTAAAAAAAAATATATTTTTACTAGAATCTTTTCAGCACAGACCAATATTATCAATATCAGGTGTAATTTTTTGTAATAATGATAGTTTTACTGTAGATGTTAAATGTTCATTTGATAATCTTGACCTGTGTGAAGTGTCATTAGTCTTTAAAAAGGAAAATAAGTTTACATAGGTATATACTATTAAAGATTGCCAAGATTCTTGCTGCAAACGTACGCATTTCAATAAAATGTTCTGGCAAGTACAAATAAATATCTGGAATACCAACTTCATTATACTTTTCTTTTAGCACCGTGTTTAACGGAATTTCGATCAATTCCATTTGAATGTTAATTTTTGCTTCTTCGTTAAAAGAAATCAAAGCACTAAATAGTAAAAAATCATTTTCACATGCCTTGAATCCTTCAAATCGGTTTTCAAATTCAAATAATAATTCTGGAATATTTGAAGCATATTTGCTAAAATCACAACCATAATATATTTCTTAATAATTTTTATAACTAGGAAAATTAAGTGAATCGGAATTGAAAAAAAAAACGGTGCTCCTTACAATATACTTCTGTAATTTGTAATGTTTGAAAATGTATTGTATTTTTTTTAAATTCCATTTTATTATTTTAATAAAGTTAACTTCAAGCTTTGGATCACGGGCCGCATTTAAGTCTTATAGGCCGCGTGTTTGACACTATATCAAAATGTCCAGTGATTTTTTTTTCATACAACCACGCGAATATATATTGTGCACCTGTATTATTTCAGAACAACTGAAAACGTGAATACTTTTAAACTTTTGATTTATTAAAACTCGCGTTCAAGTAATAAATGGTGATAACATAACAAATGTCCTTTTCAAATGTTGATTTTTATGTAATACATTTCTAGTTCTCGTATTTAAATTTTTTTTATGAAAAGAATAAATGTTATTTAAAACAACTTTTTTTTAAATAAGTCCTGTATTACAAAAAACATTTTTCTTTTTCTGATAATAATTTTTTTTAATGAAAACACTCGTATCTATAAATTTCTACAATTTTAATTAAAGTGGTAATACATGATAAAATAATTCATTTGTTACAACGTTTTTTTTTAATAGCAAATCTAGTCAATAAAATATCTTTTTCTTTTTAATAATCCACGGAATTTTTATTATAAAACGTGCTTTTTCATACAACACATTTTAATACACTCGGAAGACTTTTTAAAAATGAGAAGTATTTACACATGGTCCAAAAAGGAATATTACGTAAATTTAACAATATGTAAATTTTCTTACAAAATAAAACAGACACTCAGGTCATCTAAAAGAATGAAATCATCAGGACAAACAAGCATTTTTTAATTATTACTGAAAAATAATAATATATTATGTATAATATTAGGCTGATTTGGTTATTTTGAGAAATTAACAAATATTTAGTTAATTAAAATTTTGAAAAAAAATATAAGAACATTTTTTCAAATATTAATATACTTTTTTTAAAAAAAATACACGTTTTTTTACAATTATATGTATTTAAAGAAAGAAAACTGGTAGTGTGTGAAAGTTTTAATTTTATATTCTTGACAAAAACTGTAATTTTTTCTGAAGCTTTCAATATATGTTATTTATATAGGAGCGGTAATGGAGCGGAAAATTTAAAAAGCATGCTTATTCGCTTATCGTTAGAGCAAGAGGTAAAATTAAGTGATACACTGTTAGTTATTCATGGTTATTTAGTAAACACTGATCAGTGATTCAGTGTACTAGAGCTTTCGCTATGAAATCATTTTACAAAAACATCAATTCTGCTACAACTGTACAACGGTTATTTACCAATCATAACATTCCGTGTCGTGGGCAGATACTGACCGGTCATGCCGACAACTTGTGGGTCTAGAAGTTTAAAGAAACTGGTTTCACATTAAATTTGAATCATCAAGAGTTAAAAAATCTGATTTGCATGCTCACATGAACTTTTATCAAGTTATGCTAGGCGCGTTTTGATGAAGATGAAAATATGATTCACAAATTATTCATGACAGATAAAGCGCATTTTCATTTCAACGACAATGTGAATAAGCAGAATAATCGATATTGGAGTGCTGAGAACCCATTTGAATCTAATCAAAAGTGACTGTATGGTGTAAGCTTTCGTTTTTTGATATTGTAGGGCCATTCTTCTTCGATGACGACATCGAAAATATCATAAACGTTAACACAGCTCGTTACAATATGATTATAACATTTCTGACGCAAGAATTCATTTGATTTTCACAACTTACATGGTTCCAACAAGATGGAGAAACACGTCATACAGCTAGAGTGTCTATAGCTGGTGTAAGAGCGCTCTTTCTGAACCATACTATTTCTAAAAATGAAGATGTTGTTTGGTCAGAAAGACCCTCAGATTTGACGGAGTGTGATTATTTTTTTTATGAGTATCTTAAAACCAACGAGTATATTGATCATCCCCACACACTATCCTTGGACTTACATCAAAAATCCAAAAGGCAATTGCGGGGATTCGACCAGACATGTTAAGATGCGTAATGGAAAATTTGCGAATAATATACAGGAATTTGCGAAATATATACAGGATATGTGTCTCGAAATGATGTTCATCTATCAAGTGTTATTCCTAAAAAATAAAATGACCCGATATACCTAAGAAGAATATGTAAACCAAATACCGTAAAAATAAAAATTCATTTAATTATTGCGTTTTCAAAGGTTCCTCCTTTTCTGAGACACCCTGTACATTTAACAGATTTATGTGTAAAAAATTTTACATATCTCATGTATCATCATGACCAAGAATTATAAACAGTTAATAGTCATGTATAAAATATTTTTATTTAGAAACAATTTTTGTAGTTTGTAGAATGAAAAACAAAATCAATTGTGAAAATATTAAATCTAAGTCAAAAAGTGATTTAACTTTTCCAATAAACCTAAAAATAGAATGATAAAAAACACAAACCATATAAATTATAAATCTATTGTAAACAGGATTGCTGGACAACATATCGATAAAATAAAAATAACTGACCATTACAACTCCCAATACACCGTTATTAAATAACAAAAATGAAAAGAAAAATATATACGTCACTAGAAATCAAAATAACGATTTATAAATACATCGTGCGTAGAAAACTGCAGATAGATTTCTCTGTAACGATTTTTACACCGAAAGATTATAGAATAGTACGAACGGAAATGATTCGTGAAATCAATACGTTAAATTAACGCCCAGTCCCAAAATAATATCAGTTGTACTGTACCTGTGTTACGGTACGGGAGTCAATACGCACGAGACGGGGCGTGGCACGTTAACCCCAGTGTGTTCTCATCATACCCCCTAGTCACCGTCACCGAGGGTAATGACCTTGCCAAACGGAAGATGTGCGAGCGAGACGAACGACGCTCGAAAGCACAACGAGACGAGAGCTTTCACGAGTTCAGAAGGATCGGATAGTGTTAAGCATTTTATTTACTTCGACGGTGATTTAGTTTGTGTTTATGAAATAGGGGATTCTGTCTTCTAAAAAGCTTCTATTTTGAAACTTGATAGACGGCGTTTTATATTAAAATGTGGCGGAAAATCGTGAGGAAAGTGTAGCGTATGCAAACGAACGATTTGTAAAATTCGGTTTGTACAAACAAAACATTTTTGATATGAACGTTCATTATATGGAAAGATGTATTCGACAATTTTTTTACAGCATTTTTCACAATTTTTATACTTTTTTATTAACACTTTAAAGCTTGGTACCCAATAAATACAAACGATTTTGTCTATTACATTTTTTATATAATAGAATATTTGCACCACTTATATGAAAAATATTATGATTTAAATAATTTAGAACTCCACAATTGTGTCCGATGGAATGTGCAGTCCTATGCAATTGTTTTCGGCCCTAAGCCTGGATAAAGCAGGAAGGTAAGGTTACAACTCTACCTTTTGCAAAAAACAGATTAATGCTTATGGAAATCGCAAGATGTATCGGAACAGGAAACACGTGGTTGGATGGGATCGAGACTTGCTCGTGTTTGTAAAAATTGATGACCTCCGGGAAACGATTTTCAGGATAACCGCCCAAGAGATGAGCACAGAGCTGGAAATCCTTATCTACCGAACTCCAGTGAGAGATAAATCAACAGGAGAATTCTACTAGCTTAATAATAATATAAATAAGAACTAGTTTGGATTCTTGAGTCAATACTGACTCAGAAACTGCAGATGACGGAAATATATTCGTCAGTCGCACATACAGAGAGGCTCAGAAATGTATACACACTTCAACGTACAAAATATCTGCATAAAAATATTATTACTAAAAATGTACAAGCAATAACAGATGGTTGTGAGTCATATTTGACTTCTATAGTCCCAACAGGTGATCAAAGTGGCCAACATTAGCGTCCAAACACTTCTAATTTTAAAGAATTACTACACGAGCAATTTTGGTCAAAGTGCCCGCTGGACTTTCTGCGAACAGTATTTCAATTCCTTCTTTTAGTGCCTCCAGTGTAGCAAGTTCATAAATAACCTCTATTAAAGTGTGTATAGATTTTTTAGACTCCTCTATATATGACTATAATTGTATGAGAATGAAAAAAAAAAATCAGTTTTATGTTGACTGATGGTAATTCAGTTTTATCTGTGAGCCTGTGTATCAGATCGCCACACTTATCTCCAAGAAATCAGTGCTTAAAAGATATTTAGTCGAGGAGATACATTTTAAGTTTTTTTCATTTCAAATATTTTCTCCTCATTTGAAATAACAAAGTGGGTTATTGTCGATGAAGAGCTTTACTAATACCCGTGTAAACAAACGTAGATTTATCCTATGATAGTGAAGAAGAATTTACTAATGAAATCACAATTGATGATTTATCTGTTAATGTACAAATAAATATACTAAGTACATGGCAAGCAGAGTGGTTATTTATCGGAACCAAAGATTTTTTTTATATTATTGATGATTCGGGTATCAGAATAAAGGAAACGAATCCTCACAATGTTTTGGAAAAATTTAAATCTATTCAAAATGTTGAAATTATATCGAAAATCGTCTCAGAAAGTAATGAGTATGTTATTCAAAATGACATCACGTAAATGATGTCATTTTTCATGTGCAATCAGGAAAAATTCCCCATCCTTGTACTAAATTTTCGGAAATAAAAAAAGTAAATATTACATCACAAAAAAATATTAATGTTTTAAACAACTTCAATCTTTTTCCATTCCCCTCTATTAACGATTCGATATTATGAATAAGAGAATAGAGATATTTTTGAGATGAATGTTAGTCACGGTTTTATAATAAAAAAAAAACGACTAGAAATATTTGCATCATCGGATGTGAATGTAAACGCAATCTTACACCTGAAGCAATAAAACGAATCGATAATAGAACGATTACGAACATCGTACATGAAATTATTACACCTTATAACGATGTAACCGAACACGTTTCGCTCACAGCTCGAAGAAAGTAGATAGACGACCGGAAACGTAACTTCGTCTCGACGACCCTGACATGAAGTATCATGGGCAATCAAGAACGGGCCGAACACTGCGAATGCGCTCGCATTACAACGCACGGGACATTTTATTATTCCATTCATCGATGCGTTCCAGTTGGTTACTACTACCGTTACCACCCTTCTTTCCTACCTGTCCGTATCCCACGACCCCACGTCCCCATCAAAGAAATGCACATTGTTCGGAAGCTTTGCGAGTGAAACTGAGAATATAAAGAATTTCTCATGTATTGTCGACTTCATGAAACCCTATAAACAATATTTTATTTAAATGGGAAAAGGTATACACACCCACAGACACGACCTCGTTTCGCACGGAATCTATTTATAAATTTCGTGTTCAAGGACAATTTATTTTATTGAGTTTCTTCTGTGATTGCGTTAAAGAAGGCGAACTTATTTGTGCATTTCGGTATATTTAATTTTGTTGAAAGGTTTCTCTACATGGCTGTTGGAGCTGGTTTTCAAAAACAAAAAAATATATACGTTCTATTGTGTTGAAAAAAATTAGTATAGCTGCTGATGAAAAAGAATGTTTCTTTCGCATGAAAAATATATATCAACCTTTTTGTTCAGCGGAAGGTGTTTTTCATACATTTATTTTATGTAATTTTCACAAAGTGAACACAGACCGATTGTAAAATAAAATTTAATGTCGATTTAATAACTAAGATTTTATTCTAACAAGTCGTATAAAGTAAAATAAATAAAAATATGTAGATGATTTATTTTGTTACTTGGAACATAAGTTTGTTTAACCACTATTATATCATTTTCTTAGAAATAAAAGAATTAATAAAAATTATAATTGTGTATTTTTATACTTGTGGTCTTGCTAAATCGTTCTATTAGGTTGGTAGGAAAATAATTGCGGTTTTTGTTTTCTGAATTCTAACCATAATTTTTTTCAATGTGTCATTTCATTGTGTTCATGTCAATATCATTTTAAAGTGCATTTTTCGATCTGTATTTTGGTAACATCAACATTGGTTTTATTATTAATTTTGTTTCAAATTGGGACATTGAATGAACGATGAAAAAGAAGCAAATAAGAACAATTTTTTATACAAGTTTAAAACGGGTGGTAAAGCAACAGAAACTGCTCATAAAATAAACGATAATTTTGGTGTGGGTATTATTAAAGAATGTACAGTTCAATTGCGGTTCCAAATATTTCGTACTGGGAATGAGAGCCTTGAAGATGAAGGTCACGGGCATCCTTAACTGAAGGCGTGATTTGAATCAGAACCACACACAACAATACGAGATATTGCACAAAAGTTAGGCGTTAGTTATCCAACAGTTCTCAAATACTCAAAACAGCTAGAATAGAAAAATGTATATGAATTTGAAGGTCATAAACCACAATTTCAGTGTTTTGAGATTTGTACTTATTTATTTTCATAGAATTTTTTACTCCTTTATAAATAAAAAAATCGGGTAAAAGATTCAATAAATTATTATTGATCGTTTTTGATTGTTGCTTATACGCATTTTGATCTTAATGTCATCATTCTTAGACCTCTAAAGAACAGGAAAATTGAAAAAAATATGATGGCGTGTCCACAGAAATGTGCAAAGAATGATCAGAAATTATCAATAATTATTCATTTAACTTTTTTGATCAGACTTTTTTGTTGGTTGTGAAACGAAATAAAGAATTCATGTGTGTAACGAAAATTTCATTTTTTGAAAAAATACTTTAATTAATTTAAAGTCACTATATTTTCAAAACGTATTTACAATTTTTTTTTATAAAAATGAAAATTTCAGATTTTCAATTCTACTCTCCTCTTTAAAATAAAATATTTACTTTAAAATCTAACGACAAACTGCGCAAACAGTTACAAACTTACTAAAGAAAATTTTAAATTAAAATATATACAATAAATGATATAATAAGGGCATTACTCTCTGACATCGTTATGTATAAATGTTTGGCAGGGTTCGACAATTCTAAGGAAGTAATTTAAAAAGAGGACTGTTATGTGACTGTAGTCTATTACATTTTATATATATCTCTAATTCTTTTTTCGCATCGCGAGTGAGAGAAAAAAGGAAATTTATTTTAATAGGTTTTTGGATAAGAGTTTCGTGTTCATTGTGCTATCAAAGAAAATTGATATGACAATCTCAGTACTAAAAAAAAGTGTGTCGCACTGTATCTTTTACTGCTTTGATTCCCAGATTGTTTTCTGTTGTAAACTTTTTATTAAAAATTACATTTTGTATAAAACGGAGATACATTTATATACCAGGAAACACACTCAGAGCTTAAAGTACTTCCTGTACTTGTAGTACTTCCTCAATAAGTATTAAAGTATATATAATAATGAGAGTTTTCAAAAAGAAAGCAAACATTTCTTTAATATTTAAAAACAACGTTTTGCTTATAAAAATACAATTTATATAATGTATCAAAGGAATACATTTCAATCTACGTCACTTTTCCTACTGAAATTCCTCATTTATTCTAAACTTGGGTTCGTTTATTCGTCGAAATTAAAACTTTTAATCAGATTGACTCGAATGAACTTCGTTGCCGAATGACACTGAAATATTTATGTAGATAAAGGACTTTCAACTGGAAAAAAGTTTAATTATCAAACAAGGAAATGTTGAAAGGTGATGCTTAACAACACAAAACTCGCGCGTTTCTAAAATGTAGTAATAAACTGACGGATGTTCATAAATCATGTTTTTCATTTCGGCTGTACGTAAAAAACTAAAACATTTATTTTACACTGTAAAGTTCATGTTAGCTGGCAGCTGTATTGTGCTGAAAATATTGAAAGGCAAACAGCGTTCATGTTGGAAAACGTTAATTTCTTAACTATAATATAGTCGTAATTACATTCTTTGAAAATCACATAAAATTAAGTTTTTATATTTATATATATATATATATATATATATATATATGTACAGAGAGAGAGAAAGAGCGAGAGAGACAGAGATAGACACAGAATTTAGTTACATTTTGAAGTCAAACACATAACTACTATTGAAAAAACCTTGATTAACCACAGCTTAAAATACCTTGAATATATATATATATATATATATATATATATATATATATATATATATATATATATATATATATGTATATATATATATATATATATCATCATCATCATCCCCTGTTAATCCACTGCTGGATAAAGGGTATATATATATATATATATATTTATTGGATGGTGAAATTCAAAGGTAGCGTTTACTTATTTATACATATATTTATTCTAATACATATGTACCATTATGAACAGCAACCTTTCGCCACTTTCATGTAGTTTCATGGTTTTTTATATTCCTTGGTTCCCAGTTAATATTACGTATGATCATATATATATATATATATATATATATATATATATATATATATATATATATAATAAATATAACTCTTTTTAATTGCTGTATATAAAACAATGAAAATAAAAACAAGTTTTTATAATAGAAGCAATCACAACTCTAAAAACCAAACCGAGATCAATCCATATAAATTCATTTCTCTAGAAACATGTAAATATTCACTAACTACACGCATTCATTAAATTGATAAGAATATGAAATCAAAATTTGATAAATTTTCAAAGTTTTCTGTTGAGAAGATTATTTGAATAATTTATAGACATGAAAATATAAAAGTTTATATAAATTTTTTTTTGTTTATTTTCTAAATATTGCTTATCCGTTTCGCCAGAAAACAAAATACACGTATACACTGTCTACAATCACGATTCTATAATCGAATAATCTCTAATCGATAGCATGTGAACAGATACGGAAATCGTACCTGCTCAATTCAAATTTCTAAAACAATTTGTATGCTAATTAGAAACGATGGTATCTGGTTCGGAAAAAATCCCTGCACACATGGTTGAAAAATCACAAGCAGTAAACAGAACCATCGACGTGTATGGTAATACGTTTATTACATTTTCGATTACGTACAACTTCAATAGAATGGAAACTAATGCAGTGGGATTGAAAAATGAATTATACGAAATAAAAGTAACAGAGTTGTTTATTAGAACCGTATCAGTTCGAACATTTCCACAGAGTTCACTAGTTTTAGTTAGAAAAAAAATTCAATGGATGTTTTGTGGAATTTTATACAAAATTGCATTTGATCAATTTTCATCATATTCATATATATATATATATATATATATATATATATATATATATATATATATATATATATACAAATATATATATATATATATATATATATATAAATATATATATATATATACAAATATATATATATATATATATATATATATATATACACACAGAAATACCCCGAATTAAGATGGTTTGTTTGAAGTCGTTTCATACTTACGTCGTCAAAAAATTTCCACCTCTACTTGGTATTAACGACATTGTTTCACAATTATGTCATTTAATGGAATTAAAAAATCCAAATTTGCTATATTGGAACGTGCATTTAAATCAGTGCTATAAAATATACACATAACAGTAAGTACATACATTATTCCAAATTATGTGACTTAAATTTTACTTCGTATACTCGTATGTACAATTTGGTCCGATTTAAGTCGCTTCAAGTTGAGTCGCAATTTTTAACCCAGTCGTAAATCGGGTAAATCATATATATATATATATATATATATATATATATATATATATATATATATATATATGTAATTAAAAAACCGTCCCACCACTATGTGCGTTTAATTCGTTCTCTGACTGATTGATATCGGTCACGTGGTCTCTGTTCTGATTGGTTGATATCGGTTACCTTTATTTAAAGTATTATATTCACTGAAGGTTTAGAGTAAAAAAGTTGTTACACATTTTAACATTATATTCTGTTATGTTACCTTTTATAAACTTTTCTAATAAAAATTTTACGACTTATATTTTACACCGATTATTTTCATAATAAAAAACGCACATTTTTCGTCCCTTTGTCGACAACGTGGCCGTCTGCCGCCATTCTAGCGAATGTAGTGCATAAGGAAATTTTCACAATGGACACGTTTCAAGTTTAATTCACCAAGTTTCATTTTTAGGTATTTTTTTTATATTTAAATATATTATTTTGTAAAATCCAATAAACAGTTTTTTTTTCTTTCTATGTTTCTTTTCATTTTTCAGTCAATTTTGATTGGTTGTATACTAGTTTATGTATAATTAGTTAATTTATGTTTTGGTTAGGGTAAAAGAGAACGTTAGCGAGGGGAAGGCGAAGTCATCTAGTGGTTGATGAGAGCAGCGTGCAAGGGACAGATTCTCCTATTTCTCTCTCTCTCTCTCTCTCTCTCTCTCTCTCTCTCTATATATATATATATATATATATATATATATATATGCGAGTGCGATTTGAAGAGTAATTTGGTTCGTGTACTTCCATAGGAAGAGAGTGAGGTTTCATATGGTTCCATCCGTTTTAGTAACGTATGTGAAGTTACAAATCATTCAGCCATTAATGTTTCACTTGACAGTTGTTCCGTGAGAAAATGCAAAATGAATAAAATCGGAATTCGAGGTGTGATTCAGTTCATTTTTTAGAAGGGAAAGAAACGAAGGAAATTCATGAGTGGATATTTCCTCAAGTGGGTGAATATTGTAATTCGTACGGAACCGTTCGACTTTGGGTGAACGAATTTTAATGTGGATGAATGAGCATCGAAGAAGTTTGAGAACAACTGTCACGCCAGAAATCGTCGATGAAGTCCACGATATGGTTTTGTCCGACTGGTGAGTGAAAGCAGGTAAGATAACAGATGTTGCAGGCATCTCAAGTGAATGATTATAATGAATTGTATATGAAAATTTTTTTTCGCCAGATGGATGCCACGTTTGCTTACTGCAGAGCAAAAATGAGTCAGTTGACTTTTTGGAATTGTTTGAGAAGACTACAATGGATTTTATGCGGTATTTTGTGACTATGAGAGAAAAAAAATTAATCATTACTCATCAGAATCAAAAATGCAATCAGAAAAGTGGACTGAACGAGGTGAAACGGCTCCGAAAGAGGCAAAGACGGTTCACTTGGCTGGAAAGGTGATGACATCAGTTTTCTGTGATGCGAAAGGAATTCTCTCAATCGACTATCTTTAGAAGGAAAAACAGTTACTGACCTTACCAATACTACACGGCATTTTTCGAGAAGTTGAAGGTGATTATCGTGGAAGAACGTCCCTGAATGGCCAAGAAAAAAGTATCGTTTCACCATGACAATGCACCGGCTCATTCAAGCGTTGTCGCTCAGTAAAAGTTGGCCGAATTGACGTTTGAAATCCTGCCTCATCCACCGTATTCGTATAATTTGGCTGTCTCGGACTTCCATCTGTTCTCGATACTAAAAATTTTCCTGACTGAAAACCGATTTGGGTCGAATGAAGATGCGATAGAAGCTGAGAACGGCTATTTGAGAACTTCGAAGAAACCCACTTCCAGGAAGAAATCACAAAGCTAGAGAAATGTTGGAGCTAGTGCATTGAGCATCGAAGGGATTATGTCGAAAAATAAAGTACACTTTGAAACTGAAGCTGCTGTCTCTAATGTCGAATCAAGTTACTCTTAAAACTGTTTTCATATATACATACACACACTCATATATATATATATATATATATATATATATATATATATATATATATATATATATATATATATATATATATATATATATATATATATATGTGTGTGTGTGTGTGTATGTGTATGTAGTAGTCGTGTGACATCATTATGTAGATGTGTATAATGTGAAAAAATGTAACAGAAGCAAACACGTACTGATAATCGCGCTCGCAGATCTAAAGTATTTCATATTCAGATGACGCGTACATTCTTTTCTTTCATCTTTGACGGCAATTTCCATGAAATGTTATATGTAAAGCAGCTCCGTCACAACGAGATGTGCAAAAGATCATCGTAAAACACGTTTGCGAGAAAATATATAGTAAATATTATATGTAATGTGTGTAATTCGAGCGACGCACATGCATGCTTATAAAATAGACGTGTATAAGGGAATTAGATAGACGTGGATTTTTTGATAAATTTTCTTTTTGTTTAACAGCCGTCGAATATTTTTTTAAGCGTACGGAACAATACACCCGTACGTAAGATAAATAAACTGCAACTGTTGATTTAACACGAGTACGCAATGACTGTATGAGCTTTTGTGAGTTTTGTACGCACAATGTTATCAGTAGAACGGGTTTGTACAATCGAGATAATTAATGCGAACAAAAATTTCGCGACCACATTCAGTTATTTTTTTTTTACAGAATTCCGACGAACGAGGAATGTAAGAATTTATGAACTGTAACTACCGTTTTCAACCACAGGACATAATTACATGTCGTGAAGGTTAAAGATCAGCTTTAACAGCCTTTTAAAAAAGAATGTATATACATTTGAGATGTATTTTTCATGATAATGTATCTCAAATATTATTTTTTGGATTTAAAAAAATATTTTATTTCTTATAGACAATTTTTATAGATCATCTTTGATTATCATTTATGCGCATTTCAATGGTGATTTTATCATTCTCAATCATACGAATACAACATTCTGAGAATGAGAACTCTTTTACAAATGAAGTCTTTTTTTCAATCAAGGAAAAAAGAATTCATTTGTGGCAGTGAATTTAGCCGTAGAGTCAGAAGCGATGATAAGAAGAATGTTGAGAAGGATATTTGGACCAGTAAATGGAGAATATGCTATAACTTCGAATTATATAGTCTACAAGGAACCAAAACTATCCGTCTTTATAAAAATGCTCTACATGCGATAGGCAGGTCACATTGAGCGGATGACAGACTCAAAAGTAACAAAGAGGGCCTTGGATGGACAACCAGGCAGGTGAAGACTTGTGGGTAAACCAAAGCTTAGATGGACAGACAATGTAGAGAAGGATGCAGTGGAACTGTTGGGAGTAGGGAACTGGAGGAGGGCAGCCAAAGAGAGGGATGTCTGAAGGCAGAAAATTGAGGAGGGCAAGGTTCGATTTGGGCTGTAGCGTCATCGAAAAAGAAGTCAGAACTGTATAATATCTTTATAAAAATATCCATAAACAACAACTATAATAATAAATAATCAAATATTTTTGATTAAACTCTTTTATGAGGTTCTGAGAGAGTAAATAAAGCATTTGTTAAAATTAATTAGACACAGTACCAAATACTAATGTTGTAAAAATTATATTTATACATGAAGAAATCTTCCAGTCTTAAAAAAACATTCTGAAGAATTAAAGAAAATGTAAATACCATAAAATTTCTTTAATAAAAAATAATTTATAACGAATAAATAAAATAAATGAATGAATAAATAGTTATTATTATATTACATGTTTCCATTAAGAGAAAAAATGCAATCTCATATTTCAAATATTTCAGATCTATGCGTCTGTTATTATACTAATACGACAAATTTTTTTTTATAAAAATCGAATACCTACAAATACATTAAGTTTGATTAAAAATAGATTACAATTGCAGTTACAATAAAAATACTGTCAGCAATTATGAAATCTGTCTGTCAATAAAATAAAATCAGCAAATTCTGTGTTCTACAGAAGAATGAATGTCTGTGAACTTGAAAAATAGTACACATAAAAAATAATATTTATCAAATGTAAACTTTTTCTATCTTATAAACATATCATTCAAAGAAAGAGTACCTCGCTAAAGCATAGGAAGTAAAGCCAGAAAGAATTAATAATTAAGTATTGTTCGCAAAAAAAAACATGTTATCCTCCATTAAATAGTTTAATTCAATTGTATTTCAGTATTGAATTGAACTAAAATACTAAATAAAAAATAACATGACTTTTCTTAACCCCTGCACCTCCTTTTAACACTTCCATGTAGAAGCCTGAGTTGCATCACCATATATATATATATATATATATATATATATATATATATATATATATATATATATATATATATATATATATATATATATAAGTATTCAGGTACACCAATAAATTGGGATAATTCAGTTCAACTTAGTTTTATGTATCTTACTAATATGCTTAATTATTGTCTGTAGAGTATTTTCCATTATTTAAATAATAAATCAATTACTAGAAACATAGGAAACTGAATAAGGCGAGACTTTTCATACAAAAGTGGTTCCGGGAAATTTCAGCGATGAAGTAGAGAACAGATATTGTCTAGGTTTCTCCAGGTAATTAATGTGTTATTGTAGGTTTTGTGGCAGGAGAAATATTTCTTAGTTTTGCTATGTAATTTGTTTTCATTCAAACTTGTCAGGATTAAGTAATAACGTCGACATAAGTGTAGCGTTTAAAATAATTGAAGATTGGAATTTTGCTTTTGACTTTTTATTAAAATGACTAAAGTGAAGGAACATTCAATACAAACTCGGTGAATGATAATCCATCAACATAAGTTGGGATAAAGTAACCGTCAAATCTCAAAAAAATTTAAAATTATCTTGTAAAACCGTAGACATCATACTTAAAAAATATAAAGATTGTAAGAATATAGTAAGAAAACAACGAACCGCACGTCTAAGAATGACAATAACGTCAGAAGATTGTAGAATAGTGACAATGAGTAAACGTAATTGACGTTTAACAGCACCAGAAAAAACGATACAAATTAACGACAGCCTTTCAGTATTTCACCTGAAAAACGAAAGTTAAATGAGGCTGGTTTTTATGGAAGGATAGCTGTAAGAAAACACTTACTCTGACCAATAAATATCAAGAAAATGCTTGAATGAGCAAAAAAAAACACGAAAGCTGGACCACTACTGATTGAAACAAGGTTCTGTGGAGTGACGAATCAAAATTTTAAGTTTTTGGTTCACGGAGCCGTGTCTTTATCCGCAGATCAGCTGGAGAGCAGTCAAATCAATGTGTAATTGCATCCGTTAAATATGGTGGGGTATCAGTGATGGGATGGGGCTGTTTTTCGGGCACTGGTTTAGGGGATCTCGTTAAAATCGAAGGGAAACTAAACAATGAGCACTAAAAGGATATATTGAAGAAGCATGCTTTGCCTTCTGGAGCAAGGAAATGTTTCGTTTTTCAACAGGACAACGATCCCAAACACATGTCCAAATTGTGTATAAGCTTACTGAAGCAAAAAGAAATAAAGAACAATCTTAAAATGATGGTTTGGCCTCCTCAGTCACCCGATATCAATCCTATAAACCCCTTGTGGGATGAGCTTGACCGAAATGTTAGAAAGACATGTCCAATATCATAGCAGGATCTTTGAAAAATACTACAGGAAGAATGGAGAAAAATAAAGCCAGAAACAGTAGAAAAACTTATAAATAGAATGTCTCGAATATGCCAAGCAGTCATCAAAAATAAGGGTGGTCATATTAATGAGTCTATTTAAATATAAAATTAGTTTTTATGCCTTTTTTCTATAATGTATTTTAACATTACAATAAACATATATTAAAAAAATTAAGCATGCAAATTATTTATAACCGAGATATAGGACATCGGTTTATAGAAAGAGAAGTGCCTGAATATTTATGAGCGCTAGTGTATGTGGAACGGTAGTGTAATTGTATGTGTAAATATATATATAGAGAGAGAGAGAGAGAGAAATATTCCATTTTGTTTACAAATAATAAATGATTAAAGTTTAAACTGTTTTACTCGGCAAAGAAAACCTGTATAAAAGTTTATAAAATGTTTTTAATTTAAATTGTTCATATATTTATATGAATTCTTCGTCACTGATTCTTAAATAATTATTAAATAATTTACTTCCATTAAATTACCTCAGAAAGGTTCAGAAATATAATAATTATAAATACGAAAATACTTATTTTAAAATGTTTATGATGTAACGATTTTCCTTTAAAAGTGTACAGTGGATCATAATTGTACAATATTTACAATATTTGTTTAAGATAATATTTTTTGCGAGACGAAGATTGAAAAGTTAAAATTGATTTCACGTTGATTAATTAGATAAATGTATCGACTTGGATCAGAATAAAATTTATACATTTAGAAATACGCATTAAAAATCAATCCAGTGGAAAAAAGCTCCTCTCTATAAAATAACAATTCGTAAATGAAACACTGTGTGTGTGTGAGCGTTTGTGTGTAAAAACACATGTAAATTCATAAAATCCTTTACACACAAGCGTTTTATCCGGACACAAAACAATATATATTACTGTTGCCTTGTAATGGAAATAGTCGTAAAACAAAGAATAAGCGAATGTAAATCTTCGTTTAAACAAACAGAGGTACGAATTGTCGTCGGTGGGCGTGCGTTCGTATCGAAACGCACGGAATTAAAAAAAAGAGGTTTTCGTACGCGACACGAGAGAACGTCGGAATGGCCAAACGTAATTACGGTTATGGTTATAATGTCATTATAATACGATTTGTCTTACGGAATTCGATTAAAATAATGTTAGCCCGAGCCTCGATGTTCGTTCGCTATCAGTGTTGACGTATATCGCAACAGCTAGCAACGAACATTAACGGCCGTTGTTCGCATAACGAAGGATCATTCTATAATTGACGTTTATTACATTAGTTGTAGACAATGTTGTTTCAGTGTCGACCGACGACCTACAGTCAGTAAAAAAGAGAACAGTTTCTTTTTCGTAACGTCTGTGGTCAATAACTTGTCAAGAAACGCATGTTTATTTTTTTTTAATAAACACACACACACATTACACACTCATTTTTATTTTATATAACTAGAATACATTTCTCTTTACATCTTTTGATTTTTTCCACTTAGATTGTATAATATTCGATAAAAAAAATAATCTAACAGAGTAATATCTTAATCTTCTGGATAATATATTAAACTGGTAGGAAAATAACTGCAGTTTTTGTTTTCTGAATTCTAACCTTATTTTTTTCGTGCTCATCTTAATATTATTTTAGAGTGAATTTTTCGGTCTGTATTTTGGTAGTAAAGACTGGTTTTATTAATAATTTTGGTTCAAATTGAGCTATTGAATTGGCCATATCGACCCGGGGAGGAGGAAAGGGTGTAAAAATTTTTTTAACAAATATTTTTCGATTAAATGGACATTGTTTTATCGTAAACGAAATAAAAATTGCTAATGTATTGGTTACAAGAAAAAATATGTTAATTTAGATTAGCCATTAGAAAACTAATATCTATCTGATATATCGTAGAAAATTATTAATAATATTCGGAGAAACATAAATCTCTTCCTTGAAAACACATAATTGGAAACGGAAAAATTGGTTATAATTCATAATTATTCATGTTATTCATTCATATGCATTATGTGTTCAAACTGTGTAACTGTGTTTAAACTATTAACTGCAAAAATGAAGACTCGATCAAATTCTTCAACGATTAGAGACTAAACATATATGTTTCAGTGAGTAGTACTATATAGATGTATTTTTTATTATTTATAAACACAATTTTAAAATAATATGTTCAGTGATTCTTGGACATTCAAAACTCTATGAAAAATATTATATGAGGCTCTTATTATCGAAGAAGTAGTCCACCCATGATATAGTGTTTTTAATTGTTAAGGCATGTCTTCAAAATACTGAACGTTGAGAAAATATTTTAATTTAAACAGAGTTATAATTAATTCAATTTAAAGGCACGTAATTAATTTCTTCATCTAATATAATAGAATTCAACTCATGTTTTTTTATTTTCATATATATATATATATATATATATATACATATAAAATAAGATAACAAACAAGTATTAAACCGGTACTGGTATTCGAGAATCTGTTCCTAAAATCTATAAAAAAATTGGACTTCAAAGTACTGACACATGAAAAATTGTACCTATTTTTTAAATAAATGTGTTCTATAACTACAATGTTTCAAATCTACAATGAAATAAATCACTGATTCTATTTTTATCTCGATCAATACACATATCTTTAAAAACCTCTTTATTTTTGTTTTTATTCTCAGAGTTCAGAACAAAGTTACAAATTTATCAGTTAATGTTTTTTAAAGTGCACTACATATATATATATATATATATATATATATATATATATATATATATATATATATATATATGATTGAATAAGAAATTTAAGAAATCAATCTATGAAACACTTAAACTTTTTCTGTCAGAAAAATTCTCTAAAAATAAGATAATGGAATTTGAATGTTTTATTCATGGTCGACAGAATAAATTTCGTTGTATTTTAAAATTATTATTAACTAAAGTATACATTCATTCTAACTTATTTCGGCGTACTAATATACACTTTAAAACACCGTATTTATAATATTGAATATGTCGTTTTCATTAAACCGATTATGTATTTATAGAGATAGAATCCGTAGGGAAGAATTTAATAAATCGATTTATAGTTTGAATAATATTTACATATATGTTACTTCATTACTGTAATATGATAAATTTATTTTTTTAATGAACATTTATAACCAGTCTTAACGTTCTATAGTATTAATACATTTTCAAGAATTCTACTATTGTCAAATTATATTTTCAGAAATTTTCTATAAATAAGATAATTAATTTTCAAAAGAAAATTGTATAACGCCTTTATTGAAATCGATATTTGTTATCACATTATACATAATTTAAACTCGAAATAAATGTTTACATGTATAAACGTCTAATTGTTAAACAATACAACCGAAAAAATAAACATTGATCATACCTGGAAAACAGATAAAATTGAAAAAGTAAACATTAGCATTAAATTAAAATATGTGTATAAATGGTACAGTATTTTTATTTACTTTTAACGCGTTTATTTAAAAACAATGATACAAAAAATTAATTTATTGTTTATTCTACATTATTATATTTATTTTTTAGGTTTTTATTTAAAAACAATGATACAAAAAAATAATTTATTGTTTGTTGTGAATTATTGTATTTATTTTTTATTCTGTATCTAATTAATTACCTATTCAAAAATTCAATTTAAATTTTAATAATTTAAATATTATTGTAATATTGTATACAATTAAAATTGTACTTTCTCTCTCTCTCCCTCTCTATTTATATTTTATTTCTAATTGATTATCGATTAGATTAAGACTGAATAATTTTTGTACAAAAATTAAATTTAAAAATTAATAATTTAATTATTATGTAATGCTGTATAAAATTAAAATTGTACTCTCTCTCTCTTTATATATATATATATATATATATATATACATATATATATATATATATGGTATGCGTAACAATTTACCATATCCATGAACGTTTATTAACAAGTATAGATATTCTTTTTTTGTAAAAAAGTTGTCACGTTTTTTTAAAACACAAAAATCTAAATGATGAATGAGATATGAAAGAAAGCACTAAAAGCTTCGGGCATTTTTATTCTCACTAAAAATAGCGAGACAAAATAATTTATACTATGCGAACAGATATGCAGTAGAGTTTATTTGGAAGGTAGATTTTTGGGTTATAAATATAAACCTTTTAAATAAGAATATATATTATCAGTTCTACTTACTTTACCAGAAGAAATTATCAAGAAAAGTTAATGATATATACATATCACTGAGTAATTTTTTTAAAAAAATGAAGTACTTAATTAAGTATTTTTTCAAATATGCAAAAAAGACGAATAAGAAAACGCATGAGAAAAATAAACATAGTTACAGCCAATCGTTTGATAAAGACACCCTTAAAATTGAAACGGAAATCAGTAAATTAAAATAGTGGTTCTTAAAGAGTGAGGTATTTTTTCTGGTCGATAAGATTTAAGAATTATTTACTGATGAGCTTTATACGCGTTTAGATCGATCCCTTTATCATGTTCTGTGATACAGAAAAATCTATTTTTTTTTATTTCTCATTTCTAATACGTATTTACCTCTTCAGTTCAGTATAATAACAAATTAGTAAAAAAACTGTAACAATCAGTTCCTACATAACAGTACATAAACAATAATAAAAAGGAGACCATGTATTTTCGACACTACACACTAGAGAGGTAAAACTTACGCAAAATCTTCATACACACCAAACAGGAAGCCAGGTTAGGTTAGTGAGGTAATTCGCAATGAGTATACACAATTTATTGAATATTTTGATTTAATATTACGAAGTTTCAATAGATTCATATTCCAGAAACGAGACAATTGGCTTATGATAACTAAAGTATGAAATGAATGTTTTTGATTGTATTTTTATCTAAATATCCAATAAATACTGCATCAATTGTATTCAGTGGTTGATACACTGTGATCGTTATTCATTTTAAAATTAAATTTACGATTTAAAAAATCAATCAAAGGGTGTGCCTCCTCTGAAGCAAAATTCACATTAAAATCGCTTCTCAAAATGATAGGAAATTGAGATGGCTCTTTATCAACATATTCATTATCAGTGAGGTTTTGCGGTGTCTGTACCGTTGCCGGTAGTTAGTCGAGATTTCTAGCATCATAGCGCGAGCTGTCTGCTATATAGCACAGTACTGTTGAAGCCACATTTTCTGTAGATATAGTTCATTAATTTGAAGCACAAAGAAGTTTTGCAACATCGTACGACTAGTGACAGTAACAACATTCCTATTACATATTAAAAAAAATGGTCCAATGGTGCCAAGCCACCAGCCTAAATTGCACACCAAAAGGTAGCTCTACGAGGCTGAGGAGGTCATTCATGAATCAGCCTTGAGTTTTCCAATCCCTAATAATAGCTGCTTTGTTTGTTTATATATCCACGTATATCGAAATAAGCTTCGTTGCGCATGACTAATTTTCAAAAAAATGACGACTCATTTTGATAAAATATTTTAATTATCATAATACATTGCAGACGGATTAAAATGTTATGTTGTCTGCATCTAAACTAAGTCACTGCTAAATTACAACTTCCAGCTATACAATAAACAAAAATGGTGGCAAAACAAAAAAATAATATCGGCAGAAGTTCATTCAAACATCCTGTATACATACACATTTATTTATATATATATATATATATATATATATATATATATATATATATATATATATATATATATTGTCATATTCAGAAACCTTTTTAATATGGTATTCAAATGATTCGGAAATACGTATTCGTTTCAGAATTTTGATTATGTTTAAATAACGAAAAAAGAATAATCAAACGGGACGAATAGATTCTATTCCATTATTTATTACGCAAATTCAATAAAAAAAAAGCTGAAGAGATCTTCAGAACTGTTCAATATCATAGGAGAAAAATATTCGACGGCTTTGTGTCAAAGAATTTGAAATTAATTACGATAATTATATTTTCTTCGATGACAAAATATAACTTTAGATTTTTTACCATTAAAATGTTTTGCTTTTTGAGAGAAAATATACACATATATATCACAAACACACACACACACACATATATATATATATATAAATATATATATATATATATATATATATATATATATATATATATAATTAATCATAATATATTCATATATACACACACACTTAAATTTCTAGAGAAGTTGCAGAATACATAATAAATGTTTGTTAAAATCCATTGTTAATTAAATGAATGTTAATTAATGACTGTATTAAATTAATTAAAGTATGTGTTAATATATATATATATATATATATATATATATATATATATATATATATATGTATATATTTTATTTATTTAAAAACCGGCACGTGTAATATTATGTACATAAATTAAAATTCATTTTGAAATTTCAAGTTTTAAAAAAACTGCCACGTGTAACCATTTCAAAATTTGATAAAATATTGTTAGGTTTAATTTCAACTTGCAAATAGGAAACAAATATAGAGTATATTTAAAATTCAAATCTATATTTTATTTTTTTAAAAAAAAGTAATTAAATTTTAAAGATATTTCTTTAAATCTGTATATTGTTATAATAAAAAAAGATAATATATTAATTGAATAATAAATAGTATGATCGTATTTCTACCCTAAGAATATCTCTAAATAACTAAAAATCTTTTCGGTCTATTGCAATTATTTTAATAACTTTATAATAATATAAATTATCAACAATAACGAAGAGTATGATTCTACTTGTGGCTCGAATATATTTTTATATAGTTTTGTTCTATTTCAACATTATTTATTAATTTAAGAAGAACAAACAATAACAGGTAAGGCAATTTAATTCCCGGATTGATGCTGCTCCACTGTAATCACATGAAATTAAACAATTACTAAAGCAGCATATAATAAATAACAGTTTTATCGATATATGGTGATCATGTAAAAAACAAACAGCTGTTAATTTTTGCAAATTTTTCATGTTACTTAAATTGTGTTCATTTTCATAGTGGCAATTCGGGAATTAAATTGTCAAATCTCGTATATTAACGAAATAATTCACACTATGATTCTACCTGTGTTCCAATAATGTCTTTGTAGCTACAATCTTCTTGTTTTATTTCTAAATTGTTTATTATTATAATAAAATACAAGCCAATAAGTGAGATTTTTAATAAAAAAATACACCAGATTAACTGAATAATTAAGAGTAAGATTCTAGCTTTCCCATAACAATATCTCTGTATTTTTCAGAATTACTTCAGAACTTGTTTGTAATTCTTGTAGATTTTCTAATTTATTTTGATTTAATTAAAAAAAAATAGATCTGATGATTAAGTCAACTATATTTTAAGGATTTAACGTCCGATACCCTGATTCGGAAATAGATTGAAATGAAATTTAATAATTAAACACAGACGAACATGATTTTTTAATTAATTTTTTTTTTGGGAGCCTTCATTGACAATTTTTACCTTATTAAAATCACAACAGACAAATTGATAAAATATAAATAAAAGTAAGAATATTAAATGAATGTGGCATTTAGTAACCATTTATAAACGAATATTTTTTTTCTATCATTTTTATGAACTTATACACACGTGTTATCGAAAAAAAGAATTTTTTTAGTACATTTAGAATGTATTTACTTGAATTTTTTAAAACATTTAGACAGTAATAAAAAAACACACCTGGAGAGATAAATAGGAAATTTGCAATAGAAAATATTTTCTGTGAACTATTTTAATGACAGAAAAATAATATATATATATATATATATATATATATATATATATATATATATATATATTCAAGTACTTAAAAGTTCTTACCAGATATCAACAGAACTTGAATCGTGAACATAACACTCGATGAAAATATATCAATGGAGAAAAACTTGCGAATGTCGTTTACGGAAAAACACTGAATGTATTCAGTACTTACCTAGAAAAAAAGAAAACATTTATAAAAAAAATATGAAGAAAACGCAATGAGAACACTTAAATAGATATTCAACATTATGTACCTTTCACATATAGTAAAATACAAAATAGGGCTTTTTGATTTTAATAGGTGTTAAGAAGTCAAATAAATACTGAAATTTGTATACTAAGACTAATTTATATTGTATCAAAGTTTCAAAACACGCAGTTACAAAGAAATTTCATTGTGTCCAAATTAAAACTTCCTTAAAAAGAAGTTCATTTAATGATTTAATATTAAACAAGTATACAAAATTTTATCGTTACATCAGTGAACATGTTTATACACTTTTAGATTTAAACTGTAATTAATGAATAAAGAGACAATACAATTCATACGACACGAAGATAATGACATTTTTTTCCAGGAATTGTTAAATTAAAAATTAGATCAACCAATATATATATATATATATATATATATATATATATATATATATATATAATTACTTATCAAAACAAGTATTTCATTAAAAATTTTACAAGACAATTCGATAAATTCCATTAATAAATAATTAAATAATGAACATTGTTGATCAAAAAATGTTTTGAGGCATGCAAAGTAGTGAAACATTTATTTAAAATTTTCTCCATTACAGGGAATCAATTTATAACTAAATAAGTTTTAAGATAGAAAAAGATATTTCTGTACCTTGGCGTTCTGAAGATGATTGTATCATCATTAACAACAATCAAAAATTATCAATAATGATTTATTGAATATTTTTGACCGGAAAGATTTTTTTGTGATTTGTGGATTGAAAAAAAATTCATTTGCGAAAAATATGCTTAATAATAATGTCCAATAATAACTTATTGGACAGTTTTGACCAAAAAATGTCTTTGTGGTTTGCGGGATGGAAAAAAGAATTCATTTGTGGAAATTGACTTTTGATAACTGATTAAAACTGGCTTGTTTTTAATTCTTATTCATTACAAAACAAGTTCACTTATAAATACAATCAATGCAAAACATTTCATGCTGTATATGAATCAATGTACACAAGATAAAACGAAATATAAAAAAATTCAAAGATTAATTATTATCGAATATGAAAAAATAATTATCTTCAGCTTGGTACAGAAATGTTGACAATCACTTGATGATTAATAATTAAATAAATTGAAAAAAATAACGATGCGGAGCTTTACATCATCATTCATTTTTTTAAACAGGTCTAAAATCGACGATCGGATGGAAAGCGTTAATGAATCATTATGTCAGAACAAGCACTGAATAATTTCATTCGTTGGCAGGTCTTAATAAATGTTAAATTATAACAGTAGGTACTAAAAGTAAAAAATAATGTATAATCATTTTTATTCTCTCATTTTTAATAACAATATTTCGTTTAAATAATATTATTTAATTTCAAAAATAATCAATAATTTTTTTATTGTAAAATCAAAGTGTTTATATTAATATATATATATATATATATATATATATATATATATATAAATCTCACTTGATATAATATTCTTAACTATCTGCTTTAACGAGTACAAGAAAGTTCAGTGAATGCTGTGACTTGGAACAAACGACATCGTAGAGAGAACGTTTTTCCAATTATCGTTCAATTATCGAGTTCAATTATTCGTTGATGTGTTTGATCCAATTTGACTTCTGGTTTCTTGTTGTTTCGTCATAAATATACCTTGAGACGTAACCTCAGTCTGTTTTTCCACGATTAATCTACTGTAAATCATTAATTCCTTTTGGGATTTGATCTTTGTCTTTTAAGTTCACTGAATGTATTCGGTGAAGTTGATCTTGAAATCTGTTACATTCTCTATATCTGTATTTTTTTTATATTGTACGAAATCTTCTTAGTGTTTTCTTATATTGTAATTAATTAACATTGCAGTATTTTCTTATTGTGTTTATTTATTTATATTCATGAATCATTTATTTAATAAAGTAAACGGATTGTTAGTTTTTTGTATTTTAGGAATAGAAACAATGTTTTATTTTAACGGGATTTATACAACTAACATCTGATCAGGATGTAAACCATAAATACACTGTGTGACCGAGTTGACTTTTATCAGTTGAGACTGAGACGTCAAAGCGAAATTCTGTGCATACTTCATTTTTAAAAATACCCACTTCTTATGGTTGATTATTCTGTACCAAGTTGTACCAATTTATTGTACACACAAGTGAAAAAAATCACCAACATGAGAGACTGATCAAATTTTAAAGTGACAACCATCTCCATTTGTCCAATACACACTTTTGGGCTGGAATATTTCAAGAACCAATGGACGAATTTTATTTTTTTAAAAAAATATACGAAATTAAGTTCTCTACATTTAAACAGCGCTAAATTTTAAATTTTGTTAAGAAGGCATTTTTTCTTTTTTTTTCAAGAATTGAAAAAATTACGTGTTCATTTGTAGACACTTCTTTCGTGAACACAACTTAAAAAAATATTTAAAAAATATCATGCAGTTCAAAAGTTATCCTGACCCAATCATTGGAATGTGGACACCCGAGTCTTAAACTGCGCGTCAACAGACAGAAATCGAATAAATGTTTGTAGTGTTTTGTAGACACATCGTTGCCGAACATTATTAAAAAAGAGTGTGTGTAATACAGTACTTCTTTGCAGTCGGTTGGAATGTAAAAAGTTTTAAGAGCAAGATATCATATGATAAATGAATGGTTTGGTTTTTGTTTATGTAAAAAAATGTAAAAGGTATTTAAAAATCAAAAATACAAAAAAATAGTACAAAACCAGAAAAGTAGAAAGTAAAAATGTTCGTTGGTCAAAAAGAATACAAATGATATATCCCTCTCTCTCTCCCAATCCACGTCGTAACTTCAGTAAAGTTCGATTTTTCATCACGGCTTTGAAAATGTACTCTCAATACGGTTAAAGAAGTATCACTTCAAAAATATTTAAAAAATATTCAGTGTTTTAAAACTTATCCGCATTGAATCATCGACGTGCGGACACACTTAAGTTTTGAACTGTGCATATATCCTCCTAATTTTTTTAACTTTTGATTTTATACTTTCTTTAATTAATTCATTTTCATTTTTACAGTTGGTCTCTCTCTCTCTCTCTATATATATATATACAAATAAATATATCGGAAGATTTCAAAAAATGAACAAAATATTGTATAAAAAATTCAATAAAAGCATTAAATTATTATTAACGATGACATTCCAACTTACACGAAAAATTATGATATCAGTATCATAACAACTGCAATGAAATGTGCGACTTTGGCGCAATTTAACTGTGAGAGTGATTATATAGACATACTAACACACACCCACACACGCATATATATATATATATATATATAACATTAAGCTAATATATGCGATAAAAGCGAAGCGAGCAGAGGCGGAGCCCCCCAGGACGGTGAGCGTAGCAACTAGTGGGCAGAGCCTACTAGTTTTTTATTAAAAATTATTCATGTTTTATTTATTTTATTCATACCCTATTTTTAAAATTCACATTAAATAACTACCTAAACGTGCAGCAAATTCTATTTTGTACAACCACTTCAAAGACGTGGGGAACTAAGATCTATAAAGCAATTAATATTCTTTATAAACAGATTGAAATGAGAATAAATCCATCTTTAGATTTCTACAATATTTTATATCAACAAGCATGCTTGAAAATTAGCAACAACGACATTTTGATTAAAATAGACAGTTGTCAAATAACATTTAGAGATAAAACGAAAATATTCTTAACAAAAAAATAAAAAAAGATCATTTTCACATATTAGTTGTTAGTTCAGTATGTAATATAATACTTTTATTGCCGAACAATGTACCAATTGGATATAAAAGGAGATCTAAGTGCATACAGAAAAGGTACGGAACTTCTCTAAAACTACTAACATGATAAAAAAACGTCCATCGTCTGATATTTCATCTAGAAAATTGGATTTTTCACAAAATCAACTTCACGACGACATGTTTAAAACCTGTCTACGGAAAAAACACACAAACCCACTATGAATCAATTTCACTCCAGCGAAATATTTATCAATAGTGGACATACAGAGTGATTTACTCTATATCCTATTTTGTTGAAAGAGATTGATGGTCATCTTATATATATATATATATATATATATATATATATATATATATATATATATATATATATTATATAACATGGTTGATTTGACGCACACATCGTTTTAACTGTCTCAAGGAAACGACCTTCGGTCTAACATTTCCTTTCTGCGAATTCGCAAAACTACACCGCCGTTGATCGGAAGCTTTCATACTATCTGAAAACATTGATGAATCAGATGTTTGCACGGGCTGCGTTTAAAGTCAAACACAGAGAGGTGAAAAGGGCATACGTTGTCGGTTTCGTATCGTTTATTATGTTTTAATATACCTTGCACGTATGTGCGTGTGTATTTACTGAAAATCGAAGATTTAAATCAAGGACGCAATTTAATTATCGCGGTGTAAATTTAAACACACGCAGAGATTATTTTAATTAAGTAATAATTTTCATTTATGTACTTTCGGAACAAGTGTATGCTACTTTTTAACATTTATTAATACCTGTCTTTTTTCCATAGATAAATTCGTATACATTACGTTGATGAAAAAGTAATTGCTGTTTTTATCATCTTAAATTTGGCGTCGATTTTTCTATTTTTCTTTTGTTATAGTTATGTGATACATCATTGTAAACAACGAAATTAGTACTACTGATTTTAGTTTATGTTTATTGTTTTCATTCTTTAGTATTGGAAGATATAACCTATTAAATTAGTTATGGAAGAAAGCAGATTCATGCGATTTTGTTGCATAAGTTTAAATTGAAACGTAAAGAAACAGAAACTGCCCAAAGTATCAAATTTGTTTTTGTAGAAGAGTCAATTAGTAAACGCGCAGTCCAACACCGGTTCCAAAAATGTCATAATGGAAACGGAAGCCATGTTGATGAGGAGGGTCGTGGACGTCCTTCAACTACAGACAATAATGACTTAAGAACCATTATTGAAGGGAACCCGCATAAAACAACTCGAGAGGTGGCAGAAGAACCCGATGTTAATCATTCAACAGTTCGACATTTGAGACTACTTGGAAAAAAAAACTGGATAAATGGGTGTAGTGTAAACTCAACGAACATCAAGCAATTCGGCGATACTAAATCTGTGTAACAAAAATGATTCTTTCTTGATCGCATTGTCACGAGTGATGAACAGTGGATTCTCTACAACAGTCGGAAACGTTCATCACAGTGACTAGATTGAGGAGAATAAGTAAAACAGCTTCTTAAATCGAAGCTTCATGAAAAAAGATTATGGTCACTGTTTGATGGTCGGCAAGTGGCATCATTCACTTCAACTTCTTAAATCATGGTAAAACAATAACAGCAGAAAAATATTGTCAGGAAATTGAAAAAATGTATGAGAAGTTGCATCGTTTACAACCAGCATTAATTAATTGAAGAGGACCAATTCTTATTCATGACAACGCCCGACCACACGTCTCACAAATGACTTTAAAAACATTAAATGAACCGGGTTATGAAACCGTACCTCGCCCACCGTATTCTTCGGACCTGTCTCCGACAGATTATCATTTTTTTCAAGCACTTTCGATGAACTCGTTGAGTCCAGGACTCCAGAATTCTATGTTGTAGGAATAAACAAACTTGTTTCCCGTTAGGAGAAATGTGTGCAGGTCATATTCTTAACTTTAAATAATAAATATAATTTTTAACTTACATTTTTATACTCGATACGTAAAAACCGCAATTATATTGCATCAACCCAATATTTTCATTAAATAGATCCTTTGAACAGTTTTCGTATTGCATTTATTATAAAAGATTTTATTATAACACATTTACCAGTTTTATTCAAATTTGTTCCCATTTATGACCTTGTTCGTATGTGTAACATGCACTGTTGGCATCTTGAAAAAAATCACTTATTTACATTACTCGTAATCTCAAACACCAAATAAACAGATATTAGTAGAACCAGATTTAAATTTAAAAAAAAAACAATATAAATACATAAATTTCTTTACTCACAAATTCAACAACACTATTTCTGTAGAATTCATTTGTAACTGTCTATCTGTCTATATATGATTGCCGTTTGGCTTAGTGTTGCGTGGAAGATTGTGTATCTATTATATAATATTTTTCAAACGCCTTAGACCATGTAAAATATAGAAGGAATTGTCTATACATGAACACGAATTAAAACTACATATCCTTCACTCTCACATGCTAGATTAAGCACGAATATATATGAAATTAAAACAATTGTGTAACTATTAAATAACATTTTTCAATTGCCTTCGAGTATGTAAAATACACAATGAATTGTTTACACGAGAACACGAATTAGAACTACATATCTTCACTTTCATGGGCTAAATTAAGCGTGAATTTATGAAATTAAAAAAATGTTTGTAGTTAATGCTGTTTCACAACTTTTTTATACTTTTTATATTCCGAGAAAAATGTATTATTAATAAACCTGTCACTATCGAAAATCAATTAAAAATTTAAATCTTACTAACAGTTTGAATCGAAAACAATCATGCCGCAATCAAGTTATTAATTAATCAAATACAATTCGAAATTTAATTGAAACTTAAACGACGTCAAACAATAAACTGAAATTAAATATCACTGTATCATATTTTTTTCCAGAAAAGTATTAGAATGGAAATATAAAGTATACGAGTATACTGATAGAAATACAATTTTTTTCATACAGATGTAAAATATCTGATTAAAAAAAAAACTACAAACGTAGGAAATGAAATTAGGAAATTGGTTTTAAAGTATCAGAGTGTTTATTTGTAATATAGTTAGCCACTGACTAAATTTATTTTCAGAAATAAATATTACACTCACCCATAAATCATCAAACCTTTCTTTGTATTCAAAACTAAATATTTACATTTATTGATAGGTTTCTTCAATTTTTGTTTTAATTATTGAAATTAAATAAACATTAATAACAAGTACATTTAAAATATATTATATGAGGGGCGTTTTTAAAGTAAGGTCCGTTTTGTAGTTACCACTGATTAAAAATGAATGACATGGCGCATGCGCAAAAGCTTTACTTAGTTCTTTGTCCAGCTAGTAACCAGTTTGTTTGCTCTCGGATTGTTCTTTGATGCCACGTGTAAATGATTTATAATGAATGGAATAATAAATAATCCCGCTAGCTGCGATGTTCGTGCTGTATCGTTTTTGTTACCAAAAAAACAATAGTTCTGCTGAAATTCACAGAAAACTTTGTGAGGTTTATGGACCAATCGTCATAAGTGACAGTAAGGTTAGGTCATTTATTAATAATGTCGTCGTTTATTTAAAGAAGGGTGAAACAGTCCGACGTTTCACGATTTCACAATTGTCTACTGAATTTCCAGAAGTTTCACGGTCAATGGCTTATGATATTGTGGCAGAAAAGCTAGAATACAAGGGACTATGTGCCAGATGAGTACCAAAAATGTCAACAATTGCATACAAGCAGAAACGTGTGGATTCAACTAATCAATAATTAAAAAAATCATATAAAACGATTACTTTTTATTATCGGGTTATTTTAAGAGAAAAAATACTGTCTGGTTCAGATTTCATCTAAAACTGTTCTGTAAGTGACAATATCCATGACTCTCTTAAACAAGAATGTCACAGACATTATTCGGTTCAATCAAAACTATCTAGATATTACACTTTCATGAACTTAACATCCAATAAGAACAGATTACATAGTCCAATGCGTTTCAGCTTGTGTAACTCCGCTATAAATGAGGAACCGATTCTGTGCAGATAAATATGTGTGCCCAACGTCTCTACCACCACCGCCACTACTGCCCACCCGAACTGTCTGAACGAGTAAACCAAATCCACGTTCTGTCAGTGTCTAACGAATAATACCGTTGCTTGGTCTGTGGCTCGGCTTTTGTTTGGATAACAAAAAGATGAAAATGTCGGAGGAAAATCGATGATGACAATAATGGCGAGTCGACAGCGAAATGACATGTTGAAGCACTAAGAAGTCGGTGTAACAATCTTGACAGAAGAATGAAATATTTTTACGATGGGAGTGTGTACTGCATCGCAGAAAGCTTTCTGCGAATGGTGTTGATTTTTTTTATATATGTATGTGGGGGGGGGGATAGAAGACGTGTGTATTCTTACACATCGAGAATGTTTTCGTTCTACGTTAACGATACTTGAAATAACACTATTTTGAAACACATACAAACACACACACTAATATATATATATATATATATATATATATACATATACATATATATATATATATATATATATATATATATATATATATATATATATATAAGTGTACAAATTAAATCGATGCCTTTTTTTATAGAAAATAGATGTTTATTGAAAAATGGAATACATTTCAATCCTCATTTATTTTATACAATTTTGCTCCATCTGTCGGTTAATTGACGAATCTCTTGTCGACAACAAGATGGCGATTTTGAGTCGATGAAATCTTAATGCATTTTCGGATCTCTTCCTTTATTTTAGAATTTTTTGCATGTTTTATGCATCACAACACCTTCCCCCAAAACTGAAAAATCATTCCTATGGCTTCATCAGCATTTTTTAACAGGAAGCGAAAAGTATGGAATGCTTAATATGCTTCTTTTCCGACACCATCGTGTTCGTGACACTACTGTTTTGTGAGGTTATGACAACAGCTTGACCAACCTAGATTATGTTTTTAAACGTTTCAAGATTGATACTTAAAAATCGTAAAACTATGAGAAAATGTGTGACACAATAACAGAACCGAATTAAATACGTTTATAAATATTTTTAATTGGGAAAATATTTATTTAACTAATGAAAAGAAATCTAACAATTATGGAAAAAAATCCTTATATATGAAAATATTTGTACTTTTCTTTCTTGGAAAAAGAATTTATGTATGTTTATAAAAATATCTTTTATGCGGATGGTACATAAATAACAAAATATCTGTTTATATATATTGCTCTACTAGCCTCTTCTCATCAATTATTGAATACTCACTTATGATAAATCGGCATTTTAAAAAAGATGAAGAATATTTTTTTAATTTATTTTAATAATAATTATATACATACAAACTTACATATATATATATATATATATATATATATATATATATATATATATATATATATATATATATATATATATATATATATTTATATATATATATATATATATATATATATATATTATCAACTCAAAGCCGCCATCTTTTTTTGACAGGAGATTCCTCAGGTACCCGACAGATGGAGTGAAATTATACAAAATTATATGGGATATTTTGAGGAGTAAAATGTATTACATTTTTTTATAATTAGACATTTTTTTCTATAAAAAAGAGCACCCAATCAATTGTTACATTTAATATATATATATATATATATATATATATATATATATATATATATATATATATATATATATAAATGCAATTTGTTTATTTACATAAATACATTTTTATACATTGCAAAATCTAAGAGCTTACAAGATGTAAAGCCGAAATTCAAAAATAAACGTACAAAACGAAACAAAAACATTTATTAGGTTTGGGAATAAAATCACGCAGTCACTTTCCATACTCAATATTTTTAACATCGCGTGAGTTTTCTTCTTCCGATCAAAAAAAGAAAGAAAAAGGATTACGTGATTGTTATTATGAATAATAATTGCCATAACATACATTCTGAATGGCCTTTTGATCATTGATTTTTAGTAGTCGCATTTAAAATATTAATGGGTTAGTAATAAAAATATTAATTTCAAAAAAAGTACAGAATTGAAATGTGTTAATTTAAAATCATGGAAAATATTTGTAACTATTTTTTAACAATGATGTTTTTATCTTGAGATTTTCTATGGTTAAGTGATAACAGTGAAAATCGTTTATAAATTCAAATACGGTTGAAATAAAAAGATGACCACTAATAATTCATACACTTTTTATACACAGCACGATTAGAATGGATCGAAAAAAGCAGTTATGAAAAATACACTAAGCGCTCATTTAAAATTCAACGATTCATTATATCCAACGTTTAATTGATGGGTTCAGATTCGATTCCGGTCAGTGGTTTTTGTGGTCTACAGCACTACGGTCGCACACTGGTGTAATTAGCTGCTACTGAGAACTACAATTAATTACACTCAACCCTTCTGTGTTTATAATTAAAACTGCATTGACAGCATTCGTTGCGTAATTGAGCACAGCAAGTTGTCTTTATTCGAAACATTGGTCTCAAAATATTCACTTAATTAATATTTAAACGAAGATTACGGACAAAACGAACGGATTATATTATGTAATTGGCTCTATTTTATATTAATTGAAATGATTAGCGAACGAATCGGTTCTCAAGTATCTCTATAGAACGACCATTTCGATTTCTGGTGTATAAAAAATGGTATCAATGAAACAATTTAGTGTAATGGTACGAGTTACATGACCGGTTTTCTTATTCTCTTGAAAATGAATAACAACTAATAGAAATTTTTATTTCTATTAGTTGTTAAATTAGACTTGTAAATAATTTACTTACAAGAATTATTAAAACCATGTATTTATTAACATATTCTTTAAATCAATATTCTCTGAAAGAATCATAATATTAGGCTGGTAGGAAAATAATTGAAGTTTTTGTTTCCTGAAATCTAACCTTATTTTTTTAATGAAAGTGTCATTTCATGCTTTTCGTGTTAATATCATTTTAAAATGCATTTTTTGGTCTGTATTCTGGTAACATTATTAATTTTGATTCAAATTGGGTTATTGAATTAAATATGGAAAAGAATAAAATAAGAGCAATTTTTTGAATAAGTTAATACGGGTAGTAAAGTAGCAGAAACTCCTCGTAAACAAAACAATGCTTTTAGTGCGAATACTGTTAAGGAACGTTCGGTGCAATGGTGGTTTTAAAAATTTCGTACTGGGAACGAGAGCCTTGAAGATAAAGAAGGTCGCGGGCGATCTTCAGTTCATAACAACTTACTTCTTTTTCCAGTTCATAACGACTAACTGAAAGCGTTAACTGAATCAAAACCACGCAAGTTATATCATCACCACCCACTTGGAAAGACAACATAAACTACAGTCCACCTGTTCATCACCACCTACTTAGAGATGATAACATGAACAACTGTCCAGTGTTCATCACCACCCACTTAGAAAACATAACTAGAAAACAGTTGGACTAACCACCACCAAACGCTTAAAGAAGACAACACAGACATAAACAAACAAATCGAGTGATAACGCCTACATCAAGACCTATATAAACGACTTCATGTTTAGATTAAGTCAGATTTTATTATAACTATTGTATAGAGTAATATATATGTAATTTTACGATTAAACTTCACTTGCGCTTCTTTTAAAACAGTTTTCTGTCAAACCTAAACACAAAACTCAGACAATAATTCGAGAGCTTGCACAAAAATTAGACGTTCGTCATCTAACAGTACTGGACCACTTAAACCACTTAAATTAAAGAAAAATGTACAAGAATTTGAAGGTCATAAACCGTAATTATTTTTCTACCAACCTGATATAATTATTTTCTTTTCACAATAGAAACGTGTTTTCGTTCCACAAACAAAAAATATTTTTTTCTTGAACAAAAGTGGTCGATGAACCGGATTTTTTTAGATTTTTCTGTACTCTGACGTTCTGACGTTAATGGAATTGCTTTCTAAAGGCATACAAGAAAAAATCAAAAACGATCAATAGTGATTTTTCAACATTTTTGATTAAAAAAATGTTTTTGCGATTTGTGAGACGAAAAGAAATCGTTTGTGAAAGAGAATTTAGCCACAGAGTCAGACTGATTATTTTTTTATATATTTAATCCTTCAAAGCCATTATTTATAACCTTATTTTTTTATATTTTAGACAGACATTTCTTTATTGATTTTTTCTACTTGTTTCGATACAAGGTCTGTCTTAAGTAAAAGTTAATTTTTTTTTAAATTTCAATCATGTTTCAAAACAGATAACATCTTTAGATTGATAATATTATTTTGATAAGTTCGTACATTTTTCCTAGAAAAGAAAATCGATCAACAGTTAAATATATTTTACGTGTAAGGAACAATTAAAACTATCCAATAATGATTTATTAAACATGTTTGTGAGGATGAAAAAATTCATTTATGAAAATGAATTTCGACAATGTCAGAACTGAATTATAAAGTATTTCCATTTCAGGTTGCATGAATTTTGACTCCACTGTGTAAAAAAGCAATGAATTTATTTAAATTTGAAAAATAACGAAATATCACGAAATGGAATAATTTTAGACACACGATCCGTAATATTACCAATATGTTTTCACCTTAGAGCCTGACATTTTCCAAACGTGTAATTTAGCAAGAAAAGATATTTTTCTGTGAAAAAATCACCGACATGTGATTCGACTGATTCTTACTATCGAGGGATTTGATATATGAAGTGTCTTTTCGTATTAGATTGACCATACTTGAGATGCGACGATAACTTGACGACATGATGATGTATCGACTTATCCATCACGGATTTCTTTTCAGGCTATCTCATCAGAACGAAAGCATATAAACGTAAATCATTTTATCTTACAGTTTAATCATTTCACGTCATTCTGTACACACATACAATAGATGATGTTTATATATTTATGTTTTGAGGAATTATTGTTGACTGAACTTAAAACGACAAATACAAAAAAACAAGAAAATCATTAAATAAATTTCGACTGACAATAGCAAGTATTTGCTTTACAATTCGAGTTAAAACAACAATAATAAATATATTTCCGCGACATGTTATACAATTTACGGCGTTTCATTTCAAAGAAACGCATAAATATGTATATGATATAAATTTAAAAAAATATTTACATTGCGTTCAAGGCGACAATTGGTATTTCCATTATGTTTGAAATGACATTTTGATCGCTTTCATATAATAAAAATTTACATTCTTTTAACTCGGTCTTACGATCGTAACATTCTCGGAAAAATGTAATTATAAAAATGGATAGAGTGAGAGAAAACGATACTCGATTTGTGTATTTTATGAAACGCGATAGGTTATTTTTGACATTAGCCCGTTCTCGAGAGAGTTTTAAGCGAGTTGTTAGAGAGATAAATTAATTATACATTTAAACGAGTAATTTATATTTCCATAAAGTAACATTGCATGCAGAACAACACACACACACATATATATATATATATATATAAAGTTTCCACTGGGATCATAACCCAAAACACCTGTGTACATTAGCAAATATAGCTCAACATGTTCATGCGAAAATTACTCAATACTAATTCGCATCGAGCTGTAATTGTAGATTATAGGCGTCTATCTAACATAAATGATTGGGGGTTAACGGGTATTTTAAAAGCACTTTAGTTTATCACAAACTTTATTAAAAATTAAACACATTGATAAGTACATTAATATACCATTTATGCATATATATATATATATATACACGAGGGTAGGGTGATAAGTGCCCGTGTTTGAAAATAAAACCTAATTTTTTAGAGTAATTTTTTTTTTATTTCTCAAGGTAATCTCCTTTTAGCTCGATGCACTTACTCTAACACATTTTCAATTTTTTTATCCCTTCCGAATAGTACAGTTTGTCAAGTTCCTCAAAATAGATATTTACAGCAGCAATGACTTCCGAATTTGATGAAAATCTTTTAACTCCAAGCCATTTCTTCAAATAAGGTAACTTAAGGTACTTAATAAGGTTCAAAGGAAAGTCACACACTGTCAAATCTAGGGGATGTGGAAGCAATCACTTTCCATGCAACGTCTTTCTCTTTCTCTCTCTCTCTCTCTCTCTCTCTATATATATATATATATATATATATATATATATATATATAAACCCACTTTAAAATGATATTACTATGAACCAGATGAAATGACATTTTCATTGAAAAAAATCTAAGGTTAAAATTCAGAAAACAAAAACCGCAATTATTTTTCTACCGCTCTAGTTTATTGGCGCTTTAAGAATGATGGCATTTCCATTGAAATAAACATAATATAACAAACATGATTTTTTTTAATAACTATTACCAAACACGTTTTATTAACACAACATACTGAGTTCACTTTCTTTTATATAAAAAAAAAACCTTAATAGTTTTAATAACGTCATATATTTCATATTATTCTTTTCTTATTGTTGTTATTCGGGTGTTTTATAGTTTTATAAATAATTTTATCGTCGTCCAGACATCACCATTATCTCCTTGTTTTTATTTCTTTTATTTTTATTATCATATAAAAACGAACTTTATCTTTTGCTATAACACGCTATAAAAATGTTAACGATAATACCGGACATCGAATTGGATACAAATTGATATTCTATAATAATTTATTTTTGGACAACAGGTCCAGAATTATATAACTGTGAAACAGGATTATTTCGAAAAAAAGTGTTTGAAAATAATTATTTTTTTTCGGCCTGTGACAAATACTTACTTCCTATATTTTAATATTTCCTTATTCTTTTCTTTCTATATTTTCTCTAAACTCAGAAGTTATTTTTTTCACGAAAAAACACTGCAAATAAATACAAAAAACATCTATTTACAAATCCTACATTTTAATTTTTCAATTTCAATTTATTTAAGCTTTACTATCTCTGTTAATATAAACAATTTTTTTTAATTTTTTTAAATCAACTTATATAGTAAACATCACTTTTTATAATCTTTATTATATTTTATATATTTAAATATACATATACATTTATATATATATATATATATATATATATATATATATATATATTTCAATTAAATTCACTTCATGTCTTATGACTTTTCAATTATTTATTTAAATAAATTAGGTCTCTGGGTTATGTTATGTTTAATTTATTTCATTTTAAATGAATAAGTGGACAAATAATTATTACAAATAAAAAATATACATTTTTATGAAACAGACAATTTACTTGTAAGATAATTATTTAATTTTCTATCAGCTATAGAATAATTTAATCATTAATAATCAAATAAGATCTTATAATTATTCATAGAATTAAATTTCAGTACGAATTGGTTACCAGGTGTCGAGAGTTATCTCCTATCTGCTTATTTTTAAATTTAAATAAGTTTTTATTACACATTATACTTGTGAACGATTGCAAATTACTTACAAGCGAAATAACCACAACAACGCAACTAAATTATGAGGACAAGGCGAAAAGTTCCGGGCCTCGCATATGGATGGTGATAATATGCTCAATATTTTGATAGTGTTGCATAATTTCATTCTTCATTTGCTGATATTCAAAGGTTCAAGTCAATAAGTTGTTTAGTATTGATTTGACAGCTAGCCGAAGTGAACGCCTCAAGCATGTTTTTTTAAAAATGGAAAAAGTAGAAATTCGTGTTGTGATTAAATTTTTTAAAGGCTTATGTCCAACTGATATAAAAAATAAGACAGATTCAACGTTGGGAGACTTCTCTCCATCGAATACAACGGTTAAGCGCTGGTTTGCTGAACTTAAAATGTGTCGGACGAGTATCAGCGATAAACCATGGCAGTGGACATTCCATTGAAGTGACTATTCCAGAAATGGTTGAAAAAATCCGCAAAATCGTTTAGGAAGACTATAGAGTGAGATAGTAAACATTTTTAGCATATCAACGGAACGTGTTTACAATATCTTAGACGAACATTTGGGCATGACAAAGCGGTTCACTACATGGATGCCGCGTTTGCTCACACCTGACCAAAAATAATGTCGAAAGAACGTTTCAATCGATTGTTTGGCACTCTATACGCACAATCCAATCGAATTTTTGCGTCGATATACAACCATTGATGAGAATTGGGTCCAACACTACACTCCTGAGACCAAACAACAGTCGAAATAATGGATCGTGAAAGGCAAACTAAGTACAAAAAAAAAACTAATACAATTCCATCGACCGGTAAGGATATGGAGACTGTTTTTTTTTTGTGATGCGCGTGCAATACTTTTCATTGACTACCTTGAAAAGGGGAAAAAATTAACAAGTATTATGCGAACTTATTGCTGCATTCGAACGATGAAATCAAAAAAAAAAACGGTTACATTTGGAGACAAAGAAAGTACTGTTTCATCATGACAATGCACCAGCCCACACATCAGTTGTTACGATGGATAAAATCAGTGAATTAAGTTCAAATTTCTTACCCATCCACCATACTTGCCAGATTTAACCCCATGCAACTTCTATCTCTATCGTAATCTCAAAAAATGGCTCGGTGGAAAAATATTTGCGAACGACAACGAAGTCAGCGACTCTATAAATGATTATTTTGAGAACCTTGGCAAATCGGGTTATCAGTCTGGCATGACCGCTCTAGAACACTGTCGAGAAAAGTGTATCGAGCTTAATGGAAATTATGTTGAGAAATAAATGAAAATCAATCCAAAAACAATGTTGTTTTCTTATTCCAGAAACCCGGAACTTTCTACCCTACCCAAGTATACAGAAGGAACGTATGAACGTTAAATCAATTACTGGACATGGTGTTTTTCTGGTGTGCAAATATATTTTCATGTAACAAGCCACTGATGTAATTAGGATGAAGAATTAGAATTGGTGATTGATGTAATTAATACATGACAGAAACACATTATGCCGCCGACGTGTGTTTTTAAATTACAGTTTTACAACAAATGCTTAATCTGTTCTCTCCACTTATTCAAGAAGCATTAGAGCGTATAATATAATATCCGAGAGATAATGATATTAATAACGTAAATAACAATTATATCTTTTAATAACTTTCAGACTGATTCTAGCTGGAACAAATTACAGACTTTCGTAGATATTAAACGCGTTTGTTTTATTGTGTTGCCCTTTAGGATCGTCACGCTCTTGTAAATTGAAATTGTTTGAAATTGTAGTCAAATTTTTTGTCGTCATTAATATTTAAATTAATTTTAACTGATTTTCGGTCCCGTGTTTTAAATATAAAATACAATTAGCATAACGATTTCTGAAAAAAGAATGTACAGAAAGTGTTTGTTTAGCAAGGTAATTAATATTTATGATTTTACAGCTAGTCATTTAATATTACTAATCGTTTTTCATAGTTTTTAAAAAAAGGCACTCTTGAAGCACAATGAGTTTTTATAACTGGTTCTTAACAGAAATTTTACAGCTAAAATTTCATTTAATCCTATGATATGTAACATTCATGGTGACATTTTAAATTACTAGATTTAATGTGGTTGATGGTTGTGTGACAGATAAGGTACAGATCCTTTTCACCCTCAACAGTAAAAGCACAATCGTCCTCCCATTGTTGATTAAACACTCTCTTTTCTTGTTCGTATTTCCGTTCTATACTCTTCTATTGCTCAATCATTTTAAACAAGGGTTTTATAACTTTCATTAAAATCAATCTTAAGTATTTATTAATCAGAAAAGTACTTATCTACACAGCACCACACTTGTGTCTACTGCATGAAGAGTGATGACGCAGAGTCCAGTTAAATTATCCTTACTTGTTTAAAACATGTTTCGGTTACGTTCAGCGAGTTTAAGATAGCTCTATTGGAACTTCCATAGTCGTTGCGTATTTGAAAAAAATAATGCATAATGCTTAAACAGCACTTTGTACACATAACGCAAATGGACGTTTGAAAAGACAATGTGAATTACTCGTTTACTTATAAAATATTCTAATATTGATATATACTATACTACTATAGATTATCAATATAAAAATTTAGCAAAAATGGCAATGAAACCCAATATTGTCTCGGGATACGAACAGGGTAGCTTTGGGAGCCGCAGTTTGCCCACAGTTGCTCTATGTAAAGTGTAAGATCCATATATCTCGAGTGCATACAGTACTAACTTTATGTGGGTGCAGGATTGCTATAAAAAAGGCATTCTCATTAATTCAAATATGACAAGAGAAAAGGCAAAGGCCCTATATGTTTCTATAAAAGATAGAGAATGCGAAATGACTAACTATATAGTTGATAGTAAAGGCTGGTTTTATAATTTTAGAAAAAGGTTTGACCTATGTTATGTAAAAAATTACAGAAAAACAAACCTCTGTCAATCAAAAGGCAGCTAATGAGTTTCCTGATATCTTAAGGGAACTTACTGAATAGGCAGGATATTCGCAGTTTTCCACTTTAGCGGGGAACCTGCGCACCTAACTCCCACGAATGTAGAAGGCCGACTGTATAAATTATTGTCATATAAATTAGTTTCCAAATAAGAAAATTAAACAAATCTATCTAAATACAGAATAGTTATATATTAGGTGATAATTATTAAAATACAAAATATTTACTTTGATTGGTAATTGAAATACAAATAAATGAAAGAAAAATATTTCAAAATAAAATAACAGTTATAACATACAATATATACTATTTACTAGCGCTCTAACCACTGAAAACAGTATTTATATATAAATAACGTTGAACAAACAAATTGTGATTCTCACATATTGGTCTATGTTTACTTTCGATTAATTTATGAACGAATAGCTAATAAATAAAACAAATAACAATTCAAAAACGTTTCAACCAATAATGAAGATGAACTTCGTAACATGCAAAAAGAGTGTATAAATAAAATGTATAATGCATCATATGTAGGGCAGACGTTTAATCTTTTACACAAACGATTAAAGAACACGCCAACACTGAATGTCACGAAAACCCAAACTATAGTTCATTTATAGTTTATTAACCCTCGCCCTTTCACAGAAAAATAAAAAAGAATTCTTATAAATATCGATTGTGGTTTTTATCAAGTATAAATAACACAACATATGTTTATCGGTTTTTTTTTTAAAAAAAAAGAAAAATGTCTCAATTCAAAACTGAAAACTGTACATCCGACCCGTACACATTTTATAAACACTGGTTTAAGGGTAGAATCAAAATTTAGTTAATACCATTTTATGAAAACGCATAGACATAACATTTAATTTTGATTACCGTTTTATACTTTCAGAATGATTTATGAAAATTAGTTACTTTTATGTTTTAACATTGCCCGGTTTACTAAAAATAACGACGAATGGAAACGAAATATAAAATTCTCTCTTTCGTTTTATATATGTTTAAATTTTAATGACAATATTTAATGTTCATAATAAACTATATTAAAAAATACACGAAAATGTTTATTTTCGTTTAATTAAAAAATAAGTGTAAATACTTAGTTCTCGGCAAGTTTGCAAATAAGATATATAATTTTTATTTTAACAAGATAATTGGTTATTTTCTGTTATTTTGTTTGTATATTCTGATTAAAAATTGTACAAAATTCACTAGCTGTACTAAATGTTTGTTAAATGAAAGTAATATTGTTATAATTATTTTTTCTGTGTTATTTTTATTGATTATTGTTTTCCATTAAATAAATACACTAGAAGGTATTGTTATCAAGTGATTTATTTTATGTTAATTTTCAAATCATTATTAAATATTTAAGGAAAGAATGTTTTCCTTAACAGAACCTCACTATTAATTAAAAATAATTCGAAATATTCAACTCTTTAAAAAAATTAATATTATACTGAAAAAATAATAATTCAACATTATGAAAATAGAAATTTTAAAAAAGGCCACACAATCTTTGATTTTTAAAAATATTTTATCCGCTATAAAAAAAATTTAAAAAACCTGAATATATAAGGTTGGGTGACAAATAATAGCGGTTTATGACCTTCAAATTCGTACATAATTTTCTTTTTTTTAATTTTCCTAGTTATTTTCAGTGGTCAAGAACTGTTTGGATGACACGTCTAACTTTTGTGCAAGCTCTTGAATTGTTGTGCGTTGTTCTCATTCAACTAACGCCTTCAGTCGGTCGTTATGAACTGAAGAAGGACGTCCGTGACCTTCTTTATCTTCAAGAATCTTGTCTCGAGCACGAAATTTTTCCAGCATCATTGCACCGTACGTTTCTTAACAATACCCACACCAAAAACATCGTTTAATTCACAACCAGTTTCTGCTGCTTTAACATCCGTATTGAATTCAAAAATTGCTCTTATTTGCTTCTTTTCAAACTTGAATTCAATAGCCTATTTTGTAACAAAATTAAAAATGAAAGCAAAATCGATGTTTTCAAAATACAGACCGAGAAATTCACTTTAAAATGATATTCATATGAACACAATGAAATGACACTTTCATTAAAAAAATTAACGTTAGAACTCAGAAAACAAATCGCAATTATTTTCCTACCAACCTAATATTTTACAAACGCGTTTTATTATATTTTATAAAAATAAATTATGTACCTTTAAATTGAATTTCGAGTTTTAAAACACTTGATTTTATTTTTAAATTTATAATAGATTTTTTTTGAATAAATTAGGGATTAAATACTTTTGAAACTGTATATTATTACAATTGAAAGACAACCAAAATTTATAAGTTTTGCATATTTTATAAGAATTACATCTCTCAAAGTTTTTAGTTAATCATTTTGGGTTTTATAAAAGATAGAAAGTATAACATAAAATACTTTTTACAACTGGGATTCAAGTATTTTGCTCAAACGAATATTCACTTCTCCATAAACTAAACATTTTTTTTTCAGTACCTTAACATTCCAATGATAATAGCATCGTCGTCGAAATGCACATAACCACTAATGATAAATAATCTTAGTCAGTTGTTGAACATTTGTGAGCAGAAAAAAAGTGGTGGTTTAAAAGAAAATGGAAAATTATTTGTGAAAATAGAAATTGTGTTTGGGATTAAACATTTAGTTATTAAACATCTGTTCACAAACAGTTATTAAACATTTGTTCAATAACTGTGGATATTTGAATTTTACTATCAAAGAGAGAAATTAATTACTTATGAAGACAACGGTTTGCAATTATTAATTCTTTGTGAAATAAGAATATTTTATTCCGAAAATATTAAATGAGGCATTAATATTAATGTGAAGTTAAAAAAAATCTATATACTTTTTTCAAAAAACTTTTAGCTTCCAAAAAAATAATGAAAACTGTATATATTTTCATTAATGTCTTTCAAGTTTTGCAAGTTCTACTAACTTCTAAGAAATATTTATGCTCTTTACATAAAATTAGAACATTTTCTTATAATGAACTGAGACTTCAATGTTTCGAAATGCGTGTACGTTCATTAATCCGTCGAAATTATCTCCGGCATTACTTTGAGGATCTATTTATGACATTAAAACATGCGACAATGACAGTGGAACGAAATACACACCGTATCGACGAAAACTTCGACTAAACAAAATGAAAACTTCCCTCTGTAATTAAATATAGAAGAGAATATTTGTATGTTATTGTTTTATTTACTTTTCCTTCCGCGCCGTGATAAACTTACGTGCTGCCACTGTTGTACGTGTATAGTAAAAGGAAGTTTATACGTTATGTTTGCTTTCAGCCATCTGTGTAAGTTCCGAGTGAATGTAACTCTATCTAAAGAGGAGAACGTCGGTAATACGATGCCGACCGATTTCAGCCAATTGTGTATCCGAGCGAATAGAAACTTGATGAAGGAATATGAAGGTGAGCGTCAATTGGGATATACAAGAGACAAAGTATAATCAATTGGGTATTTATTTTTCATATACGTTTCGTTGATATCTATAACACGCTTGTCTGCTGTAATACGGACAAACAAGTCATATAGGTTATTTTTTTTGTACAAAAACGTACAGAAAAAAAACAGCATTATGAAACATATGTCAACACCTTAAATCCTTACAAATGCAGGAAGTTTATGACACAGTTTCATTTCAATAAAACGACAATCGATTTATTAGTATAAAAATATGAAAAAAAATTCACAAAATATTTCTTTTCTTCCGGCAAAGAATATAAAAATTTTTTTAAAAAAAAATTTTAATAAACCATTATTCATACTTTTTACTTATTGATTTTGCGTGTTTAAATAATGACAGCACCATCTTCCGGTACAGAAAAATCGACCGTAGTAGATACATAGCCAAGGTGTTAGAAAAAAAGATTTTTCTGCACCTTGGTGCTTTAAGGATGTTGTTGTTGTTATTGAAATGTGTATAAGTAACAATTCAATGTGCTCAATAATAATTTATTGATCAATATACGATGAGAAGTCCAAAAGTTCACGGAAAAGGAAGAATCGGTGCCATTTCTCAGTAGTTATGGTCGAAAAGAAAACTCTTAATTAGTGCAAAAGTGAAGTATCATTGTGCTGTCATCAGTACTCATCACGCTGTCGCCGAAACAACAACTCAACTCGAAGTAACTACGAAATCATGGAGAAAATTGAATTACGCGCTGTTGTTACATTCCTTACTAAGCAATGAAAAACTCCAAAAGTCATCATGGAAGAGCTGTCTATCCTTTACGGGGATCATTCACTAGGAAAGAGCATGGTTTATAAGTGGCATTCTCTTTTCAAACAAAGAAGAGAAGACCTGGAAGATGATTATAGCTCTGGAGTCCCGGTCGAGGCAACCACCTTAGACATTATCGAAAAAGTCGAAAATCTTGTAACGGAAGACGGTCGACTGAAGAAGAAACAACTCGCAGAAATGACTGGAGTATCCGATACCACCACTCTCAGAATCTTGTATGATTATCTTGGCATGACTAAGGTGAGGGCGAGATGAATGCCGAGAATGCTTATGTATAAAAGAGGCAGCGAATTGCGTGCAGTCGGGGAGTTTTTGGAGCTATATGTCGATGATTTTCATACGATTTTGGATAAAACTGTTACTGGAGACAAGACTTGGGTCCATCACTATCAACCTGAGAGCAAATTAGAGTCCATGCAGTGTCTGAAAAAGGGGAAACCCCACCCAAAAAATTCAAGATTTCGCAGTCAGCGAGGAAAATGGTGGCGACTGTGTTTTGGGATGTAGAAGGCATTATCTCAATTGGATACAAAGAAAACGGTATGAACATAACCAGAGAGAGTTACGCATCGAGTATTCCTCGACTTCGAGAAGCCGTTAAGGAAAAAAGACGTGGAAAATTGTCAAAAGGTGTTCTTCTTTTGCAAGGCAATGCTCTGGGGTACATCTAAGTCAGATTCGGATGGCTGTATGACTAAATGTGGTTTCCAAGAACTCAGCCATCTACTATATAGTCCAGATCTGACCCCTAGCGACTACTTTTTATTCTCAAATCTGAAGAGAGACTTGAGGAGTAAAAAAATCAAGACTATGAAAAAGTGAAGTCGGTTATTTCAGAGCATTTATCAAGCACACCCAAAGAATATTTTTTAAGGTCTTGAAAAGCTCATTGAGCCTTGTAAAAAATTTAGTAGTACTAAAGAAGACTATATTGAGAAATAAAAAAAATCAGCTCAATCAGACTTTTCTTTGCCTTTTTTTCGCGTTTTATTTATTAGATGGCTGTACTGAATAAATACAGTGTTCGACAATGAGATTTGAATGTTGGCGTGATGCGTTCATTGTCGAACAGTTCATTATCAGTCATCGATATACTTTTCTGTAGGACAATACATTTTTAGGCTGTTCCCAGTATAACATAACACACACAGTGTTGATGGACTACAAATATTATCTCCACATAACTCTGGTTATATTTAACAGGTTCTGCATCATAACAATTTAAAAATGAAACAATTGGTTTGTGATAGCTTAAATATATAAAACTGTACACGCACTCGTACACACCGTACTACACAACACCCCACTCCATTCCTATGCGTACCCCAATTCCAGTTTCGTCACACAATTTTATTTCACAGCGATTTCCTACAGTGCCCAAAGAAGTTTAATTTCAAAATTACATTAATTACCATTCAATTCATTTGAATCTATATTTTGAATTCGAGATGTTTATAAAAGATATAACTCTGTACAGAGATTATTTTTTTCCCGAAATCTATAGATCATGTTATGTTTATCAATTGTATTAATAATAACTGTTGATATAGTGATTTATTAAATATAATACATACGCCTATTAATTCTCTACACCACGAAAGTACAATCCGTATGTAAACATTATAATACCAAGTTGGTACTTGTCAGAGAAACAAGGTTAATTGATTGAAATTTCCGGAGGTATTGAATAATAAATCGATAGTAAATACGGCATGCTTTATTGTGTGATTCTATTTAAATCACTTCGGTCGCAACATAATAATAGATAAACGTCAACGCGTGAGATTATTATTTGGTTTGTTCATTTCATGTACAGATTTAGTTTCAATTATAATGTTTCCGATAAATGAAAATGTCCATAAATAGATGAATATTCTGCAAGTCGTTTCGGAACTTCACTTTCACAAATTCGGAGAATTATCTCACCGGAATGCTTTTTCGTACCGGAGTTGTTTTTCTCTTTATCGATTACCGAGAAAAAGTAACATCTGTGCATCTTGATAAATTCTAAGAATTTTATATGATAAACGGCTTGTGTTATTTGAGTTGTCGATAAATTCAGTTTTCTTAAATGCCGGTTTTAAATTTAGATTTTTAATACATCATTGTATAACAAAGACTATTACGTTGGTTTTTACGTTCTCTCAATAATACTTGTTCGAAATGTTCACTACTTCAGAGATGGTATGAAGTAATATCTATATTAAATCTTTTTTAATGAACATAAAGCTAACAGGTGCGGCAACGGAACGAGAAATTTTAAGTGTAGGATTATTCACTCATCGGTGGAGAGTGGAGTATTTGCCTGATTTAGCTGGCCAAAATTAGATTTCGTCAAAATAATCATAGATAAATACTAATTACTAGTCAATAAAGATGAGTGGCTAGGGAACAAAACATCACACTTTTCCCTTTCCCTGCGCTACTTGCAACCTGGTGCAGGCAGTCAGAAGTTGATCGTCTATAATAACGCACATAACTGTTACCGGTGTTTTGTGTGAAAGCTTAACTTAAAGTTGAATTTTTTTATTCAAAAAAGTGGTGAAAGTATTACACTATGAACAAAAAAATATAGTTAAAGCATTTTAATTACAATTGCGTTACTTTTGAAACAGTTAAAGACACATTCGAAAATAGTTGTTTTTCAATCACTTTTACCTCAGTTTTGAAGCAAGTCTAAGCTTTTTGTTATACTTCAGGGTGTATCCCGATGTTTCATTTTACATTAACATAAAGAGGGAGCTTTTAGCTTTAAAAAAATAAAACCAACCGTAGATTCGCACAGACGCGCTTCTATTTCGTCAGATAAACTCTTTTAGTCATATACCTTGAGTCAGAATTTATTTTTAATTTAAAATGTTTTTTTTGCCTTTAGAAACATCAGGAGTCCAAATAATGACTAAAAGAGAAAAAATGTATATTATGCGCCAACGTAAAAATAACAATATCAACCAATAATTGGAATTCGCCGAAAATTACCTGTTGAGCCACAAACAATACTCATATATTCAAAGAAAGGAAATTAAACATCGATTTTCTTATGTAAAATCGAAGGTGAAACGTAGATGAATGGCTGCATACAAGAAACAAGAAACTTTTACAAAAAAAATATGATTTGCTTCAGGATACTTTGAGGTACCTTGAATAAGGCTAATAAAAGCGATTATATTGATTTAAAAAAAGAAAGTATGTTTTAATTATCCCAAAAATCCCGTCAACCGAAAGATAAGTATGTTTCGAACCAATTAAATAACAAAAATAATTTCGGTCAGCTAGATTAGACAAATACTCCACTGTGCGTTGGAGTGAGAAAGTAAAATGTGAACTGAAAAATTGTCAGTTATTCCAACCAACTTTTTTCCGGTATATATGACAATGAAAAGTTTATTTGTAAAAAATATTTAATCTTTCTTAATATTTATTATAAAAATATTTTTTCATCTCTGATTTTCAATAATTATAATATTTTTTTAAATATATTTCCTCGTTCATTGATCAAGAAAGTCTCTTATTCTTTTTTATATTACTCCTGTTATATATATATATATATATATATAACGGTCTTATTATTATATGGCTTATAATATTTCCACAACTCAATTATTAACCACAAAGAGTACGGCTTGTAAGCTATATAAGTTTAACGGAGATTATTTTCCTTCTAATAATAGTATTTGTAATTCTTTTCGTTTAGGTTCGCTTGGTGTAAGAATATGATAGATTTATTATTATTTTTTACTGTGACAGATTTATTAATATTCTTTCACAAATAAATTTTTCACTCACTTCACCAACCACATACAATTTTCTAATCAAAAATATTCTAGAATATTTGTGATCTTTGATTGAATACATGCCAATGACGATGCTTCATCCTCAAAGAGTTGAGATATAGAAAAATCTTAATGGTGGTATCGTCACTGAAATGCATATAAGCAATGATAATCATTTATTGAATATTTTTGATCAGAAAAATTACTTATGGCTTGCGGAATGAAAAAAAAATCATTATGTGAAAATGAATTTTGCCACAGTATCAAAAAATATATTGTGATAGATCTATTAGTTTCAAATACGAAGAAAATGTTTTTGATGATTAAAATATAAATAAGATTTTTATATTCAAAACAAAAATACTCAGTACGTTATCAACTTTTTTATAAACCATACTTTATAATAAATAAAAACAACTACAGGTGGGACAATACATATTGATTTGTTTAATTAAAATATACAGTAACATAAAAAAACTGAACAATTTGTATTTAAGAAAACAATCTGTACAAATGGAATTCTAGGGAAGAATTAATGTTTTTTTCAATCTTTTTGTACATATATATATATATATATATATATATATATATATATATATATATATATATATAATTTAAATAAGACAAATATTACTGTAATGTAATAATGTTTTTTTTTTAAAAAAAAACACAACAAAGCTCATACTAGACGTTTTAAAAAGGAAAGTATATAAATGAAACGTAAATGTAAAAGTATAAGAAAAAAAAACGTAATTGTTAAAATGTCTTTTGGGTACGGGTTACGAGAAGCGGAATGTTCGTAATTGAGTTTATGTTGAACGTTAGTAGAAGGAATGAGTATGTAGAAAATTTAATAAAAGACTGTGACTGTTTCTCAAGGACGTAAGAAACGATATGGTTTTTAAACTAAACGATAAAATATTTATTTATGATTTATGTGAGTCGGTGGAAGCATTAACGTTGCTGAAAGCCGGTTCAGTCTTTTTACACGATATTACGTTTATACGTTTACATATTATTTATGTTTTAGGCCGTACAAATAAAAGTATGTATCTATTGAGGGAGTGCAAATGTGTTGATGGGTTTCTAATAGATGTATTAATGCAGTTTTATACGACAACACTAACAAATATGCTGATATAATATTGGATCAGTGCAAAAGTTCGTATACGATTTAATAGGTGGTGTTAAGAGTGCCGCATGGCGACACTCGTGATTGAAATGTATTCATGTTATATATCGTTTGAAAGGTGACAGCCACAGCTGTCATTTGAGCGTCAAATGCATTTGTTTCAATTCGATTTGTAAGAAAATTTTTCGAAAATGGACAACGAAAAGATACATTTTCGTCACGTTGTGTTGTACGAGATTCGGAAAGGAGTAACCGTTGGCGTAGCAACGAAAAATATTCAGGAGGTTTATCTAGACCATGGATCATAATTTCTCTACGACGAGAAACCAGTCATCTTTTATGATAGAGGCATAAGAATGGTGGCAGAACGTTGGCAAAAGATTATAAAAAAAAAATGGCAATTACTTGGTAGAATGGATAAATTTATTTTAATAAAATTACTTAGTCCATTTTTCTATCACGAAACCAATCAAAACTGTTGCATTGATTATATACATCTTTTTTGTATTTATCGTCCACACAAAAATGATTTAACAATGAAATACATTTGAATCGTATGTTCAATAAAATATACTGTTTATTTTGCATACTACTTTCGATGATTTTTTACATAAAATCTTATCCGCAACACAATTTAACAGCTTGAAGCGAGTATTGTGTTGTAAGATTAAAAACTGTTTTTAAACTTTTCCACTCAATCATAAACTCAATGTTAGGACAGGTGAGCTGTCTTGTATAGATTAAACATTGAATAAAGTGTACGTTTTCTGTGAAGAAACGCGGGGTTAACGTTAAAAACGTAGTGTGTGGAGGTTCTTTGTGAAAAGCAATACGTTTTAGTGAAACTCTGTACATGATTGTATTCCTAAAACCCTTCGCTTTCAATAACAATTGTTTGAAGACAATTGATATTGTGATACTGTTGGAATAAAAATGAATACAAGAATAATGCTTAAAAGAACTTTTTTAGTGAAAATAACAGAGATCAAACGTATACATAAACATCGTTGGATATAAAACTGGTAGTAAGATGCATACAAATTCATGATTTTAATTTTAATTTTATTTTTGAGGTTAAATTCACTTTCACAAATAAACTATTACCTGCACATAACAAAGAGTTTTAATTCAAATATTCGACAAGAACCACGGCAAAAAATGAACGAATATTTTAAAACACTGTAAATAAGATTCTTTTATGCATTTATTATTGTTTGGTGAATAAAAAAGAGTGGAATACACAACGAATAAAAACATTTAACCAAAATTGTTCAATAATTAATTATAATTAATTTTTAATTATTGTTTATCTTGTTTATGAGGCAATGTACGAAATTCAATATAATAAATTATTGAAAATTTTGATCAGAAAAAATGGTGTCGTTTATGAGGATAAAATTTTTGTGAATCTGAATTTTTTCAAATTCCAAACACTGTAACTGTGACACGACCTACCTAATTAAACAGGTTTTATAAATTCATAACTAGATTAAAAGATTATTCTGTAGATTACAATGAGAATGATGGCATCCCCATGAAAGCCTGCATAAGTAATAATCAAAATGATTGACAATTAAATAAACGTTTGATCAGGAAATATTATGTGTTTTGTGAATGAACGAAAATTTATTTGTAAAAGAGAATTTAGATTGTAAGAAATTGTCCAGTAAATCAATATTTTACATTCAAATTATTTTTTCCACGAAAAATCTTTCGATTAATATTCAAGTCAACAAGTGTTTAAAATAAAATACACACACCAAATACATTTTTAAGAAATAATTATAAATAATTGGCGACAAGAACACAAACACTAGAAAATAAAATACACATTTTTACAAATAAATACTCCCTAATAATATTTTTTTTGTATCAAGAAAAGTCTGTTCATTGGATTATTAATTATTATTTATTTTTATACTCTAATGTGCGTTTTGATCATAATATAGTTCTGACACTATGGCTAAATTCGTTTTCAAAAATGAATTTTTCATTCACCATAAAAGATTTTCCAATCAAAAATGTTCGATAATCAATCATTTTTTATTGTTCTTTTGTATTTCGATGCCGATGATATCATTTTCAAACCCCTAAGATACTGGAAAAAAACTAAAAAATCAAATTAATTTTTTCTGTATCTAAGATTTCTGAAGATGATGATCGCTATCAAAATGTGCTCGAGCAGCAATCAAAAATTAAAAACAAATTTTGTGATTTATGAAGTGAGTGAAAAATATATCCGTCGAAGTAAATACCGGTCAATTCAATTATTTTCAGTAGATTGTCTATGTTTTCTCTTTTCAACTGAAATACAATTTATTGTATAAAAATAAATAATAATCAGTTATTGAATATTTAAATCGACAGTAGAAAATAACTGAAAAACTAACATTCAAACAAACAAACAAAAACAATTTTATAGAAAAAACTTTTACACTCTATCATTAATAAACAGTTTCATGCATTTAGATACAACTTTATACTTAGATTTGGGACTACTCAATCGATAAATCAAGGAGAATGTAAGCACTAGGTAGTTAGAACGAAAGAAATTAGATAAGGGAATAGAGACATCGAATAACAAAAAAAGACTTGTATAAAAAACATCCGTTTTTCAACGTACTAGGTTTCCACTTAATCATGAAATCATGAAACGAGTTTTATTAATAATAATTTTATTAATTTCTGTAAATGCCTAACACCTAACGTCTTGCTCTTTTTTTATCTAACATAACAAAGAAAGAATAACGTGAAAAATAATTTCAAAAAATACAACAATTTTAAAACTACTCAAACGATATTTACGTAGTTTCAAATTATTTTACCTTTTAAATCATGAACAAACATATAAATAATTAAATTGTATGTTCAATCTGAATACTCTTTTTAGAATTTTAACAATTTTCTGTAAATTATTTCAATTGATGAATATTAGTTACTTAATAAATTAAAAAAAAAATAATTTTCAAATAAGCTATTTGTAAACTTTTTCCACTTGAACGGTCTCAATAAAAACACAAATAATGATAAATATAATTAATTAATGATAAAGAATTTATCGACTTTCATAAGTATAGTGGCGCATTATCTTATGGTCAAAAAGGGCAATTGCCTGCAGCCCCTACAAACAGAGGACCCCCGAACCAATCTTTTATAAACTCAATACTGTAGTAAAACACTGTACATCGCCCTCCCCCCCTTATTTAAATTTACCTACGCCTCATGAAGGTATAACACACCACTACATAATTAATAAAGATTTTTATAAAAATATTTTAAACATAAAATCATAACAGAAGAATGTATTATTGATTAAAGAAGGAAATTAAAAAAACACTATGTAAGGAAAAAAGGTACAAAATCATTGTTTAAATAAACATTTATCATTTTATTAATTCCAATTCAGCATTTAAAATATATATCCGTTCTTTTTTCAAAAGAGCATACAAGTAAAAAATATTTTTTCACTTCTAACATTCTTGTTACAATTTATATAATTTTCGGTAAATTATTTCAGTTACTTAACATTTTTTTTATATATTAGGTGTAAAATTTAATTCAGTGCCTTTAAATTGAATCAATCATAATTCTATTTAAATTAAAATATTTTCTTGTCCTTCTACAATTCTGAAGTATCAATTTTAATATTTAAAAGTTCTATATAGCTTGCCTAACCAGTCAGTATAACCTCACAAAACAGTAGTGAACACAATGCCTTTCAAAAAGCAGTATACTAGGTTATGCATACTTTTAGCATTCCAGTTAAAAAAAAATGTTGCCGAAGCTACGGGAATGATTTGCTCAGCTTCGAATGAAGATGTTGTGATGTATAAAATATCCACAATATGCCAAAACAGTGAAATAGGTCCAACAATGCATTGACAACTTCGTGAACTCAAAGTCACTATCTTTTTTTTTGACAAGAGATTCGTCAGTGACACGACAGATCTACCTTATAAAATAATGTGGGACTGAAATGTATTCTATTTTTCCGTAAACATTATTTTTCTATAAAAAAGCACCGAATTAATTTGTAAACCTAACATTATAATTTCGAACATTACGCCATTAAAAAAATACCAAATTAATGTAAATTTCAAGTAGATTTCAGAGATAAATAAGCTGTAAATCGAACAAACTGACATGCAGGTAGTAGAATTATAAGGAAAATCAATAAAATTATCATTTTTCAAATTTTTATTTAGACAAAACCAAATTATAGAAAAAGTTGAAAAAATTGACAGTTAAAACTGTTCGAATTTTATCGAATCATACTTTTAAAGGTCCTGTCAGTTTTCGAAATTCCAAAGAATTTCTGAATAAGAGTTATGATTATAAAACGAGTCTATTCAACAGAGATGTATATTAATTAATATACTAATTATCTATGAATAATTTCGTATAATTATTCAGGTTTATTGAACATTAATTTAATTTATCGACCCCGAGCAAAACATGTAAATATTCTTTTAATATATGTTAATATATTCATAGATATATTTGTTTCACGAAAAATGGAAAATAAAAAAAGTATAATAGACAGTACGAAGAAATATACTCGATGATTATCAAGAGTGATTAATTCAAGATTTCAACCAATGAACAAATTTATATATATGGAATACAAACGAAATCTGAGTTAAATAGATGAAATTTACTAAGTCTATTTTCGGTACACTTTGCTGCAAAACAGTTTACAGAAATAATGCCCTAAGGGTTTAATTTATCTATCTATGTTCGTGTTCTTGCACACAGGATGAACTTAGATGTTGGAGATTTATAATTTCAAAATAATTTTAGAATTGTACAGTACTTCATTAAATAATTCTTAATATTATCGAAACAACACGAACATTAAGAACAGAAAAAATGGTAACAGCACGAAATGTGCAGGTTATTGACATAAAAAATAGCACAGTTTACAAAAATGTTTTATCTAATGAAAAAATCAATGCCATTAATGCTTTAATATATATATATATATATATATATATATATATATATATATATATATATATATATAATCAGTGAATATATTTTTATACATGATATAATTTGCGTGACTAAATTGTTGCATAAATATATCTACATACATACATATATTAAAAGATATATATATATATATATATATATATATATATATATATATATATATATATATATATATATATATATATATAGCTATATAGATATATGTGGCGCAAACACAACTAAGGGGTTTGGATAGTTAATAATTTTGTTTAAACGTTTTTCACTTCTTTTCAGAATTTTATAAATGGAACTTGAGGAAATTATCAATGAAAAGTACAAGGCGGAGCAACTACTACTGGGTTGATTGACTTTCAATGGGGTTTGTAAGAAAAATCAAAAAAGAATTAAAAATTGTTCTTGAGATCAATAAAGAAGTACAACCAGAAAAATTACCTCCAGAGATCAAACACAAAATTCGTCGCCTAATCTGCACACATGATATAATTTGTGTGGATAAATTGTTGAAGAGTTCATATTGACAAATTTAATAGACAGTATGCCAAAAAGAATAAAATCTGTTTTAAAAGGAGGCTATACGGTGTACTGAGTTCCACAAAACAGAAACATTGCACGCTATCCAAAAAAGTATTCTCATGATAAGAAAAATGAAATAATTTCTAGAAGTAACATAATACGAATGATACAATATTTATATTGAATAATTTTTTGGTTATGACACTGTGTATAAAATTTAATAATGAATAAACAAATCCATATTTTTCTCTATATGCATCAAATTTATCATTTTTTTTTACTTCACATTTTCGTGAATAGTTTTTAATGTCATTATATATATATATATATATATATATTATATATATATATATATATATATATATATATATATATATATATATATATACACACACAAAGTAGTATATATATGTTATTATAATTAAGGAGAATTCCGCAATTTATTTCTGATAATATTTTTGTAAATACCTTTATTTCGTAAACAGAAACAACAACAAATTAAAAATGGTTACAAGACAGTCTACAGAATTTTAATTTAAAGAAGAGAGATGCAAATATACTCATATCCTTTCAGAAAGTAACTTTTCACTGTTTCAACAAACCATAATTATTCCTGATTAATAACGTTTGATTTAATAATTGATTATTGATCGTCACTTATACGGATTTCGAAGGCGATCCTTTCAATCTCAGTATGCTAAGGTATAGTAAAATTTGAGGAAATCAATTCAATTCTTATCAAAATCTCTTAATCCTTCTCAAATATCTTTAACGACGAAACGATAAGCATTTAATTGAATTATTCAAACGAAAACAACACGTTGATTTTAAATTATATTTTTAATCAAGCATTTCCTTTTATATTCGACCAAAAAATCAATGATATAATTAAACGATATTTAGTCAATTACACTGGAAAAATCTCATAATATCCTTTAAATATTTTGTAAAAATACAGGGTTAAATTATAAATATATTCAAACACGGAAATGTAATTATTTTTTTAAAAAAATTATTTCAAGTTGTGAATAACCAATACCTAGAGAAAAAAGCATGTTTCTTTTCAAACAAATTACTTTAATTAATGATATTTTCATAATATGCCACACATGACCTTTCGATTTATAATAAGGTTGTATGTAATACATCTACTTTAACCTTTTCCTTTTTATACAAAGAACTGTCTTTGATTCGTGTTATAAATACAGTACGTGTACATAATAATATATGTCTTTAATACATTTGTTTATATCCACTGTTATAAACCCAACAAGTATCTTGTATATATTCATTTATTAAAGTAACCGAAAACTGATATTATATGACATTTTCTCTCTTTGATTCTATGAAAACTGTTGTATATCTATCTATCTATCTATCTATCTATCTATCTATCTATCTATCTATCTATCTATCTATCTATCTATCTATCTATCTATCTATCTATATATATATATATATATATATATATATATATATATATATATATATATGTATTATACGTGAGACAATATAATTTATACATGGGTTGCAAACTTTTCGAATTCTGAAAAACTTCTTACGTGAAAAAATCCTCTTTCTGAATCAAACGCAAAGAATTTCTGGCGAAGAAAATAAACTGAGTAAATCCTATTTATAACAGTATAAAACTCAACAACTAGATTTATGTTTCTGTGCACATTCAGAACTATACAAAGCTTAAATCAATATACATAATCTATTGGTCAACAATATCGAAATGATATTAAAACATGTTGGTAGTAAATATTATCCATATGCGACTCAAAATAAATGATACTAGTGTAAGAATGTCAGCTGCTTTTTAAATATTAATGTGTGAAAGTGTTTGAACTTTTTATAATCTTTTATGTGATTCCAGATAGCTTTTTTTCTATTGTTCTTCTTGTATACATTTTGAGTTGTAAATAATAAATGGTGAAATGTCAAAATGAGTAAAAATGAAATTGTAGTTTTTATTATATATATATATATATATATATATATATATATATATATATATATATATATATATATTACCATTTCTAAAATTCGCCGTACTAACTGATTTTTGATTTAAAATGCCTGTCTATCAAATATAAACATCATAAAAAAGAGAAAAATCGATTAATTCATTTTAAAATCGCATTACATTTATATTAAGGAAATTAAGATCTTCGTCCGATAGTTTCAATTCAAAATTATTAAAATTGTCCAAAACAATCAAAAATGATCAATAATCATTTATTGAATATTTTTGACTAACAGAATTCTTGGTCGTTTGTGGAGTGCAGAAATAATTCATTTATGAAAATTCACTTACATTTTTAAATTGTAATTACTGTGAATATTAGATTTTTAAAATTACACACTGTTTTAAAATGCATTTCATCTATTAATTAATATGTAGATAGTTCAGTTTGTATTACTCATTTCCAAAATTCAGAAGTAAATCTTTTTATTTGTGATATATTTGTGTAATATTAACAGGATGGAAGATGAATTATGAAAAATATGATTCGTATAAAAATATTAAAAATAAAATATATGAAATAGTATGTTTCAATTTTTCTACTACATTTCTATTCGGAGAAAAAAACATTCAGCTGTATATAAATGCTTTCCCATTGAAAATATGTACATTGAAAGTAGTTTCTTCGCAGTACATCGACGCTGTTCTTAAAAACACTTAACTAATACATAACACCATATTTACTAAGCTGATCAAAAAGTTTCAGGAATTTCTTTTTTAAAAGAACCGCACAAATCCTACGTTTTTTTAAAAAAAATAATGTCGGTAATCCTTCTACTGTAACCTGTACAAAAAATTATTGCTATCTCTCAAATCATTCCTGAAGATATGTTTGGTGTGTCCGGTGAATTTTATTATGTTTAAATTTATCGAGAAGATTTCTGTTTTGTTTCGACGTCAAATCCGTACACACAAACTTGTCTCCAGTTAAGATACATTTCATGAACGTGAGATCCTTAGATGATTCAGATATCATTTCGGTGGCAACATCTTTGCGAAGTTGTTCTCCACTGTTCAAGAATGGTTTGGGAGATTGTAATAATTCTTGGTATAGATTACAGTGGAAGGATTACCAACATTATCAGTTTAGAAAGTTTTGGGTCCGCCCGATTCTTTTAAAATAAAAATTCCTGAAACTTTTTGATCAGGATAGTATATATGTATGTCAATGTCAGCGAATGCAAATTCATTGTCATAGTCGTCATCACAGAAACAGCACGTTAGTTGAAATGCATTACTGGAAACCGTAAAATAGCAATACGGTCGCCTGTTACCGGAATAATAGCTCCCTACAGGGAACACTGCACAGGAAATGAGATGGTGTATTTGAAATAGATTCGCGAAGCCTTAACAGAAAATAAAATTTTAATTTTTTTCTACGCTGTTTATAAATGGAATTTCTATTCAAGCGCGAGGGTGCAATGAAACATGTCTGGTGACATGTTTGTTGTTCATAGTACGACAATAAAAATATCTTCTGTATCGCATAAAAGATTTGTGAGATGTGTGCGGTGCACGGAATGTGTGTTCGCGTGATGAAATTTGTGTAAATATGTGAAATTGGATTTGTGGGGTTAGTCGAATGGAAATGATTTCGTGGTAGGAAAATAGGAAAAGCACGGATGAATTAAAAAAATCATTTTCGTACAGTAAATGTTATATCGATACATTGTTCATCCACGAGGATCGACTTGATAAAAATAAATAGAAAGAGTGAAATTTATTAGACCATTTTTACATCGATTTTATTACAAATATATATATATATATATATATATATATATATATATATATATATATATATATATATAATAAAATCCACATAAAAATAAAATAATTCTAATATTTAATTGAATATATACTGTCTCAATTAGGATTTGTTATTTTTTTATCTTAACACATCCGGTCGGATGACGAAAATTCGCCATGTGTCTTGCAGTGAATGAATGACTCGTTTTTTTAAAAAAATCCAAATAAATTAAAATTAAATTTTTTCCAAACACAGATATTTCTATACAAGAGCTATTTTTGGCTTTAGCTGCGTCACATAATGGTACAAACATAAAACAAATGCGTTTATAAATATATTATCCAGTACTGGTTAGAGAAGTACTTTATTCAAAGATAAAGTGCTAGTGTGTACGGATATTTAAAAAAATGGGAAGATTATTATAGTATATCTATTTTTTACCTATTTACCTTTTTTTCCAAATAACAAAATAAACCTCAAATGGAGAGCGAAAAAGAGATAAAAGAAATTTGTGCAGATAATTTATCTGTGTGGTAATGACACTGAATATTTTGTAAAATGTAATTTTTATAGTAACGATAGGGCGGATAGTAATGTAAAAAAACAATACCAAGAAAGATTCAGATAAATCTGGCAAGCTTGTCATTTCTCTAATAATTCTATTATCATCACAGTAGCGTGGTACGAAAAAATTAGATTTCATTTGTGGAATGTGAATTTAGCCACAGTGTTAAAACCGAATTGATATTTACTTAGAATAGTAAATCTGGCGACTAGATATATAATGAATCCTTAATTTTTACTGATTTAATTTCTGAATGTATAATTAAATAATTTCCTTGAACAAAGCAGTGATTTTACTAGACATAAATCAAGTTTATTTTAAGTAAAAGCAACTTTATGAATAAAGTTTTCGATTTAACTAAAGAGATTTTTTTATAATTAATATAGTCAATATTTAGGAAAACGTGTTATTATATGAAATAAACAATTCAAAGAATAAACTGTATGACTACAATATTCATAACAGATTTATATTGAAAATTAAAAAAATATGTCTAATGATAATCAAATCAATCATCCAGCATAATTTAAATCTTTTGTACCTTCGTGCTGTGAGGATAATGGTATTTGCTATCGAAATGCACATACATAAAAATGAAAAATGATTGATAATAATTTGTTGAAGATTATTGAATAGAACAAATTTTTGAAGAATGTAAATTGAATGAAAAAATAATTTGTGAAAGAAAAAAATATTTTTTTAGAATTTAAAAAATAAATAAATAATTTAAGTACCTACAAAATTTTAATGAGCAACTGGATATCACAGTACGGTTCGGGCATTGGCTAAATTCACATTTATACATTATTTTCCTATCCCAGAACCCACAAAAAAAATTCTGATCAAATATATTCAGTGATTCATTATTAATCAATAATGATTTAATGAACATTTTGAAAGACTTCATCTTTGTGATTTGTAAGCTGAAAAAAGAATTAATTTGTGAAAGATTGATATATTTTATGAAACGTATTCGTTTCTACATTCATAGCAAAAAAAGATAGAAACAGATGCGAAATTTCATTGAGAGATTTCTAAATAAAATATATGAATGATTAACAGTGAATGAAATCGTGAGCTTACTGCAAGGATTAAACATTGCTACTCCATTTACAAAAAAGCTTGATCACGTAATAAATTTCAATCTCTGCACCGTTCCATGATATTTGAACAAAAAGGGTAGTAAAATACAAAAGTCACACGTGCAATTAATACGACGACCATAAAACAAGAATTAATTAATAATAAACGATCATTAGTCCGTACGAACAATAATAAATTACTGCAATTGTAACGGAACCCGTTAAGATAATAATACCTTTCGACAAATATGCAGATATGTGTGGATGCGAATAAGCTCTTTAATAATTGGATTACGAGTACAAACACGTACGTCTCGTTAGTGACTGAGGTCGGTCGAATACTATTACAGAGAACGTCATAAAAGCTGCTCGCCGGCACGAACTCGTTCGGTTGCAGGAATGAACTTTGTGCACAGCAGAAAATAAAGAGAGTACGCATCGGAACGCGTTACAACGTATCGTGGAGAGACTGCATTGCGCTTCACGAACAGATAGAAACCGGCATTATAATGGATATATATATATATATATATATATATATATATATATATATATATATATGAAATATTATAATCGATTGTGCAGTAGCATGGAACTTATGCATGGCTAGTTTTTAATCTTAAAACGTTATACACAGACCTATATACGATATACATACGAATATATATATATATGAGGGTCATTTGATAAGTATAGTAAAAAATCAAGTTAATAGCCGTTTTTTGGAAAAGCCGATTTTATTTCTCAACATAGTCTCAATTGAGGGCTGTACACTTGGTCCAGTGAGTTTCCAATTTTTTAATCCCGTCGAAAAAGTGGATTTTCACAAAGTCTACAAAATACGCATTGAGGGCGACGATGACATCCTCATTCGACGAGAATCTATTCCTATCGAGACATATTTTCAAGTTTGAGAAGAGGAAGAATTCGCACGGAGCCAAGTCCGGAAAATAAAGTGGATGAGGAATCCATTCGAAGCCTAATTCGTGAAATTTTACCATTGCGACGGTCGACTGGCGGGACGGCGCGTTGTCTTCATGAAAAAACACTTTTTTGTCCCGGCTGTTCTTTCAAACGATTCAATAATATTGCAGAATAGGCTCCTATTATCGTTTATCTCTTCATTAAGTAGTCGATCAGGATGATTCCTTGGGAGTCACAAAAAAAAACAGTGATTATCACATTCCCAACCGAATAACGGTCTTCGGCTTCTCTGGCACACTTTCATCAGTCGTTGTTCACTACTTTGACTGCTGCGTCAACTCAGGTATGTAGAGTTGGATCCATGTTTCATCCACGGTGACGAATCGACACAAAAATGCCTGCGGATTACGATTAAACATCATCAAACACTGGGGGTTGAAATGTCCTTTCTAGTGCGTTTTTGGACAGTCAACAATCGTGGCACCCATCGCCCACACAGCTTCTTCATGTGTAGCTTTTCGTGCAGAATATTGTGCACGCGTTCAGTTGAGATGCCTACAGTCTCAGAAATCTCGTGCATTTTCATCGCCGGTCTTTCATAACGATACCATGGATTTTTTCGATGATATCCATCGTGATGACCTCAACTGGGCATCCAGAAAGCGCTTCATCTTCAGTGCATGTTCGGCCATGTTTAAACTCATTTATCCAGAAATACAGAGTCTTCAACCCTGAGTCCCCATGAACTTCACCCAACTCTGTTCTGATCTGGACGGCCGTCCACTTTTTCAAATAAAAATGTCTTATGACACCACGGAACTCGTTTTTTTCCATTGTTACTGCAAATGCTACAATGCTCACTTTAAACATCTGTAGAACGTGAACAACGAGTGTCGGTTCTGGCTTAAATTTCGCCTACGATAATTTGAATAGTGACACTTGATAGTCGTGATGTTACCAAAATGAATGGTGGTGCCACAATATAGAAATTTACCAAACTTTTCAAACGATCCTCGTATATATATATATATATATATATATATATATATATATATATATATATATATATATATATATATGCAAATAAACTGGTTGATTTATAAATGAGCACAGTTAGTTCTATCATGTATCTAATTTTACAGTATATTTTTACAAAATAATGAAGAAAAACTTTGAGATAATAAAGTTAAAAAAATAAAAAAAATTGTTTGAATCACTAATTATCCTTAATACAAGAAAATATACTACGATTGATCTAATTACACATCTACATTACACCAAATCCTCGATGTACATTTAGCTTCTGTTTTACAATTAAGCTTTCATAATTAGATAAAAATAATTGTGTAGTTAAATTTGAAATAAAATGCAATTACCATGATATATAAAAGATATTTTTATTTGAAGCTTTTTCACAAAAAGTTTCATTTTCAAGTTTTTGTGAAAACTGTATATCATATAATATTATATTTCTTCTATATTTAATTTTTTTTCTTGTAAAACCTTTCGAATTATTTCTGAGTTCATTAGCAATATAGGAAGTCAAATATGTCATTAGTATTGTGTAAAAATTTAATTAAATTTAAACCAAAATTGACTGAAATATATATTTTTTTCTATAACTATGTATTTTTGTTCAAAATTGTCTGGCATTTTCCATAAATGTATGAAATTTTCCACCGGCACTCAGAGTGTTAAATAAGAATCTACATTATATACTTCAAAAATAATCTATAATTAAAGAACAAACGAAAAACGAAAAGAATTCGAAATTTCCTTTTAATTTGATATACATTTTTTCCTACATATAAACAGACTCAGATACATCTAAATTACTGATTCAATCCGATTCATCAGCATCTTTTCGTGAAATATCACTCTGTTTGATTCCATTTCATATAACCATCTCACATTATTTCAGTTCACTGTAATTGTACGATCGATTCATGTACAGTGGGAGAGAAAAAATTGCGACATCTGACGCACGATGTTTATTTTATTGTTCGCGATATTTGATTTTGATTGATCGGTTCGCTCGACGTTTATATATTTTGCACGTGTCACAGATTGGTTTGTTGTGTGTATGTGCATGTGTGTATGCGTGTGTACGTGTGTATGACGTGTGTGTATGTGTGTGTGTATGTGTGGTGCTTGTCGGTGAATTTTTATGTGATCTTTTCCAATTTCGAATACGATTTTTTATTACAGTATCAATATTATCGAGATCTATTTCATTTTACAAAACTAACTGTGTTTGATGTCAATGATTGTTCAACTGAATATATTTGCCAAACATGTCTCTTGCTCTATATACTCTACTATAATTTATTTACATTGTTAGTATTCATTTCTTATTTATAGTTTTATTGAAATTAGTAACATGTATTAATATATAATAGCTTCTTAAAAAATATGTCAAACAAAATACTTTACTGAAATTTAAAACTTTGTAACTTTACTTCGTGTTCTGAAATTATACATTAATTATTAAACTGGACGATAATTTAAACATAAATTACTAATGAATTCAAAAAATTGACAGATTTTAATGTTAATTAAAATTGAGACCGGTCTAAATTACATTTAATAATTAAACATATTTCAAGGTAGTTCTTTTCTATGTATATTTCTTGAATAAAAAATGTTTTATTTAGGAATAAAGGACACCCTTTTATATCAAAAGTAATTCTCTAAAATTTAGAGATTGGTTTCATTTACATAACATGTTTTTTTCATTTTTCAAAAAGTACACATATGAGTTCTGAACCAGGTTTATAGAAAAAAATATATTTGTGGAAGTTAATTAAATATTTTTTGTTGGGTTGGAACAAAAGTTCGTAACGTTTTTAAGAAGAAATTTAAAAGCAGTGTTGACTTATTTGTACATATATTTATTCTATATGTGCCATCCATTTTGATCCACCACATTTCGTCATCTTTCACGTAGTTTCATAATTCCGTCCTCACAGAGCTTGACATATTTCTGGGGGATGAATTGATCCAGGTGGTTTTTGAAGGCTTCCAAGGAAGTAAAATTTTCCCATTAAGGTAATTCTGTAGGGACTGGAACAAAAGGTAATCTGAAGGTATAAGATCAGGTGTATATAGCAAGTGAGGTAGGATGAATATTTTGGTATTTGGATTGAAATTCGATTAATTGACAATATTTCTTTTTTGAATCTAATTTTAAATCTAAGACATTTTTTTTAAATTAGCCGTACAAATACAACTTTGGATAAATTTACATTCACAAGTGAATTTTTCAATCACTCCACAAAACACAAAACATTAGTGTTATCTATTAGGTGTAAAAATTAATTCAGTGCTTTTAAACTGAATCAATCATAACTCTGTTTTAAATTAAAATATTTTCTCGTCGTTTAAGGATTTTGAAATGGCAAACTTAACATTTAGAAACATTATACATCTTTATCAAGCAGTTGGTAAAAACTCACAAATCAGTAGTGAACATGAAAGTGTTCGAGACGTAGCATATTAAGCATTGCATAATTTTGGGATTCCAGTTGAAAAAAATGCTGTCGACGTCGCGGAAATGATTTGTTCAGCTTTGGAAGACGGTACTGTGATGCATAAAATATGCAAAAAATGCTTGAAGAGTGAAAGAGGTTTGAAAATGTATTAACTTAAAACCGTCATTTTTTTTTCTGGCAAGAGATTCGTCAGTTACCCGACAGATGGAGGAAAGTCATACAAAATAATGGAGGAGACTGTGAGGGATGAAATGTATTCAATTTCTCCGTAAAAATTCATTTTCTATAAAAAAAAAGATACCGAATTAATTTGTACATCTAATAAAATATTCAATAATTGATTATTACACCTGTTTCATTCTTACTTAAGACATTTCGATTACAATTTCATTCAAAAAAATAATAAATAACAATTTAGTGAACATTTTCGATCAGAAAAATTGTGACTTGTGAAATGAAATGGAATTCATTTATGAAAGTCAGTTTAATCAATGTTAGAAGTGTATAACTATTTTTCCAGGAAACACATTTTTCAGTCCATTTATAATCTTCATTAAATTTTTAAATTAATTCTAAAAAGTCTTCCTTATATTATACATATATTTATTCTAAAGTTTATTCTTTAAGTACACTCCATTAAACATTGTGTATTAAAATTTATAAGTATAGTAATTTCGAAAAGATCTAATTTAGAATTAAATTAGATTTTTAATCATAAATCAGACCACTTGTATACATTTTTTCATGGTACCATCGTACGATCTGGTACTAAAATATAGTAAATAAATAGATATATACATACATATATATATATATATATATATATATATATATATATATATATATATATATATATATATATATACACATATATCACTATACTTCCTCTGTTCTCGCTACAAACTTTTTTGTTAATATATCGTATAGACGATTGATTATACTGAATCATCGGAATCGCAACATCTCTTTAAAGAAAATTCCATTTTTTCCAACAGATATAAAATGTCAAATGCAACAGTGGTACATAATCGCTGTCATAATATCTGAAATTGATTATTTGTGAAACATTGCTATACAAATATGTCATACGCCGTCTAAAATGTACACTCATCGATCTAACTGTCGAGATTTACATTGGAGACATAGCGAAACTAAATGTTTACATGGCGCACGAAAGGAATATTTTGTATACGGTTTATGTGTGCGCGATTTGTTTCTTTTACGTTTTATGGCAAACAGCGACGGTCGGTCTTCTTTTATAGCATTCGATTAACATTTTTATTTTTGATGATGTTCCCGTTTTATCTAACTTTATACCCATATGTGTGTCATGTGTGTGTATGAATGTATGTGTGTATATATATATATATGTGTGAGTGTGTGTATGTATGTATGTATATATATATATATATTGTACATATATATACACATAATCTATTATCTGACAATTTAATAACCTTAAGCTAATGATACCTTATTTTTATATTTAATTTTTTTGAAAAATCTAACCATTAATCCTAAAAACCGAGTACTAAGATACAGAAAAATTATCTGTTTACAAAAAAAAGGAATTAAAACGAGAGTGGTTTATGAAGTAAAAAAATTATTAATTAAAATTAATTTGACAACAGTACAAAAACTGTTATTGTCAGTGGATTCAATTTTACAGAAAACGACTGGAAATTTAAAAAAGTTGATTATAAAAAATTATAGAGTGAATACTTCCTTCTTCTCTCTCTATATACATACATACATATATAGAGAGAGAGGGGGGGGCTGGGAGGTATAGAGAGACAAAAGAAGTGTTCACTATAATTTTTTTATAATCAACCATTTTAAATTGCCATTCGTTTTCTACAAAATTCAATTCACTGACAATAACAGTTTTTGTACTGTTATACTCTCTCTTTCTCTCTATACATATATATATAGAGAGAGAGAGAAGGAGAAATCTATCGTAATTAAAAAATTAATATACACTTCCCGCTTGTACCTGTCTCTCTTTCTCCCGATCTCTCTCTTCCTATCTATCTCTCTCTTTACATATATATATATATATATATATATATATATATATATATATATACATATGTATATACATAGAGAGAGAAGTAAAAACAAGAAGTGTACAAAAAAATCAAAAATGATCAATAATCACTGATAAATCAGTTGTTCCTCTTCAAAAAATATTTCAAAAGAGATGTATCTATGACATACTTTTTTGAAAGTGTTCTCTATCGTTGCCTCTCAGATGTACGTGAACGTATCAAAGAGAATCAAAAACGAATAAGGAAGGAAATAAACAATTAAAAATTACAATCAATTCTTAATTAGAAATCTCTATTAAGAAATTATAGATTGTACACTTTCTGTTTCTACCTGTATCTCTCTCTCCCTTTCTCTCTTCATATGTTGGTTAATGTATAAATAACACATCTTATATTTCAATAAGAAGCCGACAGTCATCAAAGACACAATGGAGTGACGAATAAAGAATAAGAGAAAAACACAAACCAATGAAAACATAATAATGGTACACAAAATTGACATTTAAAAAATCTATGAATCCAGTCAAGTTTTATTTCATTTCTTTGTTCGCTATTTCGACAATCTACGGCTTAATAAAAAAAAAATTCAATTCAAAATGTACTTGACTATAAAATGAGAATTAGAACTCGTATTTAAACAAGAAATATTTTCATTCATTTTCCATTCATTCCTTAAGGTATTATTTTTATTTCACAATTTAAATCTATTTTTATTATTTCGATCGACCGCTTTCAATTACTTTTTAAATAATAAATTGTGTATAGACTCAAATGTTAAAATTGAATAACAGTTTCAAAAATAATGAATATTTAATCGTATCAACTCGTATTTAATCTAAAATACAACACATCTGTGTACCGACGGCTTCGAGCCAACCTTCTCTTGAATGTCAGCCCGAGAATCATGATTCGCGTTACATAAAACTCAGCATGTTTCGCAGGTCAACAGAAGTTCATTCAAGTTGAAGCGTTTTCGTGACCTCAAATGAGGTTGTTTCATGTTTTAGTTATGCAAAACTGAAAGTCGTCATCTAATAAAATATGTTATGTTTAAAATATGGAAAGTAATGGTTTGATAATGCAACTTTCGATTTATTTTAATATTAACAATCATGAAAGACATAATTGTTTCTGGTAATGTGGCTAAATTGACTTTCACAAATGATTTTTTCACTCACTTCACAGACCGTAAAAAAATCGACTTTAAATTGTTTAATAAATGATTGTTGTTTATTTTTAATTTTGTGTTTCTATTTAATTCGATGGCGATAATAAACCACGATCTTCAGACAAATAAAGTGTGAAAAAATTGAAAAAATCTGGTTTTTCTGCACCCTAGCTCTTAGAATAATGGAATCGATCTCTAATTGCACATAAATAAAAATCAAAATTATTAATAATCAATTATTTAATAATTTGATAGCAAGAAAAGGTGTTTTTGTCGAGCACTAAAAAATTCATTTCTTAAAGTTTAGCCACATTACCAAAAATATTATTAGGATTATAGACGGTTTCATTGGTTCAAAGCCGCCATCTTTTGCCGACAAGAGATTCGTCAGTTACTCAAAAGATGGAACACAATTATACAAGATAATGGGAGCTATTTTGAGGATTGAAATGCATTCCATTTTCCGCAATTAAAAATTTGTTCTCTACAAAAAGCACCGAATTAATTTGTACAACTAAAATATCCATCTAAATAATGACTAGAAATTTAATTAATACATTTTTTTCGATATCACCTATTAATCAGATTACAAATTTCTGTTTCTTAAAACATTCTTAGTAGATATTTAATTTCAGGATTAAAACATATTACTAGCATACTTATCATCCGCTCAAAATAATTTTCTTGTAAGCGTATTTCACTCGTCGTTCAATTAAGTGTTTTACAGAATCTGCACAGCTTATAAAATACGATTCAAGAACGGTATTCTGCTTGGAATTCTTCCCTCGTATCAGTGTGTTGGTTTGTATCGTACTCGTTATTCCCGACGATTCGAGAAAAAAATATATATACAAGTGTACAAGTTATGCGCACTTTTAATTTCATTAAAACATTTTTATAAGGAGAACTCGCAACTTTTAAAACGATACTGCTGGCTTATTATCATAATATTGCGATTGATTTGCATAATACTCAAATGTCAGTTTGTGTATTCATATAAACTCAAAAACACACACACATACATATATATATATACATATATAATATACATATATATATATATATATATATATATATATATATATATATATATAATTAAAACATCTCAAGAACAGTCGTACAAATTTGAATGAATTAAAATGTACACATTCAAATTGTTTTTTATTGTACTGCTTTCTTTTTATTGACTTTTATGGGTTTATTATTTGTCGGAGAAGAAAATTTGATCTAAAATTTACAAACGGTTTTAAAAATCTCATATAAACAACATCTTCAAATGTTAAATGTAAATACAAATATTTGCTAATTAATTAAAATTACAAAACTACTCTTTGTGTGTGTGACAGAATATCTGTTTATTAACAAATATAGATGTTTGATAAATAAACAGTAGAGTTTCTTAGTCCGGTTACCATCAAACAAACACGTTAAACGTTTGTATTATGTTTATGTGCGGATATAAAATGTTGTTTCGTTCGCAGAGAGTGACGTTGATCCGTAGTTATTGCATAACTTGATTGTAATTGTCGGGTGCAGATAATAAAGCTTTCACATCAAAGGATCTCCAGCTCGGTGTAGCTTGTTCCGATCGAATAAAATTTATGCTCGTGTATGTTATTTATAGGCATTTTGTGTAAAACAAGTTGTACCGTTTTAGTATATATATACAGACGCTATTATAAATAAGTAACAGGGTTTGGTTGGGATCTTTTATTTAACAATTTTATGTATATAAGGTTTTGTACATACATACGGTCGGTAATCAAAGTAATTGGCTTAAAATGTTTCGAGGAAAATTCGAGGTCTCATACAACTTTTCTCGACGGTTTGTAACGTGAATTCGGTTTGAATTAACAATTGTAAAAGATAAAATATAGCCTTATTGATCAGCACTCATATTATTATTTGTACCAGTTTTAGATATGAAAATATTTTCGCAAGAGAATCGTCGATTTATATTCAAAATCAACTCGTGTTTAAAAGTACGTCGTTGAGTTCATTTCCAAGAAGCTTAAACATAAAAAATATTGTTCCTTTACTGCACTATTTTATATTTTTCTCGGATTTATTTTCAATAAAGAAAAATACATAAATATTGAGTAAATAAAAATCTTAAAATAATAAAATGATAGCCCATATATTAGATAAGCTACAGATTAAATTAACATATTTATTTATGGAATATTTTGAAATCATTATAAAACATTCTTGATAAAAAAAAAACATTTTTAAGGTATTATGTTTCACTCTCGCTAGAAACCATATTTTTTAAATCAAAAATGTTCCGTAATTCTTTATTGATCATTTCTGATTGTTGTTTATACGCATTTCGATGGTAATGTCATAATCCTCATAACGCTAAGACATAACAAATCTGTTTTTTATCTCTTAAGTGTTCTGAGAAAGATGGAAAAAAATATTATAATTTGTGGTGTGAGTGAAAAATTCATTCGTGAAGAATGAATTTCATCTCAACATTAGGAATATATCAACATAATTTATTAATACATGACTGAGACTTGATGAAGGAAACTGGAGAGGAAAAAAAACGCAATTTTATTTTTCAGATCATTTATGAGATTTTCAGCGCATGGTTTTAATCAAATCATTACTTTTCTCTCTTAATATAAAAAAAATGATCAAGCACTAGAAATTGAATTAGAAAATCGGAAACAATGGGCACATGAATGCATAATCTTACATAAATATCTGTAATAAACTGCCTGCTTGTTGTATTTCAAACAACTACATTTTCCTGTGAAACTTTTTAAAAATAAATGAAGAGGTCATCAGTAAAAATAAAAGGGTGCTTTATTACGATAAACTAACTTCGGACTTTTTGTCATAAGCAGGTGTAGTCACAATCGTTATTATAATAGTACCTTTATAATCTTTTAAAAGACTCTACATTGTTATATCAGTAATTACAAACTAGTCTGATTTCCTAGTCTGATGTCCTAGTTTGATGCCACAGTCTAACGAAAAGGGTTAAACTGAGTTGAACGAAAATATATCAAATATTATACTAAGTTTGAATCAATTCATAAATTAATGAAATCTCAAAAATAATGTTAGAATAAATTTGAATAATGTCGCATGTGGAAATTCCAATAAAATAAATAACATATATATATATATATATATATATATATATATATATATATATGTATAGTATATGATATATTTGTGCATGTATAATCGATGAGGAAGAAATATTTCAAAGAAAAATCCATCAAATCAGAAACCGCCGATTTCAAACATTCCCTAAAAACACACGTCGTTAACTTTTTTCAAGAGCGCACATCAAATCTCTACCGAAACTGTATTTAAACACATCTCTTTTATAGAACGAATCCAAAGAAAAACACTGATAAATTTTCGTCCGTACATTCAGTCTTCTATAAATCTTGAAAATGTCGTGTTAAGGCAGCAAACCGTACTTACATGGATAAAAGATCTTGGCGTTTGTTCATTATTGCTGCCCTAAGTGAATTCAGTAGCACCGCATCACAGTAATAGGTAATATCGATTATCAGCTTGTCTTTCGTATAGAAATAAACCGACATCGTCCCACAATAACGCAATAAAATCATCATGTGTGACCATCACCTTGTCGACAATGATTGTTTCGAAGGTACACGGAATCCATTGTAACACATTCACGGTCAGTGAAATTGTTTTCTTCGAAATATCACGCACGCGATTCAAATAATAATTTTCGAATCTATTGTAGATTATTTATAAGTCTGTCCATCTATCACAATTTCCATCGCTGTTCAATAAAATACAAGTAATTATTTTAGAAATCAGTCAGCAGCCGTACTGCTCTTCAAACAAAAAAATCAATCGATGACATATTTTTATTTACATTTGTTCTTTGCAGTTTTTTACGATTTCATTTATCGATATTGAAACGACGTTCTCAGCAAACATATTCCTTTTTATAACAACGATAGTTTTTGTTTCCACTACATCCAATAAAACAAGACAGAATGATGAAAGCAGGAATTTTCAATAAAACGTATAAGGAAAAGAAATGAAAAAGAAATCCCCGTCAATCAAATTTTTATAGAAATTCAACTCAAATAAAACGGAAATCCGGAGATCTGACCGGAATTTCCGATTTTAAAGTTGTTTTTTTTTCAGAACAGTTCGAGTACATTTTTTGGATCGTCACCGAGAATAATTTTAATGCACGTTAGTTAGAAATGTAAATAAATAAAGAGAACTGCTATGATTTTTAGATTTTTCTTATAAAGAATAAAAATATATTTGATGAAAATGTGTTTTTTAATAAAAGTTCTTTAAATACATAGTCAACATGCTTTATAACTCACTGAATTTTTAAATGAAAAAAAATGTACTTTACAATAAAATAATAATTTTAAAAAGTATTGTAAAATAGTATTTTTCATTTTAACAGTGTCCAGATATACAGTTATTATATTTATACTTTTTTTTAAATTGACAACTCAAATCGGCATAAAATAATGTGCAATGAATTAATAGGAAAAGATTCTTTCTGTTGAAGTGTTATCCTCATAGTCTTTGTTTTTTTAGATTATATGATTTCCTATTGTCCTCTGATAATATACGCGAATGTTCCATCTTCAGGTATATTTTAAAGTCTCTAAAATCTGTCTGAAGATGACACACTTGCCAAAACTAGTAGTAGAATACAGAAATACACAAGCATAAATACCATCAGGACAACTAAATAAAAAAAAACAATCATACTATATATATATATATATATATATATATATATATATATATATATATATATATATATATAGAGAGAGAGAGAGAGAGAGAGAGAGAGAAAGTAAATTTCAATAAACCGGTATTAAATATAAATATAAGGAAACGAATACACAAAATTGAATATTTCGAAATCTGTTCATCTCTTTTTTAACAGAAAAACGTGAATAAAATACTGATAAGCAAAACAAAAGTCAGATTACACAAATCCGAAACTGAATTCGCACATTCATTTATAAGAATTATCTAAATGAAAATATAATGACACTAATTATAACATCTGCAGTAAAAAAAATTATCCGTTCGGAAATAGTAATCATAATTAGATTTTTTGTCATATTTAAAATCATATTTTCGAACAGATATTATTTCTATAACGACACGAGGAAAAAACACAACAGAACCGTTTCAAAATATAATACCTCAACGTGCGTACGAAAACTTTTCACTTCATTTCTGTACGTCTGTCTAATTGTTTTTTGGCATTGTGAAGTTTTTAAAACATCCTCATATGTTTATCATGCAAATAAAACTTTATGGTGTAAAATACTTTTTTAAACTTATACGTACGTACATAGATACATTATATATATATATATATATATATATATATATATATATATATATATATATATATATGTATAAAATGTATATTTTTTGTTTAGTGTATGCTTCGCCACATCCATTTTTCATGCAACAAATCTCGGATAGGGATATATTCCCTCAGGGCGCTATTTAATAATACGGATAACATGTTTGTTGAACGTACCTTACTTGTATTTCATTTCTTATTTATTCTTTTCTGATGTTTCATACGTGCCCCGTATTGCAAAAATTATGATTTCTTTTTATAATAAGAGCTTTTTTAACGTTTCTGTTTTTAAATGTTTTTCTTTATGATTCTTTATACGATGCTTTCTATTATTCGAATAGATAGAAAAAAAACAGTCAATAACGAAATCAAAGATGTTTATGTACAGTAATGGTCGAGTGGAAACTATATATTATATAAAAAATATAAAAATGTAAATAATGTTTTGTAAATTATTAGTTTTTCTTTACACATTTCAATAGCAGTAATATAAGATTTATGTTTTTTTCAATTATTTTTTTTATATATAAATATTACTCGACTATAACACGATAAGAGTGGGACATTTTGACGGGAGTATTAAATAAAAAAAAAAAAAACAATAAAATACACGAGTCGAACATGGAACAAGCTGTTAGTCAATTAAATTCAATCAGTAATCAAATAACAAATGAATACAAGGCAAATAAATAGTTTAATGCTAATGAACCCGATTTTTCACAAAACTTTTATAAGCCTGAATAAATAACCTTTTCATTTTAACCTTTTCCCTTTCATTGCTTAAAACACAAAAGTTAAATATAATGTATTTTATTTTCTAAATTCTGAAAACATATTATAGAGAGAGTATTTTTCTAACAAGTATCAAATTTATTTTTAAACTGTAAAATTATATCCTTGATTTCAATTATTGAGTCACATTCTGTAGTTTGTAATACTCATTAGTATTATTAAAAAACTCACCTTACCTACCTATAGGTCATATATATTGTCTGTATTAAAATGTGTGGTTTTATTATCATTAAAATTTGATTTTAAACACTTTTAATTTAAATATTGTATTGATTAAAAAGTTTTATATAATTTTATTCAGTAAAAAAATACATTTTCGAATATTTTCAAACAGAATTTCCATACCTTTAATTTCAAAAAGCAATATATGTTTTTCCATTTTCCTACTTTAATATTTCTTATCCCATATTTCAAAGAATACCTGGAATTTGTACCGACTATATAAAATTTTATGTACGTATAATTCAATTGATAGACACGAAAAAACTTTTACTGGGAACGAGAACGAAATCCATAACCTCTCACCTTCTGTATCTATTACATTAATCTTTTTATAAATATCGTCACACTGTTATGGAATTTAATTAGAACCGGCGAATTAATAGCTTTGTTGTCACTGACATTCTGGTTTTTCACTCACTTTGAAACATTGAAACCGTCCGTATAATATTTATATTTTAAATTCGGTTTTGTTGTAATATATAAATGCTACTTTTCATTAAAACAAGAATGGTTATACCAATGTACTAAAATTGAAAATAATTAAAGCCAATAAATATTTCCAATATTAGTTACACTTACTAAACAAGTATTTAAATTGCAAAACGTCTATAAATTAAGATCAAAATATAATTTAATAGATATAAATAATATACCGGAGAGATATAAATTTTATTCATAATTATACACTGTTCTGTACAGATTTTTTTTTAAACTTGATTTATGCTTTTTTACATACGTCATAATATTAATTATTTATTAATATGTTTTCCTTCATTGAAAACGGTGCTTTTTCAAATAAAAAAATTATTTTATACTTAATATTTCAAACGGTTTATGTTTCATGATATTTATTTAAATATAAATATTAAGATAAAAATATTGCCTACATTAAAAAAATAAAAATGAAGATTTTAATGTTTGTAACACACGGTATACTTTTTATCACTAATAATTTATTAATAAAAATTATATACATTTAAAAAAACGTATCTAAATATTATTAGGTATAAAAATTACTTCTATGCCTTCAAGCCAGCCAATCATCGAAATCAAAAAAAAATAAATAGTCAATTAATCGACATTTTTCGGTATAAGAAAATATAGTTTTTGGAATTTGTTAAAAGTTCATTTGGTAAAGATTTTATAAGTTATAAAAAATAATTCGGTGCCTTTAAATTGAATCAATCACAATTGATTTTGAAGTTCCATTCTTAACATTTAAAAAAATTATATATCATGGCCAAGAAGTAAGTATAACCTCGTAAAACTAGTGAATACTATGGCGTCCGAAAAGTACCCTATTAAGGATTGCATGCTTTACGCATTCCAGTTGAAAAAAATGCTGCAAAAGCCGCAGAAGTGATTTGAAAAGTTTTGGAAGAAGGTGTTGTGTTGCATAAAAAATGCAAAAAATTCTAAAACAGTGGAAGAGGTCAGAAAATGGACTACGACTTCATCGACTCAAAACCGCCATCTTTTTTCGACAAGGGATTCGTCCAAGTGATTAACTGATAGATGGAGTCAAATGGAGAATATTTTCAGTATTGAAATATATTCCATTTTTCTCTAAACATTCATCTTCCATAAAAAGGGCACCGAATTAATTTGTACACCTAATATAACATGCTTATATTCAAAATTAAAAAAATAAGTATTAAAGAAAATATATTTTTTAGAACTGTACCTAAATTCACTTTTAAAAATAAATTTTTCACTTATCTTACAAACCATGATATAATTTTTGATCAATAGTTGATAGTTTCTGATTGTTGTTTATCAGCATTTCGATGGAAATAGTGTTATTGTTAAATCGATAAAGCATCGCGGTCTAAACGCTTATAAGTTACAATTAAAAAAATCAAAAATTAATTATAGAACATTTTTGAGTCGATTTTTTTTTGTGGTTTGTGAGGTGTGTAAAAAATGTATTTGTGATAATCAACTACTGATTTTAAATTTTCCTTTTACAAAATTTTATTAAAGTAATAATAAACTACATATATCTTAATAACGTTTATTTTAAAAAAAACAGATAAATACCTGTAAAAAATACTAATTAATTATTATTTACACGTTTTTCGTCAACGATCCCATTATCCTAAAAGCATTAATCGAAATTACCGAAATTAAAAAAAATCGAAAAGCATGAACTAGCAAGTACTGAACATATGTGGTTTGTGTGGTGAAGGAATAATTCATTTATAAAAGTGAATTTATCCAGAATACCAAAACTATATTATGATAAATTGTATATTTTTTTAAAATGAAATAGAAATGACAGACATAAATAAAGTATTTTCTCGAACTTTATCAAAGTTTATATAAAATGAGAGTAATTTAATAAAAACCACATACGGTTTCATATACGATGAAGGATAAATACATTAGTTTTCTGTGTAGCACATTTATTTACACACGTATAAACATACAAAAGTTCAAATTGTAAATATCAAAAAATGTTTGAACGTATTAAAATTCAATAAGAAATGTTCAATAGAAGATTTCATATTTAATAAAATCATTTCCAGCGAAAAAAGTTATAATATTCCTTTCAACAAATGGGAAAACTTGATCACACGCAAAATATGTTCTTTTTATGTTTTTTTATATAAAATCAATGATCCATTTTTTCATAACACAATCTTTCAGATATTTTATTAATCGTGCAGTGGCACGCGAATTTTATTCATCCGTGATATACATAAAAACAGAATATAGAATTAAACATATTGTTAATATCATAGAAAGTGGACTACGTCCATTGTCTAAAGCAATGGTGTCAAACTCATATATGAACACGGGCCACCAAATTCAGTTTTTTTTAATGAATTTATAAAACTAAAAAAAAAATACATTAACTTTAGATATTATTATCAAATATTACAAAACATATTAAATTAGAGGAATCAAAAAAAATATATATTTTATACTAGAAATTAGGCATCTTTTGGCAGAAAATTATTAACGAATTATTAAAAATATTATCAACGACAAATATACCGGTGAGCATAAAACTGTGTTCCTTACAATGCACTTCTATAATTTGTAATATTTTAAGAATGTATTTTATATTTTTTTAAATTCCATTTTATTATTTTAATAATATCAACTTCAAGCTTTAGGCCGCGGGCCGCATAAGGCACGAGGGGCGAGTGTTCGACACGCAAAACAAAAGCAAAACAAAAAAAAAGACAAGATAGATATTTTTTTAAAAAAATACATCAAACCAATCTCGCTCTCTCATACATAACCGATATACATTTGACCCTATTGAAAAATAAATTGTTAACAAACAAACAAACATAGAGATATACAAGACCGTAGAATATTTTATAATCAAAGTCAACATTATAATATAGCACGGGGTTGCGTTGTCTACGTGCGTCATAACTGTGACCTGTTGGATATGATTTCTCCTTTATACTAAAAGGGGTCGTGCGATAGGGGCGGTCACGCCGCCGGAACTAGAGAACGACGGTGGGGATACGAATCAAGTGACGTAGACGTGTACGTGTGTACCTCATAGCCGCTGGCGTCAGAAAGTACTGTTCGATGTTGCGAAATATCTCTTAACATTCGACCGCATCAACTGCTCTTATTACCTACTTTTTTTGCAGTGAGATCGATCCGCTGCCCTGTTGTGAAGTCATCGAATTTTTATTACGTTTTATACTAATTGAGTTCTAAAACGATACTACTAGCTACGACTGAAACGGCAATGAATTATTTATATGACTCGCCGTGGAAGTAGTTTAATATAAAAAGATGATCGAAACTGTACACTAAACAATTTCGAGAAATAAAACATAAAAAGAACGTCAAGTACATCGCACGGACAAGAGAGAACAGCTGTACATTGAACTATACAAGAATTCAGTAAAGTATTCTCAATAAATGATGTCAAATGTTTTTTTTTTAATATTGTCTTCTTTCTATTTAGTACCATTCTCGACAGAGACTTGATTATTTATGTAGGTTTGGTAAATATCAGAACAAAGAAGAACAGATATAACTGTGAGTGGAGAAAATGACATGTAAAACAATCGTAAAATTTAAGAAAGAATATTTCATTAAATATTAATTTTTAATATATTTTCACTATATTATTTTTTATTAAATGAAATGATTCAAATACCGAAAAAAATAAATATATTTAAGAGTCTATCATAACAGATCTACAAAGAAGACAATTACTTAAAGAATATTATATGCAAAAATATTAACAACTCTATTTGTATTTAAAAACAATAAAACAAATATAAACAAATTATTTCAGAAATACAAAACTACTTTCATCTACGATATGAACGTATATCACAATATACATCAAAATATTAGGTTGGTAGGAAAATAATTGCGGTTTTTCGTTTTTTGAATTCTAACCTTATTTTTTTTTAATGAAACTCATTTCACGGTGTTGCATTTTAAAGTGAATTTTTATATTTTGGAAACATTGACATTAGTTTTATTATTAATTTTGTATTAAATTTGGCTACTGAATTAAAGATAAAAAAAAGCAAATAAGAGGAATTTTTGTAAAAGTTCAAAACGGATGGTAAAGCAGTAGGAACTGCTCGTCAACTAAACGATGTTTTTGATGTGGGCACTGTTAAGGAACGTACGGTACAATGGTGGTTCTAAAAATTTCGTGCTGGAGACCAGAACTTTGAAGATGAAGGTTACGGGCATCGTTCTTCAGTTCACGACGACCAACTGTTGGTTGAATCAGAACGACGATCAAAGCCGAAAGTTACTGTATGATGTGCATTTTCATTTTTCGGCGTTATAGGACCATTCTTCTTCGAAGACGACAACGAAATGTCATAAACTTTAATACAGCTCGCTACACTAATATGATTACATTTCTAACGCAAGAATTAATTCGATTTCCATAAATTCCACGGTTCTAACAAGATGAGGGAACAAATCATACCGCTAGAGTGACCATGGCTGCTATAAGAGTACTCTTCCCGAACAATATCATTTCAAAAAATGAAGATGTTTAGCTAGCAAGATCTCCAGATTTGACGCCATGTGATTATTTTCTTTGGACTTATCCAAAGAGCAAGGTGTACATTGATCAACTACAAACTATCTGTGAACTTAAAAGTCTAAGAAGCAATTGTGAAGATTCTACCAGACATGCTAGGACGCGTAATGGAAAATTTCCGAATAAAATTAGAGGAATGCGTCATCGTCTATCAAGCGTTATTTTTAAAAAATAAAATGGCTTGTTATGCCCAACAAGAATATTTAAACAAAGTTATGTAAAAATAAAAATTCATTTAATTATTGCGTTTTGAAATTTTCCCGTTCCTCCGGCGGACTCTGTATTTCATTAATAAAATTCTTTATTTTTTCATTAAAACATTTTTAGTCAATGTGACGGCAATAATTAAAAGTTCAAAAATAAATTAATATTATGTAAGAATTTCAATAGTGAAATTCCATTTTAATAATATTGTATAAGTGTTCATATACAACAGTACATTATATAGGTGATTCAATTTAGGCTTCCACATGGAAGTAGTAAAGGGGACACAGGGGTTAAAAAAAAGTCATATTATTTTTTATTTAGTATTTTAGTTCAATACTAGAGTACAATTGAACTAAAATACTAAATAGAGAATAACATTTTTTTTTAATTTTTGTTTTTAGTTCAATACTTGTGTGTGGAAGCCGAAGTTAAATCACCCTATATAAAAAATGACAAGAAAATAATGAAACTGGAAATAATGATCAATTATTTTATACACCCTAGACACAGCAATAAACAGATTTACATGTAAAATATGGACAATCATCTTTGTACTACGTTGTTAACATCGTTCAGATTGTTCATTTAATCCAAATCAATTTCAACAGATTTATAAAGCTCTAGCTACGAGACTAGCTATTATGTAGAAAAGTAAACAGAACGCATTTACTAAAATCGTTGTTTTCATTTTCCCGGTACGCTGAAAAAAAAACGGTCGAAACATTTTTTGCAAACAATTACAATAAATTGTGTATAAAACATGAACGTTGAGAAAAAACGATGAATTGAAAGATCGTATAATAAATTGAATATGAGACACCGAGGATCCATGGAGCAACAGATATAATCCTAAAATCAATAGAGCAAAAATGTTACAAACATTAATTTCCTGCTGTGACGATAGCGACGATGTGTAGCTAATATAATATCGAACGTACGCCGCAGCTAAACAGGAAATTCATAATAAAACTTTGGTTAATTAAACTTGTTGTTTCTATAAACCAGTCATCGACGTAGAACGTATTTATATAAAGAACAAATAATCAGTTTGCACTTTAATCTGAATATTATTTCAATACATATTTTACTTTCAATTCATTCTATCGATAAATACAACAGTAATATTCTTCGAAGTGACACCATATATACAATCAATAACTATCGTCATATTAGTATTATGATAGGGTATTCCCAAAGGAGTGCATTTAATATTTCAAGATGTTCTAGATATGAAAGTAATCAATTTGAAAGCATTATTTTATTATCGCAACGATGCAGAACTAGTCAATTACATAATATTCTATCTACTCGGATGTTTTAGTTAATAGAATGACAAGAAAAACGTGCAAACAAAAAACACACAGAGACAAGTATAGTGTTATTAATCTTACACAAATATTAATTTATCATTTAATAAGCTCTATTTATAAGGTATTTTTTTGATAATTTACTGAAATAAGTATCTCAATTCTGTTATTTTATCTGAAAATTGTATATTATTTTATGTAAGTTTATTATTAAATGGCAAAATAAAACAGGAAGTCTTAAAAATATTTTGTGCACAGGTATTCTTAATACTATTATACAAAGCTATGTATCTATAATATTACTGATTAAAATTGTATGTTTTTATACTTAGAATCCTGTTGATGCATTGTCCTGAGTGACTTCATTCGTTTGGATCATCGGAGTAGCTATTTTCTACTATTTTCAGGACGTATGTCATCTTTAAGTAGATATTAGAGACTCAGTTTCTAATATCTACCAGAAGATGGCACACACAATTAGTAATAGAGTAGAAAGCAGCCACTTAGATAATTCAAAAGAATGAAAACATCTTTATGTCAATATTAGAGACTGAATCTTTAATATTTATATAATATGGTATATGAACTGAAATTATTAACGAGAAAAAAACACTCAGATGAACCAAAACGGCAAAGAACATAAGAATAAAGTTATCAATGTTGATACAGATTAAAATTGATTTTAACAATGTTCGATGTAATAACTCACGAATTTCTGAAATGTAATAAATAAATAATAATAAGTGTAATTAAATTAGTTTCTCAAACGATTATTTTTTTATTGCTTGTAATTAAATTACAAGCAATAAAATGTAATTTAATAGCAGATCAAATACAACAATATGTGACCAGTGACCCTCGAGACATTTAAGTTCCCTATATTATCAGATTGTATGCATATTAAATGTAGATAAAATAGAGGTTTCATAGTTAAGAACGGATTTGTGACCAACAGGTCATGAAATCAAATCCAGGATTATATATTCTTAAATGCTAACGTCACTTTACTAATACTGATTACTAAAGTATGTAAATACATTCATCATTGAAATATGGAATATATAAGTTTTTTTTATAATTTACTATTTTTATAATTAAAGAAAAATATGGAAAGATAAAAACAAAATTGTTTTATTTATCAATCCTATTTTTCAAACTAGAAACTGTTGAATCGGCGCTATAAAACATGACTTATCAAATAATATAAGTATCAAATAATAACCTAAATGAATATAATCAAATAATAAAGGTTTTCAAAAACTAAATATTAAAAAAATGAAGTCGCATTGCAGCTTTTTGAAAAATAAAAGTGAAAAGTTTGAAATTATTATAAAATGTCCGAAAGAAAACATTTTTTTAAAATCATATTAAAAATTGTACTCTGCGTATAAAAATTACAGATTTCTTTCTATAACCTATTTATTTAATAAAAGGTCCGTAAAAATTTACTAAAAAAATGTGTCGAGATTTTGTACTAAAACATTAAATGAATAAAAAAATAAATTAAACATTAAATTAATTATTCAATTATTATTAACGATGACACCCAAAGTTCCACGAAATTTTCATGAAGAATTATGATATTGATGTGGGAGTTTATTGAATAACTACGTTGTAATATATCTGCGAGAAGAAACACTCACTAGCATTCAACGATGCAATGTATCTACGAGAATGATTATATAGACATACTAACACACACACATATATATATATATATATATATATATATATATATATATATATATATATATATATATATTACAATATTGAGCGAATATATGCGATATGAGCGAAGCGAGTCGGGGGAGCGAGCGAAGTAAGCGGAAGAAGAGCTCCCTGGGGATCAACGAGTGTAACGAGTAAGGAGTAGAACCCCCTGGTAGTTTATGATATCCATGTTTAATACAAAATAAGTACATATTTCGAGTAAAAATATTTTAAAAATAATCATAACTTAATATATATCTGTTTTTGTCGTAATGAAAAAGAATTACTTAGAAATATTAACAAATAAAACAAATGTTAAATCAAAATATTCAAAAAACCTAAAACGAAATGCTATCTTGAAGTTAAACTGAAGTTTAAGAAACCAAATTTAAACATCTAACTGTTTCTTCTTATTCTTACTCTCTTACCAATAAAGAGACGAACGCCGAAATAATAATAAAAAAAAACACGAGAATCGAACAATAATAGTTCATTGTTTTAAAAACATCATCTGCAATCAAGAAATAAAACAATATTTACAAAATGTAACATAAAACAGACAAAACAACACTTGGAAACGAATGACAAGTTCATACATTTTTTACACAGATTTAAATTTATACAAAACAATTAAACACAACTCAAATATTAAACTAGAAGCACTGACTGAAAATGTTGAACAATTATTTAATAAAATAAGTAAATAAACTTCATTAGAGATATATTTTCGAATACTATTTTACTTTCACTTCTAAAGTTTGCTCATTAAAATTAGTTATTTAAATTTAATTTTAAAGTCAGATAATTGTATTTACTGAACTGAGTCTCTTGACCTGTGTTATAAACACTTTAGAGTGTGTGTGTATGTATATGTGTGTGTATGTATGTATGTATATATATATATATATATATATATATATATATATATATATATATATATAACGAATTGAACTTACAGAAAACATAATTTAACAACAGTATGACTTCTACTCCGTGGTTTTGAAAATAGGTAACCCAATCCTCTAGAGCATGCATACTTCAAGTAAAAGGGATGAAACTATTCCTAAGAGAGCTTATCTGTACTTTTCGAACTTTGACTCTTACTAGAAGTAACTTGAAAGTGGGCACAAAACGAGTATTCATTAAACGAATTTCGACTAAACGTACAGCTAATTATAAAATCGTCAAATGATTCATTCTGTGTACAAGACAGCATCCACGATTGAAAATTACCACGGGATATTCGAGCTTACACAACTAACTACTTGTGAAAAGTATTCAAGTACAAGTCGATTGCGATAAAACTGCACTCGTTTTGCGTTTCAGGCACGAATGGTCTCGCGAACGCGATTAATTTTTCAATACTTGTTTATCAGTGAGAATTTCAAACGCGTCGCTTTCGTGTACAATGTTTGGAAGTCTTTGACGCATGATTCTATATTAATATTCTATTTACATAGAGGTACTATAGACATCGTATATAAAGCCCTTCAGATACTTATTAAGTTGTAAAGCGGCCTGGATTAAAGAGATTATAAATTATACTAGGTATTATTAAACAAACAATTTATTCAACCGTTATGAAGAGTTGTTAAGAAGTTACAATTATTATATTCTGTACTATACTCTACTATATAATATATATATATATATATATATATATATATATATATATATATAATTATTACATGTTTTAAACAAAACCCGTATCTGATGAAAATTGAATAAATTTTGAAAGAAAGAAAATGAGTACGCTACTCATTCATCGGTTATTAAATTCAATAGAAGTTTAGAGAACAATAGGAAAATATCACTTAATAAAGTTGATATTTTATATAAGTACTTGGGATCATAAGTTTAATGAAAAAAAATTAATAAACTTTTTTAATAATCCGTAATAATTACATTGTATCTTTTTTTGTTGAACACTGTATAAACAGAAATAAATGTTGTAGAATTGTAGTGGTGAGCGCGGTCAGTTTTATCGACGTTTACCGAAAAAAAGGGTGACCAAAGAACCGATTGTGGTGTTTTTTTTTCTCTCTCGATGGATTGAAATCTGGCGCGAATTCGATTATTTGATTGTATAATTTCGAATTGTATTTCGGTGTTATTAAATTTATAAAGTGATGATGAAATATTTTTATAAATGGAAAAACGAGAAGTAGTTTAAGAATTTATATTTTTAATTAAATTATTATTTTAATTACTAGTTTCAAATAATCTCACCTGCTTGTTTCATTGACATTTATTTTTATTCTTCCGAAAAACTGTCATAATGAATGTTTATAAAATTCCAATAAAATTTTATGTAAAATTACATTTTTATTTTCTTTTTGTTTCGTTTCGCGAGAGCGTTAGTTGAATCAGAATCAAGCACAACAATCTGAGAACTTGCACACAACACAAAAGTTAAGCGTTAGTCTTCCAACAGTTCTAGACCACTTAAAACAGTTAGGGAAACCAAAAAAGCTTAAAGCTTAGTATATGAACTTGAAAGTCATAAACAGCAGTTATTTTTATACCGACCTAGTACATCGAAATAAAAAGAAACGTCATTTTAAATACAAATTAAAGACTATAAATATATTCTATTAACATAGTTAATTATAATTATATTAGACTAATTATAATTGTATCCAGTATAATGTAAATATATTATTGATTTCTGGAAAGAGTTTCAGATTTTTAAAAATATAAAGCAGAATAAAAATATCTTATTTTCATAATATATTTATAAAGCGTAATTCATGAATTGTGTCATTATTACAGTGGATACGCGATATGTAGTGTACTTTAATGAACAAAAAAAAAGAAAAAGAACACTTATTCTTAAAAGTTCAATTAATAAAAATGTAAAGGTTTCATGGCGATTTTTTTCTCTCTTGCTGAATTAATTAAATAGTTATCTATCATGATTTGTTTCAACTTTTGAATTATTTTCAGGTAATTCTTTGCAATACTAAAGTATATGAACAAGCTACTAGAAGATTTCAACATTTCATCCTCTATCTGAAAATGGTAACCGTGACAAGACTAGTAGTGAAAAACAGACAGCTGATCCCAAAGGACGAAGACCGACAGGACGACGTTAAATCATGAATATTGTACATACGCGTACATTTAAACTCAACATGCTTTTGTAATTAGCTGATTAACATTTTTATACAAGATCAGTAAATGAAAACCAGCTATTTTAGATTGAATGCCCGAGGTACTCCTAGAAGTATGAGTAATCATGATTGAAAGGTCTGTGTATTACATTACCATTGATTGTTTTTGTTTTCTTGGTTTTATCCCATGTCTTTTATAAAAATATGAGGCAAATATGTAATATTTGAAAATGTTTAAAAAGGAAAAATGAATAAAATAGAGTTAAAAAATAAATATTAACTGAAAAATAATATTTTCAATGCTGCCATAACATATTACCTTAATAAATCATTTTAATATATTAGTAATTCAACTATTATACTACCTCTATAATTTATAACAGTAATATATTATAATTATTCTGATTCTCTCTTTATACACGAACGTATGCGCCTGCGAGCATAAATGTTAATATATTTCTCTAATCTAACCGCAAAATTGTCAAAACTGTTTGATACAAAATAGCCACATTTCATGTAAATATATTTAACAGTACAAACGACAAATATTAGTCCCAATCGTTTACAATCGATGTTAAACAAAAATAGAATCGATACGCTTTATCGAAACGAAAACATGCGTTCTACTCGAATTGATATTTCATGCACAAATTTCGAATCGAAAATCGAACGAATTGAAATTTGCCCATTTGAAAATTCCGTCTTTTATGAACTGTCGTACACCGAAACTGGTCGGCTTCATTCCTTTGTCACATAATACGAATGTTGCGAATATAAAAAAGAACGAAAAGTTCTTTTCCAGAATTCAAACAGAAATATTAGGGTGACATTCGAGCAATTTTTCAGTACACGCGAAGTGCGGTCGCTCTGTGTATATTTCTGTTTTGTGAATGTGAATCGATTCAATGGTTATGTTTTAATATTGTACCTAAAAGTATTCTGTAACGTTAGGAAAGGTTTGTTTAATGGGACAGAGACGTTTCTTGTTATTATTTAAAAAAAAAACATTTTATTGAAAAATATTAACTGTTTAGATAATGAACACGTAATACAATTTACATACATTTGATGACCACATCAGAGATATGTACAAGTTCAGTACTTGACTCTGATGATGATGACGTGACCTAAATATGAAAACAATCTGTATGAGATCATTATTAAAGTGCTGTCAGATTTGTTCTATATTAAACTATTAATATAATGTTAAAAGAGATTAAAATAATCGGTTCAATTTATGCTGTCATTACTATTTATAAAAAAACATTGTATAAAAATATATTCTTTAACAAATATCTTCTTACACAATATAAATAAAACTTAATAAACAAACATACAAATTGAATTAATATATTGGGTGAGTGCACAAAGTTTTGATGGGTTTCTAATAGATGTCATAGTAATGCAGTTTTATATGGCAACATTAATAAATATGTTGATGTAATATATATATATATATATATATATATATATATATACTGCTGGAAAGATGACACACTCTCATTTATCATTTTAAGCAGGAATTGGTTTGATTTGGGTTAATTTCGTTGTTTTGAAATGAAATTGAAAATGAATATTAATAAAGTCCATTTGCGTGTAATTATGATGTACGATTTTTAGAGGGGAACAAGCATTTCGAATAGCGTGAAAAATATTTGCAGCATGTTTGGAGAGAGCTGTCGATTCGAACTTATGAGAGATAGTTCGAAAAATTTAAACGGGGTTGATTTTAGTCCCGAACACCAGCCGTGCTCAGGCCAGCTTTGTGGCATTGAGGACGATATTGTACGCAATTTAATGGATACTAATCCATGAATTTCAACACAAGATGTTGTTGAGAGGTTAAACGTTGATAGATCGACCGCATTTCAACATTTAAAACAATTTGAATACAATTTAAAAGTCGTGGCTTGAGGTGCCACACGATCTGACCGAAAAGAACAAAACGGACCGAGCCTGTATGACCAATAATTTGCTTGATAGACTAAAAGGTGGCCAGTTTCTCGTCGAAGAAGGAAGAAACGTATTTTTGGGGAGTCGTGAAGAGAAGTAAATTTTTTATCGTTCAAACTGTTTTGTAACGATCGAAACAAGTGATAATCTGATGGAACAATCTCAGAAAAATACGGTGGTAGTCTGTAGATGCAATAGAAGATCCCAATTTAACTCCCCGAGCTGTCTCTGCGTTTGTTTTGATGTATAAGGTCTAGCGTTATGTCAACGTATCTATTTCTGGATCGATTAGTGACTGGTGACGAAAAATTCAAGACCTAAAAAACTACGTTTCTTCGTTCTTCGACGAGAAGCCGGCCACCTTTTATTACAGAGGCATACGAATACTGTCAGAACGTTAGCGAAAGATTATACAAAACAATGACAATTACTTGGCAGAATGAATAAATTTATTTTAATAAAACTACTTACTACATTTTTCTATCACTAAACCTGTCAAGACTTTAGAATTTGCCACCAACTGTAGATGTAAAAAATAATTCTGTACCTTCAAATTGAATCAATCACAACTCTGTTTCAAATTAAAATATATTCACGTCGTTTTAGAATTTTGAATTGTCAACCTTAACATTTAAAAACACTATATTTCTTGACCAAGCAGTTACCATAACCTCACAAAACAGCAGTGAACAGGAAGGCGATCAGATAGGAAGCATATCAGGTATTGTACACTTTTCGCATTTCAAATGAAAAAAAATGCTGACGAAGCCGCGGCAGTGATCTATTTAGCTTTGAGAGAAGATATTGTGTGCATATAAAACATGCAAAAAAATTATAAAACATTGGAAGAGGTTCGAAAATGCATTACAACTTCATCGACCAAAGCCGCGTATTTTTTTCGACAAGAGATTCGTCAGTTACCCGACAGATAGGCCAAAGTTATACAAAATAATGGGAGCTATTTTGAGAATTGAAATTTATTCCATTTTTCTGTAAACATTCATTTCCTTTAAAAAAAAGCACCGAATTAATTTGTACACCTGATAAATTTCATATTTACTTTTAATATCAGTAAGTCATATTAATACCATTATTTAATGTCAGTAGATGTATAGATATTTTCTGTGAGTATTCCTTAAAAAATCAATTAAACGCGTAAATACATATTGACTTTTGACCTATGCCCATGTTTTCCGTGTGAAAGCTTATAAATTTCACGCTGTCTAAAGCATTCTCTAACAGATTTCTACCAAAAAATACGTAATTGTTTGCGTCGTTTCATTTCCATTTAATCTATATTTATTAATATTATTTCGTGAGATACGAACAATAATGGCTATAATTTAAAATTATATATATATATATATATATATATATATATATATATATATATATATATATATACACATACATACATATATACATATAGATAAAATTGTTTCTCATTTAAGACTGTTTTGTGTTGGTCTTATTTAAGTATTTTTACCAAAAAATACAACAGATAATTTCAATCAATTTATATAATTATTTATTATGGATGCAATTATATATATATATATATATATATATATATATATATAATGAAAATTATCCATAAAAAATCGATGACGTCGGGTTTTTATGGATCCAAATATGTTTATCTCATATATATATATATATATATATATATATATATATATATATATATATATATATATATGTGGAAAATCAAAATTATCCTCAAAAATTTAAATATAAAATAACACGTTAGCAAAAAATAATCTATTTGCGAGAATATTTATAGACATACTCACATATATATTGTATGTGTATGTATATATAAATCCATGACGTCGACTTATTTATTTGAGACGTGGCTTTATGATAGCCAAATATGTTCAGTGTTTCATTCGGTTACATGCATGCTTATAATAATACGTGGTGAACGTAGCGAGCAGAGGGCGAAACCCACTAGTATATTTTATTTATTTATTTATTTATTTATTTATATATATATATATATATATACATATATATATATATATATATATATATATATAGTCAGCCCTCCTATAACACGGTTAATTCGTTCCATGTTGTAATAAAATCGTGTTCTCAGAGTGTGCCTGAATTCATGAACAAGAATCCGTTTACTGAATTAGTTTTCAATAAGAAAAGCGACGCACATACTGCATTAGTATGTATGCAATCGCGTGGTCTTCGTTTCGATTAGTTGATATCAATCACATGATCAGTGTTCTGTTTCACAGCGTACACCGAAAGAGGGTATACGATTTCAGTGTAAAACTGATCAGAAATTTATTCAAGAGATTGCAATCAGCCTCGGAATAAAAAAAATCGTTACACATTTTAACAATGTATTTGTTTAATTTTTATAAACTTTTCCGATAAAAATTTTAAGACTTAAATTTTACGCGGATTATTTATGTGTATACTTTGTTAATTTCTGTTGTTCGTTAGGGAGGAACGAGCGTGAGCGATGCCCTCCTCCGCGCGTGTTGGAGAGCGCTGCGAGCAGAGGGCGAATTCACCAAGTATATTATAAAATCAAATAATTCTACTAAAACATATTTATTTCTAAATCTATTTTTCAATACACAAAATTTATATAAAAATTTATTTATATATATATATATATATATATATATATATATATATATATATATATATAGAATAGATTCTATAAGATCCATACATGAACTGTTAAATAATCTTTTTCACTAAGAAAAACAAAAATGTACGTTAAAACGAAATCATATATAAACAGACAGTCAATTTACTTATGGCTTCCATTGGCGTGTCTGAATCTCTGGTAAGTTCGGCTCTAAAATGAATAGCCAGTGGCGAGGCAACCACATACCACAACTTCCTTCCTTGATGCGTATATGTCAGAACAATAAGTAAGTATACGTGTGTGTATGTGTGTGTGTACATGTGGCACACGAAAACCTATTCCAACTTATTTCTGACACAGTTTAATAATCAATGTTTGTGACAGGTCAAGTGAAATACAATTATACCTACTTCAATCGAAACAATAGTCACTTCGAATGAACGATATATTTTTATTCATACATTTTAGATTAAAAAAAAAATTTAATTAAATGTGGTCCGACTTTTAATAACATCGTCGAAGTACCGACCAAGCGACGTTTGATAATAATTACGTGCTTTTATTGTTTTATATAAACAGACATTATAATATAAATAGAAATTCGTTCATTTCATAATATTTAAACAGTTAAGAACAAACTCAATAAACACTGCAAACAGTCGTTCACGCACACAGTGTTAATGTTACATATTTATTAGGTGTACAAATTAATTCGGTACCTTTTTACAGACAGTGAATGTTTACATAAAAAATAGAATACATTTCAGTCATCCAAATATCTTCCATCTGTCTGATAACTGACAAATCTCTTGTCGAAAAGCAGATGACTGCGATGAGTCGATGAAGTTGTAATGCATTTTCGGATCTTTTCCACTGTTTTATCATTTTAGAATAAAATATTCCAGCAGTTCCGGCAGCATTTTTTTCAACTGGAATACGATATAAACGTTTATAATGAAAATTTAAGAACATTTTACATGAATTATTTGTGTGTATAATTAATTAATATATGTTATTTGTTAGAGGTAGAGTAAGCATTAGCGAGCGGGGGATGAAGCCCTCCTGGGTGTTGGCGAGCACAGCGAACAGAAGGCAGACCTCCCTAGTGTATGTATGTATGTGTATATATATATATATATATATATATATATATATATATATATATATATATATAACAGTAAATATAATAGAATTTACTATCATTTTGTTGATCTCCGTATGTTTAACTATAAGCTTATTAAATTCCGAATGTCCTAGTAAAGAAAATTATTGTTTTAAGTACTTAGTAAGTTTTAGTCTTTCACTTTCTAAAATTTTTGAATAAATAAAGTTTATAATGTAGACTATATAAAAAAATGTTTTTTTTAGGAAGGACATTACGGAGATTTTTTTAAATTATTATTCAAGTTTTTAGTCTACAAAGCGTGTAATTCATTATTAAAAAATCTCTGTTATCTGATAAAAAAACCTACTAGAAGAAGTTGTTGTTATATCTGCTTTAACATGCCTGTAATTTTTCAAAATATATCTGATCAAGTCTCTATATATCTTCCTGTACAGTGTAAAGACTATTATTCGTGATTTGTACAGGTAACCTCTTTCAGAAACTTCTACAGGATAAGTTGGTGCCAAGCAGTTTGTCTTCATAACAGATTACGTTGTTTAGAAACGGCGTTCGCAATATTTGTATAGTGGGTTTTGTCAAGTATAACAACTGTCCTTGTTCGTGCCGTGTACGAACGTTTAACCCTGTAGTAGGTGTATGCTAATTTTAAACATCAGTGGGTATTGTTGTACATTTATATATTTTTCAAACTGACGAACTTCTTTTCTAGAACCTATTCTAATATAAATTTAATTTAATAAAGACTACGTTTATTTTTTAAATATATTAGGTGTAAAAATTGATTCTGTGCCTTTAAATTGAAACAATCATAACTCTGTTTTAAATAACATATTTTCTTGTTTTAGGATTTCGAAATGCCAACTCTAAAATTTACAAACATAATATATCTTGTCCAAGGAGTTGGCTTAACCTCATAAAACACAATAGCGAACACGATGGCGTCCGAAGAGCAGCATATTAGTATTGCACACTTTTCGTATTCCAGTTGAAAAAAATGACGCTCAAGACGCAGGAATCATTTGTTTAATTTTGGGATAAAAGAGTGGAAAGAAAATGCATTATGAATCCATCGACATAAAGGCGACATCTTGTTTTCGACAAGGGATCCGTCAGTTACTCTACAGATGGAGTAAAGTTATACAAAACAATGACGGATATTTTGAAGATTGAAATATTTTCCATTTTTCTGTAAACATTCATCTTCTATAAAAAAGCACGGAATTAATTTTTAGACCTAATTATATTACTGATTTTATTCGATTAAACACCCCTTAAAAATCCCTTCTTGTCGACATTTTGTTAATAAACCAGCTTATTCAAAAGAGGCGAATTATAATTAAAATTTCTCGGTGAAAAATATTTATTTAATTCTTAATAAATTCATTGGAAAATCCGAACAAGAATCCTTTCGAAAAAACGGTCATTAATTCAACCCATGCTCCATTTCTCGAAAACCGCTCATTTCCCACACGTACACGGAAACATTAGCCATAGCAAACATACCTATCCATTTTAATACAAGAACAGACAATCTACGAGTTTATTGTTTCTGATACTGAATTATTCAGAATCTCATCAAGCCATCCGCTATGTAGAATGCTCGAGGTAATTGTCATCACAAACAACAGCTACATGGCACTCGTCACTTGAAATTATATTTAAATATTTCTTTATCATGTTCGATTCTGTCCTTGATTTTCACTTAGAAACAAATATATTTTATTCAGTCTGTTTTTTTGTATTAATCTGTGCGGCGATAATTGTATTCGATTTATTACTAGCTATATATGTTAATAAATGAATCATGTCGATCCTATAATCATAGTGTATTTACCATTGTTTTATATTTAATTTAATGCACATACTTATTAAAAAACGCTCCTTCTTTTCAATATTTATTTGCAAGAAAGATGTCGATGATTTATTATTAATTTTTCTGAACGTAACCAAATGCAGTGAAGGACATTATAAAAATTATTAATAAACACCCTCGTATCGTTCTATCAAAAATTAATTTAATATAATTCAGTAAAAAAATTACCAATTATATAACATCTTTCTGTATAATTGCGGACAGTCGTATTCGTACACAAGAATTTATACTACAAAAAACAAGAAAAAGTTGGTAAATAATGATTGAATAACATAAATAGTTTTGCAATCTATAGTATAGACTCGATGTTGCATCGTATTTTTCTAAGAAAAAATTAATCATTTCTGTATTTATAATAAAAATGGTACAATTAGGTAAAATTAATTTCTGTTATTTGTTAGAGGGGAAGGGAGTGTTAGTGACCGGAGGTTGGCGAACGCAGCGAGCAGGGAGCGGAATACCCTAGTTTTATAAAAATATTTTTTTTAATTTAATCACTGAAACAACCATTTTTTTAAATAAAATTGATTATCGTTAATTGCTTTTATAAAATAAAAAGTATATTCAATTTTATAAAAATCAACGATTTTTTTTATAAAATCTAATAAGAAATTACTTCATTCCTATCTGTACTATACAAATTATGGATTCTGTGTCATTTCTGAATATACCTTATTATTTTCAATGAAAGTCTCATTTCATCGTGTTCATGTAAATATCATTTTAAAGTGCATTTTTCGGTGTGTTTCGACTTTGGTTTTATTGTTAATTTTACTTCAAATTGGGTTATTGAATTAAAGATGGAAAAAAGCAAATAAGAGCATTTTTTGTATGAGTTAAAACGAGTGATAAAGGAGCAGAAACTGCTCTTAAACGATGTTTTGGTGTGGGTACTGTTAAAGAATGTACGGTGCAATGATAGTTCCAAAATTTTTGTGCTGAGGACAGAGCCTTGATCACGAGCATCCTTCTTCAGTTCATAATGACCAACTGAAGGCTGAATCAGAACCACGCACAAATATTCGAAAGCTTGCACCAAAGTCAGGCGTTAGTCATCCAATAGTTCTGGACCACTTAAAATCGCTTAAATTAAAAAAATAATTATGAATTTAAAGGCCCTCAACCGCAATTATTTTTCTACCTAACATTAAGAACGAATAAAATATCTTCACTGTTTGCTATTGAACGAGAAAAAACAGATCAAGTAAATAACAAAGGTTTGATTAAAGCGTTGTACTGGTAATCTTTGACCTTTTAGATTACTTGAATTTCCAAATGTTTGAACAGAAACCTACATGATACAAAAGGACGAAGAGCCTCAGGACAATACATCAACAGAATCAAATATTTGAAAGTAATTATAATTTAAACGCATGCTTTTGTAATGCAAATAATGAAAAAGATTTTTGTAAGTATTGACTGATTATAAAATTTTACACAAGATTTTTTTGAACGAAATAAATGTATTTACCAAGACTATTTTTTACTTTGATTTTTTGCTAGATTTGTGAAAAGAATAAAGAGGAGACATTTTTAACATTCTACTTAAGGTAAGAAAATTCACAATTACACAATTGCTAAAAATAATACGATGATCAAATGAGTTAAAAAAAATTAAATTAAATAGAATCATAAAGAACTGCAACAAAAATAAAATAAAAATACAGAATTTACAATGTAAATGTTTTCTAATTTTTAAATATACATTTTTTGTTTATGACGACTTTATTTTTTATAAAAATATTTTGTTATAAAATAACATAAACACATAATTTATACATATATCTTTTATCCTGTACATTAATTAAAATAATTAGTTTTTTTTAGAAAATATCTGTTTATCAAATAAAACTTGTGGACGTTTATAAATTTTTTTATAAAAATATGTAAATAATTAAAAACATCTACACACTGTTTGTTTGCAAACAAATCAATACAGACAGAAATTCACACGTCCAATTTCGTACACATGTAATCAATTTTGTGTCTGATGAGATAATGTAGCTAAATAGTGCGCGACGTATATAACAAGATTGTATTCTCACGCGACCATCAATGATTATTTTTTTATATAACCTTGAAGAAAGACTATATCGTGACGTCATACCGACACGAATGTCTAATAAACTGAAAAAGATATTGTTTTTTATGACGACTAAATACACAATAGCCGACAAATCGTTACTATTGTACGTCTATTGTGCATGTATATTATTTCAGGTGTACTTGTGTCTCGCAGTCAAAGACAGACAAATGTACGAAACATCTGTGTGTCGAACCATTTACAGATTCCGTGTGATACAAGTGTAGCTTGAAATTAGATTTGATCATCTAATTACACATATTGTTTATTAAGGTTTTGTTCAGTTCACTGTTTATGTTAAGACAATGTGTATTGTAATTTAATTTGCTTTTACATACTTTCATGCTTACATACGCACGCATATATGTACATATATGTGCGTGTGTGTGTGCGTGTATATATATATATATATATATATATACATATACATATATATATATATACAAGTGATCCAAAAATTACGCCGAATGCAGACACAGAGCGACACCTAATGAAACGAGTCAGAATTTCCATACTGTAATTTAATTGCCGAATCCTCTTTACAATATGTAACAAATTTCAATTTGTTCGGTTCAGTTAGTCGGTACTGAAGTAACATTTTGTGAAGACATGTTTCTCATCTTGCCGTAAAAATGGACCACGAACAACGTGTACACACATTAAATTTTGTTTCTATCCTCAGAAAAGTGCCACAGACACCCACGAAATGTCAGTGTTAGTTTGTAAGATGCTGCAGTGTATCTTTAAACGGTTTATTAATGGTTTATTAACGGTTATTAATAATTTCATAATAGTTGTGAGTCGGTTGAGGATGAGGAAAAAATCAGGACGCCCTTGAACATCAAAAACCAACGAAAACGTTGAAAAAGTCAGTAAATAATCGATCGAATAGGCGATTGAATATTTGGGAAATTTATGAGGAGCAGAACAACTCTTACGGTTCGGTTCAAAGCATTCAAACACAATAAACAGAAATCGCACACTATAATTATTTTTTATTCCCAATGGTATAATTACATTATCGACATTTTCGAATTCCAATTCCGAATAATATTTTGACTGGAAACGTTTTCGTTCATTAATTTCGACACCGTGCATCGAAAATTGTTGTCATAATTAGGACAATAATTGAATTATTTACAAAAAAGTTACATTTCTTTTTTTTAATTCTGAGACAAGAACAATTTTCTTAATGGAAAATTGTAGTCCGGAAAGAATACGTGCTGTCAAAATATATTCGCAAGAATAATGTTGATGGATTGATAGATTACTCGAAAGTTTATTAGCTACAAGATTATTTTCTCATTTTTTTAATACGAAACATCTTTAGAGGCGATACTTCAAACCTTGTACTCACATAAATTTCGATCTTGGATGCAACGAAAATATTATAACATTACTGTAATGATGTGAGCGGCGGTTTTTATTGAAAAGACAGTTTGAAATTCAAATGAAAACTTCAAAGTGTACTACAAATATTATTTTAAAAGTAATATATTTTAAATTAAAATAATAAATAAATTTTATATTACTTTTTCATATAAAATACATTAACTATAACGATTATTTTTACTCTGTATACAAGAATTCCGTACTAGCTTTTATACGTATAGTCGACAGTATGGATTTAATTGTGGATTTGCAATATCGTTTGAAAGTTTGATAGAACACCGTATTTTATACCGTATTTTGTGAAATAAAAGAAAATGAAAATATTACAAAACAAAAAAAATATTAATATTTTAAACCCCTTCGTTCTTTTTGTGCCCACCTTATACAATAGTTGTTCAACAGGTATTTAATTCATCATTCATGTCTTAAATTCCTAATTATACAAGCAGTCATTGTAAATACAAATTTTACTTCTTTTTAAAAAAAAATTTCGCAGTATCGAAATTCAAATAAAATATTATTGAATTTTATAAAATTTATAAACGGTCACAACACATTTTCACAGTTAAATGACATCTCCAACACGAAAATTTCTCATTTCAAAATGACTAATAGTTCACTGCCGTTTATTTTTATTATTTCATTCTCATTTCGATATTAAACATCTTCAAAATGCAGATTGGTTTGTAAAAATTATTTTAAAATAAGTTTTGTATTTAACTAAAAAGTATATTAAGTGTTTCTGACAGATGTTTCAGTATTGGATATAAATATTACTTGTTCTGCTGAACTTCGAACTTTTGAATCACATGAGTGTTTATTGTCTACGACTAGTTTCGGCACGTATTATATCTTCAGCTAGTTGTAGATAAATTGTTATCTGCAACTAGCTGAAAATAGTACAATTTCTGAAACTAGTAGAAGATAAAATTTGAAACAATAAAAACCAATATGACAAAACATTAACGGAGCCACAAGTAAAAACATAAAAATTACACGTATAATAACATTTTTTTAAATTATATTTGTTTAGAAAATTTATTTATCTTCAATTACTGCCATTCTATGTAAAAAAGGACATATTTAAAAAAATATTGAATATTATTTACACATTAACATTTTACACTACTATTTGTAGTTAGATATATTAGGAAAAAAAATGGTTTCCTATTTGTGAAATGAGTGAAAAATTCATTTATAAAACAAAAATTATTCCTCAGATGTCATTATAACGGATTTTAATTATTTTATTCTCTCGGATATTTATTCAGCAACCTAAACGATAAAAAAGTATGAATACACAGTCATTTCTGAAATTGATTTCAGAAAATTTCTAATATAAAGAATTTGATAAATTAATAACTGAACAGTAAAACGTATCAAACAAAATGAAGATATAATTAACAAAAATAATTTCTTTTATTTTTAACTAAAGATAAATATTTAAGACCCTGTGCACACAGTTTACAATTCTATATTTTTCAAACATTTAATATTTATACTAGTAATTTAAAAAAGTAATTCTACTTTATCTGAACAAAAAAATATGTCTAATAAATGTTATCAATAAGGAAAAACAATATATGGTTAAAAATAATCACTTTTTATCTCGGTTGATAAAATACATAGTATCATATAACATGACTTACGAAGAATCATATTTTTAAAATAAATTCAATGAAAATAAACTACGATTCTTTTTCTCTTCTTAAAGAAATCAATTTAATAAAAAAAAGAAAAATCACTCACAAATGAATTCTTTTTTCATCCCACAAACTATAACGTTATTTAAAAATTTTTATGCTGGTAAAAAGTACGCGTCGGATTTCGAAGTGATTACCGCCACAAACGCCTATTTTCAAGAGTTGGGCGAATCGGACTATAAGGATAGGATAAATACTCTTGAATATTTATATCAAGGGTGCGGTTCGCGAGCCGCATTCGACTCTCAAAGCTACTCTGTGCGGCTCTAAAGACAATATTGGGTTTTATTGCTATTTTTCCCAAACTTTTGTATTAATAATCTATAGTAGTAATAGAATGTATTAACATTCTTCAACCAGTAGAATTAAACATATTTTGTTTTGGTGAGTAGGCCTACTATATAGTTGTATTTTTTATTATTGATATTAGACCGGTAGGAAAATAATTGGGGTTTTATATACGAATTTAAAGGTCATAAACCGCAATTATTTTTGTATCAACCTAATAAATACAATTTCAAAATAATATTTTCTGTGGCTTTTGAACATTCAACAATGTATGAAATGTATTATATATGGCTCTTATTATCGAAGAAGTTGCCCACCCCTGATCTATACTCTTGAATAATACTCTTAAGTGTACTGAGTTAAAAGGAGTCTGACGAAAAATAAAAAAAAAATCATCCAATATTTTACTGTTTTCCTTCTTAGGCTGGAAATTTTTCATCCCACCCTCCTATACACACATACATAACAAATACACAAAACAACACATCGTTGCACAAGATTCGATTAATTTCTGAAATTGAATAATTATATCCTATTTGTAATTCTACACGGATACATAATCCAAGAGAACTATTTCTAGATATTGGGAATCAGTCAGACCGATATCAATATTATATAAACATATTTCGGTCAATTCGACCACGAACTTGTGAAAGTTTCAAGTTGTCGGCTTCAAAGATAGATCATGTCAATATAACAGCCACTATCACTATTTCAAAACAGATAGATTTGCAACAGAGTGGTTATTGCTGGAATGCTGTTGTAGTTTCGGGTTTGAATCGAAATTTACAAATTATGTGTATAATATTAAAAAGTTCATATATATATTATATATATATATATATATATATATATATATATATATATATATATAAACAATGATAATAAAAATAAAATGGTCGATATGCGTGCCAGTCATGATTATTGGCATAAAGTAATGGTAATGATGCCAAGATAGATTAAATATAAAAAACTTCGAATCGATCGATCGTTTATATTAGTGATGTCCAATAAAATAAAATTAACGAGACATTTTTGCGCACGAATTAAAATATATGTGTAGCTGAATTAATTCATTAGACGTAGACATTGAATTCTAAACGGATTCGATTTTCAAGGAAACTGTTACAGATTTTCTGAGCCTAAATGTGTACTATTAATGACTTAATTGCAATTATGTCTTATTTAAAATTTCACATTAATTATTAGTACAGTAAGTCTCATTTAATGCTCATGATGCGATTCTGAATTAAATGTAACAGCGCTAGACGAGGCCTGCTATAAAAAAAAACATGCTTTCCATATGGTACTACATTTGTCCTCTTTTTTAATGTGTGTAGTATCACATATTTGATCTATTTTTAATTTCAGATATACTTTCTTTGAAAACTATGTCAATTATCAATCGATGCATTAAAATAATTTTTAAAAAAATTACAAAGAATTCTTGCTTCCATATTTTATAAAATTATAAAGCTTGTAAAGTCATGGAACGCTATATAGAAACATAGTTAACGCAAAAAGACAATTGTCTGTACTTGATTTTTGTTTCGAAATTTTGATGGTACAAAGAAAAGATAAAAATGTAAATTGTATTATTTTTGAACCTTAGAAAAATCTACTGCAATAAAGATGTAGTTTTTTAAGAAAATTAAAGCTTCGAGTAAAGATATTTTACAAGTTTTGTATTCTTCAAACGATTAATTTTAGACAATAGTTTAAGGAAAAAATCATTTTTTAAATTTAATCTTCGGTTCTTATATATGTTGTTTGATTTAAAAAAAATATATACAAGAACTGAATAAACATACTTAAAGTATGCTACGTTTATAATGACAAATTAATAGACTAATTTTTCATTTTTATCATTCATCGAAGCAGTAGAAGTAAAATGCAAGTGCCTGGGAATCATTAGGTTGGTAGGAAAAAATTGCGGTTTTTGTTTTCTGAATTCTAACATTATTTTTTTTCAATAAAAGTAACATTTTATCGCGTTCATGTTGATGTCATTTTAAAGTGCATTTTTCAGTCTGTATTTTGCTAGCATGGACTTTGGTTTTATTATTATTTGCTTCACATTGGGCTGTTGAATTAAAGATGGAAAATAAGCAAATGAGAGCAATTTTTTGTATTAATTCAAAATGATAAGCAGCAGAAATTGATCATAAACTAAATGATGCTTTTGATGTGGGTACTGTCAAGGAATGTACGGGTGCAATGGTGGTTCCGAAAATTTCATGCTGAGGATGAGAGCCTTGAAGAAGAAGAAGGTCACGGACGTCAGTTCTGTTCATAACGACCGACTGAAGGCGTTTATTGAATCAAAATCATCAATTTTAGATAGGATATTGCAAGTTAAAGTAGTTAATAATTGAGATAAGAAAATTTAGAAGGCTGAAAAAAATCGAAAGTTTGTTGTTAACAACTGAATTCTCAATCTTAATCCACATTTATCATATTCTTGTCTTAGACGCACATAGAAATGTAGTTTATTGTAGGATCGCATAGATATTAATTCCTAAAAGACAACCGGATAGTCTGATTCGTCCCGGGAATTTATATCTGAATGAACTAACTAGTCAGAAATTAAGTGCTACTAAGATAACCTTAAAACATTGACTTTTACAATTAAATCTTTCATATTTTTTCTATAATAGACTGAATTTCATCGAAAAAATATTCTTCTTTCTTTATGAAAAGAATAAGCATGTATTTAAAATTAAATCAAACAACCGAAAGAAACGGGTGGGTAAATATTCAAATTCGCATATAGACTCTCATGCCTGGAATGAATTACAAGCCTGGAGGTTAAATTCACTATCTTCATCAATTAAATCCTTAAGCCTAGATCAAAGTTAGTAGAAAAAAAACTTGTCGCTTATCTGAACTCATTTTAAAACGAAACCAGGATATGAAAACATTCTAAAAAAACACAAAATTCCATATCTATTTTTTTCAATATTTGAATACAGATTTGTATTATTAAACAATTTTCCTAACAATTGAATTTAGTAAATATGTGAGCGCGTGTATGTAGCTTTAAGTGTAATACATTTATGTATAATATTACATTAGTTACTGCTAGAGATAAGATCAATCACAATCTAAAGTGATGCGTATTATTATTAGCGGTACGGACGTAATTAAATCCAAGTTAACAGATTTAACAACAGAACCGTATGTTAACAGTCGTATTGAAACTGGGTTTCCCAGTAATTGGCACTGATACTATAAACATATTAAGATTCCTGTTTAATATGAGATTTGCGGTAAGCGAACTAATACGATACGTTACTTATTATGACACTAAAAATAAACTATGTTTTGATTACAACATACTATCCGTATGATTTTTTCGTAGACGTGCTCTGTTCTCGGATTGATTAATTGTGTTGCACGATTCTTTACAATGTGTGGATTTCAATAGACGTACATTTTCATTTGTATAAAAGAACGGTTTTACTTTTTCAGAATTATCTAATAGGTGGTTTGTTTAATAAAATAGCTTCGAATGAAACATATCAATAATTCTTTACCAACGATTTGCAATTACATATCACAATATTGACAAATTCATCTTTATTTTTTTTTTTTGTTAATATCACATTTAATCTCTTTCTATAACGCTTATTCTTTTTTCTTGTTACAATTAAATTTATTGGTAATTATACATCGTTATATATTTAAAACCAAACATTAACGTATAAAGTAAATTTATAAATTCATAATAAATGCTTGACATGAGTTTCAAGTAGAAAAACAGAAAATGTTAAGCTTAAAGTTTTAACGAAAGTTAAATATAAGTGAAATATATACAGAAGTTACGTTATATCTAATACTTTCAGTCAGAAAGTAGAGGAATCGTCCCTTCTCAAATATCATTTATTTGTTTAAACTATAAAAACATAGAAAATGTTAATACATTAACTATTAGGTTAATAAAAAAATAATCATGGTTTATGACCTTCAAATTCACATACATTTCCGCAATTATTTTCTTCCCAACTTAATATATTAAAGAATTTACAGATTTTAATATTACTCTATGCACTGTTGATGATAGCATCGCCATCGAAGTATACGAAGTTTGGCAATTTAATTCCCGGATTGACGCTACAGTACTGGAGTCAGGTGAAATTAAACCATAAGTAAAGCAGCATACAATAGTTCACAGTTTTAGTAACAGAGGGTGGTCAAGCGATGATCGAACAGCTGTTTTTGCGCAGGAAGATGGCGCATACAACAACAATTTCGAAAAAAGTGTAGTCGTTTCTTGTTGCATGATAATACACCTGTCCATTCTGCACTGACTTTGAAGTCATATCTCACGAAACACGGCATTGTTCAGATCAATCACCTATCTTACTCATCTGACAGCACCACGAGATTTCTTGCTCTTTCTTAATGTGAAAATTGTCGTCAAAGGGAAAATACTTCAAGATGCAAAAGATATTCAAAATGCAACAACCGAATTCAAATCAGTTTCCTTTTATCGCCTTTGCAGGCTGTTTCCAATAACTTTTAGAGCGTTACAATAAGTGTATTAAAATAAATGGAGATTACTTTGAATAAATATAACATTTCTCATGTTACTTAAATTGTTTTTTTTTCATTATGCCAATCCGGGAATTAAATTGCCAAATCTCGTGTGTGTGTGTATGTATATATATATATATATATATATATATATATACATATCAATTATTTACTTACACTTGAAGCTTAAAAAACGATCAATCAATTTACAAGATATCAATATTTGTCTGTTGTTGGCATTTGGTTCTATTTATTTAATATTTCTTGTATGAATCTTGTCATAATTTTTTTACTACTACCGTTTTTTTTTGATAAACGATATTTTTATAATACATCATAAAACATTAAATACATAAGCGTATTCAATGAGAAATATATTATAACTGGTAGTAAGAAGCAATTAATCTTTGAGATAAATCAAAAAAAAAAACTATCAAAATAATTATCTTAAATACTCGTCGTTAATTAATTCATGCTTGACAACTAATTACATATTATATTTATTATTAGTATTAAATTGACTATTAAAAATAAACTTATTCATACAAAATAAATGCAGTATGAAAAAAGTCCGATTTTGTAACAGTGCGAATATTGGCACCAGTGCAAATGATTCGACACAGTTGTCGGTCAAGTCTATATAAAAGTAATAATTTTAAAAAAACACTATAAACATACAAACATTTTTATGACTAGCTATAAATCGCGGAAATGTTTTATGATGTAACCGAAAATGAGAAATCTCTGTATTGTTATTAACAATACAAAACACACACAAACATACACACACACACACACATATATATATATATATATATATATATATATATATATATATATATATATATGACGAGTTCAAGTAAATAAATCTGATATAACACTTTTTTATAAAACATTATATTGTTTGTATTAATTACTAGATTAAATTATATTGACAAGTATTACATTTTATCAGTAACTTTAGAAGATAACCGATATGAAGGAAACCAATATGGTTTTTATGTTTTTTTTTTACCTAAATAATTATATATATATATATATATATATATACATAAAAATTATAATAATTATAGATAGAACAATAAACTTTTTATCAAAGCAAATCTACTATGAACAGTCTTGACCAAAAGTATTGAGTACCCCATAATTATGCACTTGTCTTCAAATATGACTGTGTTAGGTAAAAATAAAATTACATATGTTTAAAATTAATCACCTTACAGGTGGTACTGCACAGAAGCATGGTGGAGACAGCATTGTGATCTGGGTCTGCATGGCGGCCAGTGATGTAGGCGAAATGTTCGTTAACAAGGGCAGCATGGACAGACAAACATATATTTATGTCCTTGAAACGATACTGAGCCCATCGTTTAATAAAAGTTTTGGCAATACAAGCCTGGACAATGTAAAATTTCAACGGGACTATGCACCATGTCACAAATCTGCGGCCAAAATTAAGTGGATTCAAGTAAATGGAGTTGAACTGTTAGATTGGACAGCACAGTCCCCAGATCTGAACCCGATAGGGCATTTGTGAGAAATACTGAAGCGGAAGATATGAGAACAATCAATGACATCAAAAAACTTATTGAAAATTGTTATTGAGGAAGAATGGAAGGATATTACTAGCGACGAGCGTCGCAGACTAGTAGCAACAATACAAAAAAGAATCGCTGCCGTAATTAAAGCTAGAGAGGGTAAAGAAGAAATATTAAAATAAATAAATAAATTTGATTAGCTTTAAACATATGTTATTTTATTTTTACCCAACACGGCCGTATTTGAAGATAAGTACATAATTACGAGATGATCAATACGTTTGACCAAGGCTGTATTCTTTGTAGAAGACACATAGATTTTTCTTACAAGAATGCAAAAACTGTTACTAGTTAGATTATTTCAAACTAGTAACTTTGAAACAATGCATATAACTAGGCTTTAAAATATTTTTTTCGCGATTCCAATGTCTGTAATTCCTGAAATAATAATTATGTACCGATAAATTCTTTCATAATTTATAAGCTAAACTCTAAATCCCTTATCGTTTCCGATAAAGACCAATAAATATATTAAGTATATTTTGATATCAACTTTGTTTTCACAAATGAAATGTTCACTCACCCCACAAACCACAAAAAGCATTCTGAACGAAAATGTTCGATAATTGATTGTTGATCATTTTTGATTGTTACTAATGTGAATTCGATGTCAATGCCATTATTCTCGAAGTGCTATATTGTGATCAAATTTATTACTGAATTCAGTACTTAATATCTGAGTTCATGGGATAAAAGTTAGAAATAAAGTAATTGATCGTTCTGATATCTGAAATTATTAGCTTTTGTGTAAATATATATTTTGATAAAAGATTCGTGAATTTAAACAATTACATTAAAATTAAAACAGGATTATTAATTAAATGTATTATGTATTAAGTACATTTAAATTCAATTTTCTAAAGCTTGTAAATGGTTTAACTTTAAGAATATAAAATATATTTTTCTGTGCGCCTTTTAACTATTGAAAATATATTTTATTATAATCTAAATATTTTAATACATATATATACATACATACATATATATATATATATATATATATATATATATATATATATATATATGGTATAAAAATTAATTCTGTGCCTTTAAATTAAATCGATCAAAACTCCTTTTAAATTAAAACATTTTCTTTCGTTTCAACATTTTGAAGTGCCAACCTTAACATTTAAAAAAACTATATATCTTCGCCAAGCAGTTGCTATAACCTTACAAAGTAGTAGTGAACATGATTGTGTCCGAATATATATATATATATATATATATATATATATATATATATATATATATATTACAATAATTATAAATACTATTAATAAACTTTTTTATTTATCAAAGAAATAACTAAGTATCTTCATATGAAATAAATAGATAGATGAAAAAAAAAGTTTATAAGAAAACATTAACTGTCAGTAACTAATTTATTTCAGAATGAAAAAGGTCACGGAACTGGGCTGTATATAAAACTTTTTTTTCTGAATTCTAATCTATTTGAACACTAATTAATTGTTAATTAATTCTTTGATAATTTTCAGGTTAGACATTAAATTTGTGATAAAACTTAATAAATATATTACGTTTTTTTTCACATCCAATTTGTCTTCGTAAATGAATTTTCGTTCTAACAAATTTCACTTATTCCACAGACCACAGAAAAATTGATTAGAAATATTCAATAACTGATTGTTGATCAATTTTGATTCTTACTTATCCGAATTTCGACAGTAATTCAGTTCTTCATAGAGCGTTTAACTCTCAACAATTTTTTACTAAATTTTGATTTTAATTGTGAATTCCTGAGATAAAAAATTAAATACAAAATAAGTTCTGAAATTCTTCTTCTCTTTTAATACATTTTTATTGTTACAAATAAATTCTTTCATCATTCTACAAACCCTAAAAAATATATCTATTCTAAAATGTTCAATAAAAATCTAGGCACGGAATTTTTCTGTACCTTATCGTTCTGAAGATGATGGAATCCTCATTCAAATACGCATCCGCAAGACTTAAAAATGATCGATAATAAAACTGATTAATCTTTTCTGATCAGAAATATTGTTGTTCTTAAAAGGATTCCCTCGTAAAAATGAATTTAGTAAGTGTCAGGAAGGTCTTCTGACTTATTTTTATGAAAAAATTATAGAATCAGAAAAGATATTAAAAATAATTCAATAGTATTGATTATATTTTTCTGTATTAAATAAATTTACATTGTTTTCTAAAACACGTAAACTTTAAAAATATATCATTTTTTTAAAAGAAAATATATTTTTCTGTTGCGACCTTCGTTTATCAAAAAAATATTCTAATAACTAAACTTTAAATGTGGTTTATAAAAATATTAGATTGTCTGTTTTTATAATAATATATTTTTACTTATATATATATATATATATATATATATATATATATATATATATTTGTGTATAATGAATACAATGTTTTCAATTAGTGACAGTAAATAAACCAATAGTCACGCAGTGCTATTTTCAAATTTCTAGAAACAGAATCAAATCACAGACTGATCTAAATCTGTCTAATGAGGTGGGCAGCACGTGATTTCGATTTTCAAATTGTCATTCGTTTGACATGTAGGAGTGATTGTAGGCGCATTGTCACAAAATATAACTAATTACTATCCCATGGTACTGTACCACCTTCTTTTTTATAATTATAAAAATACAACCGCTTGAAACCGGAAAAATGAATTATTTTTTCAATTCTAATTTCACATAGATTCAAATCAATGATGTATTAAAGCGAATTAAAGAGAATCGTCCTATGTGAAAACAAATCACTGTAAACGTGCTGTAAATGTACTTCAATACTTAATTTAGAATATATATAATCTATGTATTTCCTGTTCTGATGTTTTTGCTTGATTATGTCATGTGTTTAATGTTGTACAGAACAAGAACTCGATTGAGAAGGTCATTATTTTTGTAGTCGATCGAAAATAACGGGAAAATATAATTTCTTTTATTAATAATACATACGGATTGAAAGAATTATTAATTCAAGAATAATAAGTATCCGATGTAATTTATTATATTTGTTCTATTCGTCAATTTGTAAACGTGATTTATCTTCGTATTCCAGGAATTGGTCAATGTCAACGACAGTTTTTAGTTGTAGTAATTTCAAGAATATAAAGTGTTGATTTAGATGGATACAGTTAGATAATTCATAATAAAATAAAATACAAGCGATGTACAAAAATGTGTGTCTGTTTTATCTATTTCAATTATTCTACAAGTCTTATTTTTTAATTATTATTTCATAATTTTGATCAAATGTTATTATTCGCTTCATATCAGTTTCTTTCTTAAAAAAAGTATCTGCTGTTTGGGATTTGATTTATATTAATTGAGAATGATTGAATTTCAACATCACACTATACTGTGATACGCATTGTTTAAACTAATTTTTTTAAAAAATTATAAACTCTACTTGAATAGTATACTGAATTAAAAACGTTCATGTTTATTAAAATATTATAACTTAAATCAATAAATGAAAACCTTAATATGTTTTAAAAAATGGATTGAAAAAAAGTACTGTCTAAAAATATTACATAATATAGAGTTAAAAAACGTATCAAAATGTTTTCAAGATGCTGAACTTTTATGAAATTAACTAAAATACAACAGCTTCCCCTAAACACACTGAAGTTCAACGTGTGACAAAAAAGTATACTTTTTCATTTACAACAAAGTTCCGTTTTTGTGCTGTCTCTCCGTGGTGGTAAATAAAATAAAGGGTGTTTTTATTCAATACTCTTTTTATTTTTACGATGACCTTTAGTATATCCTGTCTCTATAATATTACAAGCACCCTATTCGTATCTTTTTATATTTGATGTAATAACGATGTAAGATGATTTTTAATATTACTATTAAAAAAAATATTAACAAATAATTCGACATACTTAAGGGGTAGTCTTTTTGATGTAGTTTCTATTATTATATTTTTTAGAAACTGGGACTAAATTCGTTTTCATAAATAACTTTTTACAACACTGAGAAAAAGAAGAAAGATTTAAATTTTAACATGACTTTAAAAAAAAGACTTTCGGAATAAAAAATGGAATTAAATACACATATCGAGTTTCATATTTTTCTGTGCGGTGCTGTGACGATGATGACATTATCATCGAAATTCGCATCAACAATAATCAAATCAGAAATGAATTTTTCACTTATCGCACAAACTATACGATTCAAAGCATCATCTTCCTTGCATTTTCAGGGCGGTAAAATACAAAAAAAAAACTTTTTCAAGATTATCTGCACCTTAATACTGTGAATATGATAAAATCACTATCGAAATGGATTTCAGCAACAATCAGAAATGATCAGTCGAGATCTGAGTGAAAAATTCATTCGTCAAAGCGAATTTAAACGAATTTCATTGCAAATAGTCAATTATTAAACATTTTTGTTCAAAAAAAAGTTTGCGAAAGTGTTAAAAAAAATCATCCGTGGAAATATAATTCGAATATGTCAGAAAATATTTTTATACAAACATAAAATCTATCTTTATAACATAT